>PVKU01000822.1:102500-315000 GCA_004027475.1 Anoura caudifer | reverse complement strand
ATTTCTCTTGTTTCACTTGGCTCCGCACAGGTTTTTAGGTCACTGGGTTTTGAATGTGTTGCCAAATGAGAATCTCATCAGTATAAAAACTTTGAAAATGACAACTAACTTAATCTCTCAATTTAAATAAAATAATAAAAAAATCTAATGATACTTCACTCAAGAATCAGAGCTTTTTATAAGACCTGTTGCCAGTATTAGTGCCTTGAAATGATCTCATCTTTCATCCTGGCTAAATTCCAACACACAATTTCATTAACCCAGGTACTGCAGGTGATAAAACTCATTTTTCCCTAAAGAGACAGCTAAAAAGTACCAGTTATACATTTATGAAGTACCAGCAATCAAAATTATGGATTTTCTAAAAGGTTTTTAACTACTTTTATTGAAAGGAAAATCGCTGTCTCAGACTTTTGTGACACTACTGCTAATAATAAATTTTACCATTTAGACATGGCCATAATATGGTAGACAGTGTCAATAAAAGTATGGAGCAAAGATGATCCCTGTCTTTTAAGTAATGCCTTCTAATTATGCACCGGAAATGATCATGTGAAATACCTAAGCCACCTAACGGCTCTTAAAATACATGAACACACAACAATGTATCTGGAGTGACACAGTATGCTGTCTACAAACAAGGCAGGTATATGTAGAATTAATTGCAGGAGTAGACAATGAAAAAAATTTCTGATGCTTTTAAAGCCTACAAGAAAAAATTACATTTCATTTGCATTTCTGACTAAAATGTGTTTGCTAAAAAAATACGTTAAATGTTATTTGCTTCTTTTCAAGCAAACTGGTGGCATTGGGCCTGTTATCTTTGGCAAACTTGTCTAAACTTTTCTATTTACTGGTAATATTCTATAGATCACTAGAGGGCACTGTGGTATTTAAGCCACTCTGACCTCTATGAGTTCTGGGAAAGGTCTTGAACTCAGGAACAATGTCAGAAAGGTGACAGACTTTTTAAGGGGAAAAAATGTTTTTGGTAACACCCTATTTTTATTTTTCTAAAACAATCCAAAAATGCATAATACGTGGAAAAGTCAAAATCATAAAAATATTAAACTCATTTTGTAATGTTCATTCAGAGTTGTCACTTGGGATGCAGACAAATTTCATTCCAGTGTTCAGATGTAAATTGAGGCAGGAATGCAATTTGCATACTCCCACATTGTAGCTGGCTAGTCCCTCTGCCTGTGCTCCAGTCTGCTGTACTAACCAGAGGTAATTTCAATGCAGAACATTCAGGCGTGCAAACTGAGAGCCGCAAATGGCTTTGAAACAATTTATGATATCCGGCCTCTTTCGACATGTATTAGCATATACCTGGTTTCTTTAACATTCACTTTGTTTTTCCAAAACCACAAACAGAGTTGCTGGAATTTCATGTGGAAGTGCTTAAGGGGCTGAAAGTTAACACCTTTGTGATCCTCGCAGCCTCATGGTGGCTGTTAAACAAAAGCCTCTTTGTCAAGGCTTTCTTGCAATGTTTTCTTAACATGTTCCAAGTAGTTTTAGGCAGGGAACTAAAGTAAACAAGATGTTACCATGATAAAAACACTTGTGAAAACATTACAGAAAGCACTTAGTAGTTTCTTTCACATAAAACTCTTTACAATTTTGAGGAGTAAAACTCATAGAAAAAAAATTTTAAAGCACATTACCAGTGAAATATCCTCTACTGTCTATGGCCCTCAGTCTTTTTGAAAGGGTCAAAGTTCCATCTCTGGGCATTTTTTTTTTTTTTCAACGTTTCTCTCCAAGTCATCTATTCGAGTGCGTATAACATTTATTTTGGCTTCAATAAATATACATCTGACTAATATGCAAAGTATTTTTTATTTTGTTTTGGATGGTGCTCTTTTCCAGGAGAAATAACCAAAAAATAGAAACAAACAAACAAAACACCACCCAAAATTTCTTTCAAATGAATACTAAACAAGGGTACAAATTACACTTTTATTAGATGTGACCGTTTTAAAGAAAATCTAGGGGGAAAGGGAGTATTTTCTGCAAGCATATTAAGAGTACCTGGTATTTGTGAAACTATTGGGCCTGTGTCTGATTTTATATTCTAAGTTGGAAACAGGAAAATGTGGTCATGATTTAACCTTCAAATTCACTCTCCACCTTGCCAAATATGAGTCCCTTTTTAAAAAGAAAAAGAATTATAAATCCGTGTTTTTACTGGTACAGATTGCGTGTTCAACCTGGTTTGAAAGATAAAAATGGATCTGAGTGGGAGAGAATGGGGCACACCAGGAGCTTCACCCATCTGCCCATCTGGATGGCACTGGGCTTGTTTATGTTTTTCTGCTATATCTAAGGATTCCAAGCAATGCAGGGCTGGAGGATTTCATTAAAGTTAGCAGGAGCACCTGCTGGTATCAGTTAGCTCTAACAAATACAACAGTCACATGATAACTCATGGTTGATAGATTTAAAAAAATCAACACTAAAACTGCAACTTGTTTTGAGAAGAAACAGGGAAATAAATGCCTATAATGGACTGGGTATGTGCTGATTCTGATAAAGCTGTCAGGGAAAGACAACAACATGCTGATCTGTATAGTATTTACCTTTGAAATCAAGGCCCTGTGGCCCACCTCACGTTGGGATAATACTGCAGAATGGTCACAGAAAAGTGTCACATCTCTGGTTTTGATTTACCAACAGCAATGATATTTCTTTCTCGGGAGGGCCAAAAAATATGCCTCATCTTTAGAACTGTGAGTTCCCCTGCCCCCTCTTTTAGTTAATCCCTCTCTCTGTTAACAGTGACATTTTATTGTCAGTTGGGGTTTTTTACCCTGAAAAACTGATCCTGGCCTCTCTAAAAGTTACATTGTAGTAGCCTGAGCAACAGAAGATCAGGGAAAAAAAGTTACCCCTCTTATACTCTAAACACCAGGAGGAACCTTGGTCCATGGAAGCATAAAAACTGCGCCTGGTAAAGGAAGCAAAGGGAAAGACATGCATGGATATTCCCCCAAATAGGAATAAACCTAAGGACTCTCTTTATCAAACAAAAATAACACTGCCTAGCAATGACCAAGGAACTACAAAAAGAGTTCTCAGGTAAAAATGGGATGACACCAAAAATTTTACCTTAGGTCAGAGGTCAGCAATCTGGTCCAAGGGACACAGCCACTCCTGACATGTGGACTTATGGATGTGTGTGTGCTACAATGGGGCAAGGGGGAGCAGTTGTGACAGAGACTAATGTACTTAGTGCCTGATCCTTTACAAAAAAAGTTTGCTATCCTCTGCCCTAAAACCACATTCAACTGTGTGAGAATTTTTAGCAGAAATTTACGGATAAAAATGATTAAGAAGAGTCTTTTATAAGACATCAATGCTGTGTATAGTCCCTAGGTACAAGATCAGAAATGCTTCGATAGCTTAAATTGTCCCTCTATTTAAAATATATTTAATTAGATAATAAGAAGAAAAGTATTAATATTTTTAAAGAGTATCTAGTATGGGGTAGGCACTTTACACGATGTACCTTTAAATTTTAACAGCCCTGAGGTTGGTTACTATTATTATCCCAAATTACAGGAGCTGATACTGAAGCTCGGAGATGCTATTGTAACCAGCACAGAAAACATACTCACACTAACAGTAAGTGGCTTCACTACCCAAACTGACTTTTTTCAAAGTTTTTTTTAGACCGAGTACCTTAAATAGAAAGTATATAGTTTAATAAAATGCACTGCTTCTAAGCAGACAGTATTGTGCAGTCGTTGAGAACAGAGGCTATAAAGCCAGAATGCCTGTGTCTGGACCGTGACACCGTCCTTCATGAGCTGTACGACTTACTGTCTCTGTGGCTTAGTCTCCTTACCTGTGGGCTGAGAGTAGTGCTTTTACAGTATCACTACAAACTGCTTGTGAGGATTAAATGACTTACATGTGTAAAAGCACATGGAATTGTGCCTGTTCTACACTTCAGGGTTATTTAACTATGAACTCTGACTAAGGAAGTTTAAAATTAGGGGATTAGAATATAGGTGAAGAAAATATACGGAACAACACCTAAATCAAGGACAGAGCGAGGCTACTTTTTGTAAGAGAGCTCTGGAGAATAAAAAGCATCACTGGTATCAATTTCCTTAAACCATAAGAAAATACCTCCAAAGAGATAGATAACAGAAGAGAAGAAGGTGCCCAGAACAAGGTGCTTTCGCAGTCTATGAATCTGGCAATTTGAGAATAAATGCTTAAAACATTTCTTCCAAATAACAATGACTCCACGATGACATCATTCAGAGAAGCCGCATGCTTCTGAACCGTAAGAATTTAGGTAGCTTTTTTTTATGTCCACTTGAGGACATTTTTAAATTGCTTTCAGAGAGAGAAACATTAATTGGTTTTCTCCCATACATGCCCACACCAGATCAAATCTGTGACCTAAGTATGTGCCCTGACTGGGAATCAAACCCACAACCTTTAGGTTACAGGATGATGCAGCAACCAACTGAACCACACAGGCCAGGACAAAAACTGGGTGGCTTTTTCAGCCCAGTTCACTGGAAGGAAAAGTTGGCTTCATTAAAGCCACTGTGCTTCCCCTTTGGACTGCAGAGATACAGGAGATATGAATCTGTCAGAAGACTAATTTTCCACTACATTAGGCAAGATACCAAAAACCTGAAGACAACTCTGAATTTCCAAGAGCAAAATTCATGCTGTAGAAGAAACTCAAAATCCTAAATTTGTCACAAGTGGCCAATCAACATGTAACTTAGGAAAGCACCAAGAGAACTAACTGAGTTCTAGAGGGTTTTTTTCTTACCTAGCATTTACTCTCCTTGCACTGGTTTACAATATTCATATTTCAGTTTCAGGAACCAAATCTCTGGTCCCTACCCCCCGCCCCCACATAGTCCACTTGAATGAACACCTCCATCTGCTGTGCAGGTGGGCATATGAGGCAATTCTGGCTTCATCACTGTGTGACTGGCTCAGAGCAGAACACATGACTCAGCCTGAGCAATGACAGTCTGCCCAGGAATTTTTCTGGAAAAGAGATGCACTCTGGGACTGATGAACTTGTGATCTATAAATGTTTTCTTCAGTCACTTCAACTTGGAACAAGCTGAAGAATGACACAACACAACATATAATAGAGCAAACAGACAAAGAACCAAAATTCAAATGACCCAGTGTATGCACCTGGATGCCGCCATGCCTGCATGCCACATACCATTGCACTTCCTAGTTACAAAAGCCAACTATCATCCAGAATCCCCCGCCTATACTTCTTTTTTTGGCTTAACCTAATTTAAGTTGCAGCTCTATAGCTTGTAAACAAAACAAAAGTCTTCTGACAAATATACGTTAGTAAGTAAGTATACTAGGAAGTAAGCTCAAATTGCAGGTTGATAGTGGACAGTCTAATTCCACTGAGCAAACATGAACTGAAAACATTCCATGTAATGTGTGAAACCATAGTATTTGATAAGTGGCTTCCTATTCAAAAGTCAGACTCCTAATATCCTTAGAAAACAGCTTTTTGAAAATAGGTATCAAGTTGAGGTCTCATTTCTAGTGACGTTTAGATTCTTTTCTTCTGTACTAGATGTGGTTTGAAATTGTGCTGTCTGCTTGTGGAGGTGTCCCTTCACATATATACATACATATACATATGTGTATGTGTGTATCGCCTTATTGTCAGCTCACATTATAAATGATCTATGATTTGTGGATTTGAGTGGAAACACTCTCGCCTGTGAACAAATTTTTTTTAAATGGGTCAACTTGGAAAACTGCCCTTTTTTCTGTGACTGTGAAATCGATACATGTCACTAAAAATATTGATAGCAATTTTATAGTTCTAAAAATTTTATAAAAATATATTCACAGATGTTTACCAGCCATTCTACAGATGCGTAAAATTAGTACCAAGAGAGAATTTGAAAGTGGTTTCTGCAAAGATCTTTTTCTTTTAATACCTAAATAGGAATTGGCAAATGATAAGGAAATAACAACACAGAGACTCTATAATGAGTGACTTATAACAGATCAAAGCACTAACCTGAATCAAAATAATAGTAAAGGGCTACCGCGTAATTTAAAATAAAATATCACTGACCTCAGCTGTTGATATTTAGAAAACAACTTTAGGCATCTCTTTTAAAAAAATTGTAAGTACTTACATTTTTAATGCTCTTCAAGTAAAATATTAAAGCTGGGAAGCTATGAAATAGATTCACATATTTCTATTCATTAATCAAAAAATAATATTCACCAAAAATGCCTTGAAGGTAACACTAGCTGTATCTCTAAGAGTGTCTTTATTATAATATTTGTACCTGCATCCATAAAGATGGATGTAGGGATTGTTCTAAGAATAGAAAGACCACACAAAGCCAGACACCTGAACACAAATTAGCCTGTTTCTGTTCCTGCAGCTTGAATGAGAGAGAAAAACTAGAGGAAAAGAACCTCCAGCACTCCATTTGTAAACTGTCATACACCAGCATACACAGGCTTACATTTGTGCATCTATTTGATTGTTGCATGATATATCAGTATATTCAGTCTACATGTCAATGACAATGATATTATCAACATATTTATGAGATGTCAATAATGCAGGGCAGGTAAGGGAAATATTAGGATGTAGTACAGAAGTATTTCACTTCACCTAGACTAGACATACCTCTGCAAGTGTTTCAGACTCAAATGAATAACCCAAGTTTTAGTCATACTGTAATTGTGGAAATTAAAGTTATTCCATTCTCCCCATAAGGACAAGAATCTGAATAAAAGTCAACAGCAATATTAGAAAGATAAGAATCAAGCTGTCAGCATTTCCCCAGCATCCATTTCTTTTATTTATAGTCATTTGTATGAAAACAAAGAAGAGGCCCAATACACAAACAGCAATTGGCCAGGAACTGACATCAATTTTATAAAAGTAGAGTTTGGATGCTTTGTTATGTAGGGACATGAATAAAAGTGAAAACTAATTTACTGCAAGTTTAATATTGGGAGACTTTCTTTAATCATTGTCATTCTGGGGGAGGGGGAAGGGTAAACATAAGCTCTTACTAAATGTATCAAATGGCCCTTAAGAGTAGCCCTTTTCCTCTTGAAAGTGCTGCAAGAAGTCACAATAATTCTCAAGACAGCAGTGCCAGACCTGGTGATACAGAGTCACCCTCAAAGCAGTGATGTGGAACCCTCCAGCAAAAAGGCATTTTATGAGGAAAACCATGAACACTGGGAAGTGCTAGCTATATAAAAAGAAGAAAGCAATATAAAGTGATTCTTACTTTAGAAATGATTGGAAATCTTCGCACACTGCTTCACAGCCTGGCCACTTGCATACACCATGTCCATAGAGAGGGTGGCTATGCGGGTGCTCCTCATGGGACAAACTGAAAGAAAACACACACCAGATAAGAGAAGAAATTTGCCGCCAAGGACCATCCCACCACACCCCAAATGCAGAGGAACCCACAACGGCCAAAAGCGAACAGGAACGCATCTGGGGTTTCCCTTTCCCCTGGACCTCATAAATTAGTTCTGCATTGTTATTGAAAAGCAAGAGTTAAATCCCCAAATGTGAATAGTCCAATGTTAGAAAGGCACCACCATGTATTAAAGGTGTGTGATAGGCTTTTTGTCAGGTGCAAAGCTCTTGCCTCAGACTGCTAAGAATTCAAGAAGACAGAACTTATCTTTTAATGTAAATAATGCAATGATAAAATCTGTACTTGTTTTTGAGATGCTCTTACTGCTTCTCACCCAGAATATTATACATTTTTCTCTTCCTTTCCACCATGTGGTACTTGGGGAAGTGTACCTGCACACTCACTGATGAACCATATTCTCAAGTATTTTCTCTATTAGGTTACTGCATTCAGACTTCTTTTGGACAAATTATTTTTACAGTTGTTTCCATAACCTTAGAGTCTATCAAATAAAAATATAAAACTAACACTGAAAGTTCTGTTTAGTACACAAGCACATTCTCTTCAAGGAATGGGCTATTTTGCAATGGTCTCTTCCTGACTTTGAACTCTAAGCACAGTGAATTATGACCACACACACACACAATCATGTGCGCACACCCAAGTCTTGTATTTTATATTACCACCAGGATGTGTATTCATATATTTTATTGATTCACATTCAAAGAGCAGACATACACAAATGCCACCTGTCCCTAACTTATAATTAATCCACAGTGAGCATTAGGAGTAAACACACACACACACAAATGACACCTTATCAAAGATGAATAGGTCTCCCTTTGGCTTTTAAATGACTTTACTGAAAATCTAATATAGCCTGAGTATAACGACAAGCTATTTTGCCTTAAAATATAAAATAAACCTGGGAACAAGAACAACAAAAAACCTATCTAAAACTAACTTACAAAAGTACTAAAGGATGCCCCTCATGAGAGGAAAGAATGACACAAGTAAACTAAGAAAGATACAATGAGATTTATAAAGCTCAATGATTAAAGGATATTCTCTAAGTAGTTAAAAGGGTGAAATTCCATCGAACGATGGAAAGAATTACTACTATCCATGTTCATCTTCAGATTTTTTAATGAGTAAAACAGATATGACCATATAAGATGATGGATATTAATTAAACATGATGGTCATAATTTTATGATACATGTAGGTAAATTATTATGCTGTCCAACTTACAATGCTATATGTCAACTATATTTCAATAAAACTAAATTTTAAAAAATTACTGAGAATATCTGAAATTAAAGAATCCTTTTAAAAAAATACTAAAAAACTCACTTATTCTGACAGAGGAAACCATTTAAAAAAATAATGTTACTACCGACAGCTTACAAGAAAAAGAAAAAACCTAATCATAATAATTATTTTCTTTATCAATTTTATCAAGATTATTAAAATATTTTCATGTTAACAGTTAATGTTTAAGAAAACTTAGAAATGTTCAAAATTTAAAAAACTGCACTCAGAAACAAATATCCACATCCACAAATTAAAGCATGATTTATAACATTCTTTTATAGTCAACATCATTTTGTAAATAATATCTCATGTTATTAATCAGTCTTCAAGGATCTTATTTACTGATCTGTAATACTCCATCACACACCACATTAAATCTACTTACATATCAAAATTTATCTAACCATTCCTCTACTTTGGACATTGAGATTCCTCTCATGTTTTTTAAATTTATGAATAATGTTAGAAATAAAATTTACCAGGCAAAACACCTCAGTATACAACTGATACATTCAAATGTGATTGTCCAGTTAATGAACACTAAGGTTTAAAATTTACTATGACTGTTTTATCAAGCTGCCTTTAAGAAATGCTACACGCCAAGTACATTTTTAGTCATTATACACATTTTTGCGTGATTCTTCAAGTTGGAAACCTGACTTCTGGTCAAGATAGAGGTATAGATAGACATGCTTCGTCTCCTTGCACAACCATAGGGAGGATCACAACTAACCTCCAAACAAAAAACACCCAGAACTACTGAAAAATCGAACTGTATGGAAGTCTGACAACCATGGATTTAAAGAAGCCATATTCATCCACATGGGTAGGAGGGGCAGAGACAGGGGGCCACAGCAGAAAGGACACATGGTGTGAGGGCAGTGAGGTGGTGGCAGCTGGCAGAGTGGGCAGTCCCATATTCACGTGTGGTGGATAAAAATCAGGAGGGGTACTGGGGGCAGTGAGCCGTCCCAGTCCCAGGTCAGATGGGCAGCCCAGGGTTCCAGCACTGAGAAAATAAAGCCTCATAACTTCTTGCTGCAAAAACCAGTGGGGGTTGGGCCAGCAGAAGAAACTGCCAGTATCTCAGGAGAATCCATTTAAAGAGCCTGTAGTCCTAGAACATGCACAAAACTACCAGCTCTGGGAAACCCCACGAGGGCAACAGCTAGAGGGGCACCAGTCGCATATGGGAAGGGGGTGAAGTGACTAGAAATGGGGCAAGGGCTGAACAAGCCTCCAGTAGCCAGGCAGCAGCACTGCCCCTCTCTGACTCCTCCCCCACATAAAGAGCTTCAAAACAGTGGAGTGGGGTGCCCTTACCTGGTGATTTACCAAGGCTCTGCCCCATACAATGTAACAGGTGTGCCAAGACAGAGAGTCAAGTGGCTCTACCTAATAATACACAAACAAACACAGGGAGTCTACGAAATTTAGGAGACAAAGAAATATGGCTCAAATGAAAGAACAGAACAAAACCCCAGAAAAAGAACTAAATGAAACAGACATAGCCAACCTGTCAGATGCAAAGTTCAAAACACTGGTGATAAGGATGCTCAGAGAACTCATTGAGTATGACAAACGCAGAAGAGAAGAAATGAAGGCTATAGTAACTGAAATAAAAAAAAATCCATAGGGAACCAACAGTGATGGGAAGGAAGCTGGGGTTCAAGTCAATGATTTGAAACATAAAGAAGAAATAAATAGTCAACTAGGAGAAAATGAAGAAACAAATTTAAAAAAAAGTGAGGAGAGAATAGGAACACTCTGGAACATCACCAAAAGTGCCAACATCTGAATCATAGGGATGCCAGAAGGAGAAAAGGAAGAACAAGAAATTAAAAACTTATTTGAAAAAATAGTGAAAGTAAACTTCCCTAATTTAGTGGGAAAAAAAAAAAAAACAACAACCCAGATGTACAATTCCAGGAAACACAGAGTCTCAAATAAGTTGGACCCAGAGAAGACCACATCAAGACACATAATTAAAATGGCAAAGGTTAAAGATAAAGAGAGAATCTTAAAAGCAGCAAGAAAAGCAGTAAGAAAAGCAAAACATTACCTACAAAGGAGTTCCCATAATACAATCAGCTGATTTCTCAAAAGAAACTTTGCAGGCAAGGAGGGACTGGCAAGAAGTATTCAAAGTGATGAAAAGCAAGGACCTACATCCAAGATGACTCTACCCAGCAAAGCTATCATTTAGAATGGAAGGGAAGATAAAGTGCTTCCCAGATAAGGTAAAGCTAAAGGAGTTCATCATCACCAAGCCCTTATTATATGAAATGTTAAAGGGACTTATCTAAGAAAAAGAAGAAAATAAAAATTATGAACAGCAAAATGACAACAAACTCACAACTACCAACAACTGAATCAAAAAAGAAAAACAAAACCAAAAATGAACTAAGCAAACGGCTAGAATAGGAACAAAATCACAGAAATGGAGAGCAACTGGAAGGTTATCAGCAGGGAGGGGGAAGGGGGAAAATGGGGGAAAAGGTGCAGGGATTAAGCAGCATTAATTGGTAGGTACAAAATAAACAGGGAGAGGTTAAGAAAAGTATAGGAAATGGAAAAGCCAAAGAACTTATATGCATGACCCATGGACATGAACTAAAGGGCGAGGGGATTGTTGGAGTAAAGGAGAGTACTGGGCAGAGGGGGGCAAAACAGGAAAAATTTGGATAACTGTAATAGCATAATCAATAAAATATATTTTAAAAATAAAAAATTAAAATATTGGGAACTTGAAACCTCAATTAGTGACAATATAAAATTAGTATCAATCAGGTGTACCTCAAAGACATAGTGGATTTAGTCCCAAATGACCGCAATAAAGCAAATATTGCAATAAAGTGAGTCACACAATTATTTTGGTTTCCCAGTGCATAAAAAAGTTATGTTTACACTATTCTGTAGTCCATTAAGTAGACAATAGCATTATGTCTAAAAAAGAATGTATCTTAATTAAAAATACTTTCATGATAAAACATGCTAACCATTATCTGATACTTCAAGGATTCATAATCATTGTGGCAGCATTGCCACAAACCATCAATTAATTAAAAAAAAAAAAAAAACATAGTATTTGTGAGGCATAATAAAATGAGGTATGCCTGCAGTTAAAGCCTGCAAATAGTTTTTCTACTGTGCTTTCTGGGTTAAGCTGAGAGTTTTCTGAAAATAATAAAACTAAAGAAAATAGTATGTATTCACTACCGAAATTTATGACTACAAAAAATGTGCATGGCTTAATGTCATTTTTGCCACTCTCCCCCTGCCCCCTTATTTTCTGGTTAACAGATTTTTGAAGGCTCCAGGACCTGAATAAAATCTACTCTGCTTTAAGAATTTACTTTTAGTTTAACTTGGTAAGTAAGGACAGATGACAATTGACTGTGGACAACCTGTGACACCTTAGGTGTAGAGAAAGTCAATTCCTTACACATACACAGTCACACAGAACACCTCTTGAAATTTGCTTCTCCATTAAAGCCATACTTATAAACAGATTATGTCATTTTTTTACATTCACATAATAGGAGCAGGCTTCTGACTCAAGTCCACTCCTTTCTACCCTGGCCAAGATAACACTGCTAACATTTCGTTACATTATTGCCCTGAATTTTCTTCTAATGCATTACTAGTTTACAAAAATGGAAACATATGCTCACACTACTGTCACTTGCTTTTCACTTTTAATATATAACTGGATACTTTTAAATATACAATTATCTGAAATAAAGTGTTTGGCTTTGGAAACAAAAGGAATACACTGGCAATGGTGTTTTACACAGTATCTGAAAATGCATGTAAGACATTGAAATAACTGTTGCTTCTGGGGATGATACTGGGACGTTGAAGCTGAGGTGGTGGGGAGACTGAATTTTCACCCTATCACTTTTTGTTTCTTTTGAAGTTTGTATTTTGTGATTCGTAGGACTTTTTTTGCTGTACAATTATAAGTTTTCATAAATATAAACACCCACATATATACGCACACTCAGGAAAAGTCAAGTGCGTTGTGGGTGTGGGTTTTCAGAGTGCTGTTTGCTGACAGCAGCTTGCTGTGACTGCATGTGTGGCCAGGGTCACCTCTGGCATCCCTGTTGTCATTCTGTATGAAGCAATGTCACACCTCACCAGCTGGACCTCTGAATGGCAGCTTTTTGGTGTCATCAAAAGAGTAAGACTAACATTTATATTCAGACTACCTTTGGGGACCTCCCAAAAGTGACAAAGAGGGAAAATTTAAAAATGAGGGAAAGAATGCCTTTAACTGTAATTAATCAGTACTATATTTATAGAATGAAACATGGTGGAAAAAATGACAATGTGAGCATCTGATGGTCAAATAAAGTCTGTGAGTCTAATCACCTAAACAAATTGTTCAAGGATAACTCTTCAATGTGAGGAAGTATGCTGCCCAGGTCAGTGACAAGTGAAGATGTATCAGGTTGGCCCAAAAGTTCCTTACTTTTTTCCATAAAATAAAAGACACGTTTTTTATTTTCACCAACTTTTTTGATTTGGATATTCTGAGTATGTCTGCTATCTCCCGCTACTGGTTTCTAGTGGATAGAGGCCAGGGTGCTGCTGTACACCCTCCAAAGCATAGGAGAGCTCCACAGCAAAGAATTATTTGACCAAAATGTCAATAGTAGCAAGTAACTTTGCAAACCACTTTTCACATGTTCGATCAGTCACAGTACCTTCTCTGTACACTGCACAGTCTTTTTTTTTTTTTTTTTGCATTTCAGTTGTATTTTTACCTTTCTTGAAAAAAATAAAGCATAATGAGCTGAATATGCTGTGTATTTTCTTCCATCTTCAATGTTAAAATGGCTGTACAAAAATTCACCAATTTTGTTAACTTTTTCTTTAATGCACGCTGATATGACAGCTGTCACAATACAATCTAACAAAATTGTTTTGAATGAACTTAAAGACAACTAAGCACTACTAAAGCCATCATATAGAAAAAACATACTGAACTTTTTTGCCAACCCAACAATTAGTTTTGAAGGTACTGAAACATATTTGCCCCCAAATTAAACTTTTAGAAATTTAGAGTCAATTGTTTACTAAAGTGTTTCTTACTATAAACTCCCAGGTTGAAAATTCCTAGGAGCAGGGATTGTGTCTAATTCATCTCCACATACTCAGCATCTCCCACAAAACACAGGATCAGTAAATGTCAGATGGATTCATGAATGAACAGACAACAATAATTACATTATTCAACCTAATTTCTATACACTGAATTGTATAGCCAATGTTTTTTTTTAATTTTTGAAGATAAACACCTTTGTTGTTATTGTTCTGTAGGTGATAACCAGAATGATGCCAAAACATCTGAAAAAACAGCATTCTGACATTTCCTATTAATTTTATTCTGAATATATAAAATACAAATAGTATGCAATCAAGAAAAACTAGCTGACTTAAATTTCAAAAGCTCCTAGATATGTAAAAGTTAAATATATTTTTTACAAAATAGTGATGGCATTTCAGAAAGAACCAATGTGCTGTGAAAAATAAAATTATACATAAAAATGTAATAACAGTTCCTGATATTACATGATATTAAGTACAGTATATATTCAGTATGGTGCAATGCCATTTTCAATGACATTTGTTTAAGAATTTTTCTATGTATATCAAAGTATATTAGACAGAGAGTTAACTTCAACACTGACTTTAGCCTTTAAGATTTTATATAATGATGATGATTCTTTAATGGTGTCTATTCACTATTGCCTTCCAAAGTTAACAAATTAACCAAACTTGAAACTAGAATCATTAATTCACCTGCTAAAACTAAGAACAACTTCTCATATTCAGTCTGTAGTCTTTAGTGGTCCTTATACTATTAGTCCTCTAAGCTAATTTTCCCTGTGGCAACCAAGAGAATAATCTTCGAAGGAGATAAAAAGAATAGACACCTCACTATACCCCAAGATATTTCCTGCTAATTCAAATGCCATCTCCTTACTCCTGAAGGTGGCACATAGCTTCTCCTGTGCCCAGGTCTGTCTTCTAAGTCTCCTCTAATTTGTTTTTCTTTTCTTTTCTAATTTGTTTTTTTTTCTTTTCCTCTCTTTTATTCACCTGTAACAAAAGGCTACCTCTGTGCCCATTAGGATTTAAAACTCCCCCCCACAAAACCCCAAGGAAAAAAATAACCCAAATTATTAATGGTATTTTATTTCACTGGCATATTATTTGATAAATTAAATTACGGAAGACTGCTGGTCATGCTGCAATTACGGAAAATTGTGGGCTTTTTTATATTTAAGTTTCATTGAGAAAATTCATGCACAATATGATTCACTCATTTAGAGTGTATAATTCAGAAGTTTTGACTATATTCACAGAGTTGTGTAACCATCACCACAGTCTAACTTTAGAACATTTTTATCACACCAAAAAGAAATCCTGTACCTATTAGCAGTCATTCCTCATTTCTTCCCAACCCCTACTAACCACTAATCTACTCTGTATTTCTAAAGATTCTGGACTTTTCATATAACTTGAATCATACAATATATGGTCTTTTGTGTCTGGCTTCTTTTTCTTAGCATGATAGTATGTAGGTTTATTGACACCGTGTAGCAAGTGTCTGTACTTTGTTTCTTTTTTATGGCTCAATACTATTCCACTGTATCCATATGCAGTAACATGTTCTGTTTAACCATTCATCTCAGCTAATGAACATTTCAGTTGTTTCCACATTTTGGCTATTGTGATTAGTGCCAATATGAAAATGCATGTCAATATACTTGTCTGAGTTTGTTTCCAATTTTTTTAGCTATATACTTGAGAGTAGAATTGTGAGTCATGTGGTAAAGCAACAGTTAACATTTTAAGGAATTGTCACACTCTTTTCCAAAACAGCTACACTACCTTATATTATCATCAGCATTGTCTGAGGGTGCAATTTCTCCACATCCTTGCCAACATTTGCTGTTGCATGGCTATCATAGCCATCCCAGTGGATGTAGAGTGGCACTTTTTTGTACTTTCGATTTGTATTTCCTTAGAGATTAATGATGTAAATATCTTTTCGCAGACTTCTTGACCATCTGTCTATCTTCTCTTACAGAAATGTTTATTCAGTCCCTTATGCATTTAAATATTGGGTTATTTGTCTTTTTGTTGTTGAGCTCCAAGAGTTTTCTTTCTCTTTTTTTAAAGCAAGAGATTTAAAAAGATGGCCTGGCTAGATAGCTCGGTTAGAGCATTGCTCCAGTACAGCAAAGTTACAAGTTCAATCTGTGGTCAGGACACAGACAAGAGTTAACCAATGCATGCATAAATAGGTGGAACAGCAAAAATTGATGTTTCTATCTAAAATCAATAAAAAATTAACAAAAACATATTTCTGCATGCAAGTCCCTTATCAGATACATTAGTTGCAAATATTTACTTCCATTTTCTGGACTGTTTCTTGATGGTATGCTTCGAAGCACAAAAGTTTTAAATTTTGATGAGGTTCAATTTATTGATTTTTTTTCTATGGTTCTTTATGCTTTTTGATGTCACATCTAAGAAACCACTGACTAAACCAACATAATAAAGATTTAATCCTATGTTTTCTTCTAACAGCTCTAGCTCTCACATTTAGGTTTATGGCCCATTTTGAGTTAATTTTTGTATATAGTATGAAGAAGGGGTCCAACTTCATTCTTTTGCATTTGTCCCAGCACTGTTTAATAAAAGTATAATTCTATCCCAAATAAATCATCTTGCCACCTTTGTCAAAAACCAACTAAACATAAATGTAAGGTTTGTAGTATTTTTGTATTTCATTTTTGCTAGACTTATTTTCCCTAATATACTACTTGTGTTCTCACAAGAATTTATACTTACATTGTAACTTTTGAAGTTACATTAAATTATAAAATAACTTTTAAAGTTTGGGGAAACACACACACACACATACACACACACACACACATATTTAATAAAAATAAAACCTCAGCAACTAAACTTTTTGAAGGACAAATGCCTGGGGCCCTGTTTCCAGATCCTGCCGAACCCTTGTTTGCTGACGCATCTTCTGTAAGTGTGTTTTGTGGCTCTCTGAGCTTTGCACATAAACGGGTGTGGCTCAGCTTTTCACTGAACACCAGCACTGTAAGGGAATTCAGTGCGGGAAGACCTCATTTCTCATTGACAGCTGTGCCAATAACCAGAAACTTTGCAAGTCATTTAACTGCCCTGCCCTCCATTTCTGCATTTGAAAACTGAAGGGAATCCCACAAGATGGCCTACATTGCTCCTCCCAGTGGTAAAATTTCTACCAAGAATATGCAGATATATAGGGAGGGGGCACAAATGATATATCCTGTTACTGACAAGATGAATAAGGAATAGGTGCTTAATGAATACTGTTTAAAAAGAATAAGTGAGGTCTATACCTTCCAGTAAGGGTAACAGAGTCCTTATCACTGCTGTGGAACAGTAGGCGATTTCCTTTTAAACCATTCCTCACATTCTGCAAATATACACACCAGAAAGCACAAGGAATCCAGCAACCAGCCTCACCTCTTCTGAATCACGGGCAGTTGTGCTTCCTTCCCCTCTCTTCCCCACTGTCTGGCCTTTCCTCTAGCCAGACAACAAAAGTGGAATGCTGACCCTGAGACAGGCTGCCCCCGGGTACTAATGATGAAGACGAGAGTTCACCAACATTCTACCTCTGTGCCTCCCTGTGGCTCAGGTCACTACCTGTGTGTCTCTCTTCTTTCCAATTTTTCTCTCATATGCATGTGCACATGCTTCCTTATGTCCGTCCCATGACATGGTCAGCTACAGATCTTCCTCTCTCAGACCCACCACGGCCTAGGACTTTGGGCCTCTTGGCAAGAGTTAGCTTCTTCCCAACCAAACCTGAAAGCTGTCCAGATACCTCAGGTTTCCAGAAAGGTGTTTTCTTGATACACAGTGTCAGGACTGTCTAGTAATATAAAAATGGGATCATCATAGTGTCAATGAAAACCACGGCTGTTTTAAAACTTTTCCTTTTATTTGCTAAATTCTTTAACAACTTACACTAAAACAGTCCTACTTTCTTTCTCTCTTCACTTTCTATTTACCACATTTCCCTGCCTTCTGCTTTGCTACCATATTCTACTTTCAATGAGATTTTAAGTATCTTACCACATATTTCTTAGGTTTGTATGTGACAGTATGAATTTGATTTCTCATGATGAAGTGATATCTGAAAAAATGATTTGACTTCAGATTTTTTTATACTAAATTTTCAAGAACTAACTGAAAACAGGTCAACCTAAATGAAACCAAACCAGGAGAGTTGTCTTTGGATCTTGATATCAGTTGCCCTTATAAAGAAGATCAATGTAGGTTCACAATAGCAAAAGTGATTACTTAAATATCTAGCATGATTTTCCGTTTTAGAGTTCACTGTTATGATATCTTTCATACCATTGCATATTTCCTCCAGATCAGCTGCAAGTCAAATTCCAGTGTCTCATAGAAACTAAAGTAACTTGAGTGTCTTCATGTGTTGTGCTGCAGTTCCAGGGGACAGGGTTCTCATGCCTTCCTTCAAAAGTGCAAGTGACATGTGGGGACAGCAAATGGTGATAAGGCACTTCACGGTATACCTGGTAGCTTTAAGCATGACCTTTCTTCTTTGACTTTCACTGAAAACACTTGGAGAAGCAAATGGCTTCTTACTTCACACCGAAGAGTCAGGAGATGACTCAAGATAGCTCATTTCTTGCATACTGTCCTAGGTTTTACTTTCCACCCATTACAGAAATATGCTAGCCTATGTGTTTATTTATCAGTTTCCCTGGAGTAAGTTAGCAATTGGTCTTATAATCTTAACACAAAGAGAGGGGTGTTTTATCCAAGCCCATTAAAGGGCCTGGCGTCAAGTGACAGGGGGTGAGGTCCCCCCCACCCCTGCCACAGCACAACACGTCCACATGCTTCTCTGGCTTTCACTCTCATGCAGTGAGTCCTTGACTCTCCTTCCCCAGAACGCTCATCTTCTCATTTTTCTGCTGCTTTTGAAATCATGTTTAATTAAAGGATTTCACACTCCCTTGTGATATGATATATTCATGAGTAAAACTTACGATTGGAGTGACTATGAATTAGTCTATTAAGTGTCAGATTTGTGCTTTTAAACAATGATAGAAATTATTCTTATATTATCTGCTCTCAAAATTGTGCCTTGAGATGTGAGGGCTACCTTAACTAACTTTACATATGAAATAAAAGCTATTAACCCATCTATGTTCAGGGTCTTCCCTTCCCCCACCCTCAAATTACAAGTTAACCTGAGAGAATAAAGGGTCATTTTTCTGCAATGTCCTCAGGGCACGGCCCATTAAAGTGCTGTGTTGGGCGAATTTGAGTGCTATATAAATATCCTTACTTTTGTGGTATCAGATTCATCCTCCTGTTTACTGAGAAAAAATTCAACGACATCATCAGAATTGTGATTTCTCAGTGGTAATTTTTTCTGAAACCTATTGAAGTTAGTCAATTCTCAGAAAAATATTAACTGAAAAGTAGTAATATGCACATGCAAATATGGCAGAAATCAAACATGGCAGGAGAATGACTCAAAGACTGCTGACTGGGCCTAAGGTTCAAACTGTGTCAAAGGATAAGGACACACCACCTTCCTTTTCCCACTGCTATTCTGAGAGTATTGCTTCTCAAATTTTCTCATGGATGTTAATCACCTGGAGATCTTTTTACCATGCAGATTCTGATTCAGTAGTTCTGGGGTGGGGCCCCAAACCGTGCAAATCCCACACACTCCTGGGTAATGCTGATGGTGTTGGGTGATGGCCCACAACTTGAGCACTATAATCTTGAGTTCCTTCCCTGTATCTATCCTAAAAGCGACTGAACTTAAAGAAGGACTCACGAAATCTCCTATTAACTGTGGGTTGAAGAGCAAGTAGGAGAAGGAGAAATATGGAAAGGGGTGGTGCTGAGCAACTTAACCAAAAGTAGCTACAAACTCATAAAAGTTATTTATGAATCAAATGCAAGGCTGCTTTATATATCTATATATGTACATAGATATATAGATATAGATACACACACGCACACACAACAAACTGGTAAGACTGAAGGAAGTTAGCTTGGAGAAAAGGTCATTTCCTGTTTCTGCTAAACAAACATCAGCTTTACATGATCACAAATCTGTTGAGTGACATTGATCAGGAATATCCTGGCCTACGCTGTTGAATCAGTGGGTTTGACAACTCAAACTTCATAGTTTCCAAACTCTAGGTCTGCCCTACATTATCATCTAAACTTGGGCGGTATCCCTGCACTTGGAAGTAGAAAATATATGTGAATAGGAAGGATTTTGAATTAACTTTTCAGGAAGATAATGCTACAAAATACCAGTTGAACAAAAGGATTTTCAAAGACTGGCAGGTTTATTTAAATTGGTCTTGGACAAAAACATATATAGTATCTCTCTGAGATACTGAGTTCTCTGAGTTCACAAATACCACTTCTTAGGATAGTGCTTATTTCATTTAATTTAAAAAGAAGCCAATTTTAAGAAAATAATATAAATAATAATGTAAGATGATATGGCAACTTCATATAGTGATGGGACAAATTCAAATTACTAAAGTTTGGAAAACCAAAAGCTTATGAAGTGCTGAATTTACCTCCTGAGTCAACACTGACACAGAGGCAAGTTCCTGCACAGCACTTCCACTGGAATTTTCAATGGGGAAGAGCCTCAGGGTCATCTGCCGCTTAGGGGACAAAGAACCACAAAGGACACAATAGCACAATAAAGCTCGTCCCATGCTTTTAGGACTAGAACTTATCATTCAGGATCTGGAAGCTTTTCACCTGTAGGCTGTAGCTGTGACTAGTAATTGGCTGCTTTACCAACTGTGAGAACCTGAGGTTGATACCATGATAGGCGATAACTTGGGCAAGTTGTTTTCTCCACCATCCCCATCACCAATCTGCCCCATCTCCCTTTTCAGCTACTCTGGGCAAAACATGCCATCTTGATTTCCAGACTCCTGCAGCAGGGGCATGTGGTAGCACAGTGGAGTGGGGAGTGAGGGCTGAGTTTCTGAGGCCATTTGGTGCATTCCAG
This sequence comes from Anoura caudifer, assembly GCA_004027475.1. NCBI lineage: Eukaryota > Metazoa > Chordata > Mammalia > Chiroptera > Phyllostomidae > Anoura > Anoura caudifer. The sequence goes on along the minus strand of PVKU01000822.1, from coordinate 294,132 downwards.
CCAGTCCATTACAAACACCGAGCAGGTGATGAAAAAGGCAGAATGCCTGTGTTTGCATGGTGCTGAGTGAAGGAATAAATAAAGGAAAAGACCAAGAAGAGGCAGAGGTCCAGCTTTTCTTTCTGACACCAGTAAAGTTTATCCTGAGTTTGAGTTTACCACTGATAGCATTAACACTAGGTTCTTGTTAGGAAAACAGAATGCTTTCCAAAGAGTGGCTGTGAGCAACTGTGTCAATACAGAAAAGGGACCACGAATCCAAAAATTATTGACACCATTAGGCAGGCTCTCATTATGTCAGTGCAAGTGTGTTTGCATTGGTGAGTCAAAGGTCTGTGTGGAACCTTGCCCATATGTTACAGGAACCAACAATACCCAGAAAACCAAAGAGCATACATCCAAGTTCCAGTACTAATTCTTCGTATTGGATGCCTCCTCCCAATACTCTATGGATGTCAGCACAATAATACTCTACACTGAGAAGAATCATTTAATTGTAGTGTGAGGGCCACATGAGAAAGCACAGATTAAAGAACAAATAAGCTGAAGATACAAATTTGCTTAAAAACACCACACACATGCATTTGTTTCCTTCGAGTGACTCCACTGGATTAAACTCCTCTCTCTCTCTTTTTTTTTTTTGTTCAGCTGGTTTAAATAAACACCTAATTTGTGAAAAACATGGTTTTGGGTTTCTGGAACAGAGTCTCTACACTGGGATTCATAAGGAGATTCATGGGTGGCTGGTCAGGAGAATATTAAAATTTATTTATTAAGGCAATATTAGAACTTTATATGAATATACATGTGTGCATGTGTACATTTTTCTCCCCAACCCCAGGCCTCTAATTTTTATAATACAGGTAAAATATTAGACATGTATAATTAATTAAAAGTACACTTAGAAGGTATGCATTTTCAAAATTTTTAAAAACGATGGGGTGAAGGAATAATCAAATACCTTTGGAGGCCATGGGCATAGACTGTGACCAAGTTTTCTTCCTCTCTGAAAGAGTTTTGCCCAATTCTCCAGTTGTGGGGAGAGAAGGAAAACTGAACTGCTGGCTGGTACATAAAATGTAATATTTGATCTGGTCCTCAAAGTATCAGTAGGAGCTCAACTGCTACAAGGAACAGAATGAGAACAGGCAGATGACTGAAGCATAAAAAGCATTTCCAAGCATTAAAGAAATTAGACAAAAACCAGAGTTGCTATAAATGATTTAAAGGCCAATGTTAAGAATTTTTAAAGGAATTTTATTCCATAAAATGTTTTTAATGAATCATAGTCTTATAATTTTTTCTCTTTGAAATGATAAATTTTAGAACTGGGAATACTGACAGTAAATAACAGTCATCCAGATCACTTCTGTCACTTTGAATGATGGAAAAGGAAGAACACCACAGTGGTAGTAGAGCAGTTGGGGTGTCCTAGAACAATCTCAAAGTATGGTCCCTGAAACTTGTCAGAGATGCAAATTCTAAGGCCCCATCCCAACTTACTGAATTAGAAACAATGGAGCTGGGGTTCAGCAATTTGTGGTTGAGCCAGTCCTCCAAATGATTCTGATGCAGGCTAAAGGTTGAGAACTAACTCTAAGCAGAAACCCAAACTCTGCCTGTCGTTCATAGCATCAGTAAGTATCGACAAAGGCTACCCAAGTCCTTCTATAGCATCAGTGGCCAAAAGGTAGTATGTACTCTTACTAGGTTCTCGATCTTTAGTATATCTCATTAGTGCTCCTTCTTCTGAACATTTCGTCTAGTCTCTGCAGTGAAATGCAGCACCTACTGCCTATGGACTGGCAGCCCTAGATGATCAGAATGCATCAATCAACAAGAAACATGGAACCTTTCCTTCATAGAGCTCGTTGTGTTAAAAAATCTCAACTGATGCATGTGTGTGGGTGGAAAAACATACACTACAATATTCCAGTAGTGCTCATTTTAAACAAATTATAGACTATCACGTTTTGTATATACTACTGTCACTGAATTTATTACCTTGTGTTGCAAGAGTCAGTTTCCATGTTTGTTTCTCTGATTTAGACTGTGAGCTCCTAAAGGGGAAGAACTATGTTGTACTCATCTTTTAATTCCCAGAATCTATACAGTTAGTATACAATAAATGCTAAAAAATTTGGTCTGAATGAATAAATGACTTTAATAATTGTTAATATTTATTGAGCAACTACTATGCACCAGAGACTAATGTATGCCAGAGACTAATGTGAATAAGTAATGTGTATTAACTCATTTAATCCTCACAGTTAATCTACGAGGCATGGCTTGGTATCATGTCCATTTCACAGATTAAAAAAAACTCCAAAACTGAGGCATACCAAGATTAAGTAACTTAAGTGGGCAGCCTGTATTGGAATGCAGACAGTCCAGCTTCAGAGTCCATACTCATAATTACTAAAAACACAGTGGCCCCCACACTAGAGGTATGGGCCTTGCCTGAGCAAAACATTGTGTCCTCTTTCTCGTGCCTCAGGGTATTTGCTACTGCTGCATCCTCTGTTGGAAGGCGCTTCCCTCACTTGTTCCCATCTGCTCAAGAGTCACCTTCTCAGAAAGTCTTTGCCATACCAAGCAATTTACCCAAATAGTAACATTAGCCTCACTCTTCCCCCTTCCCTGCTTTCTTTTTTTCAGAACTTGATTATGTCTGTCTTGCTAGTAATGTAATTACTTGTGTGTTCTCTCTCTCTTCTGCAACATCAGTTCCATGAGGACAGACTGTAAAGCTCATGGCTGCACCCCCAGAGCCTAGGACATGTGGAGCATGGGTAAATTTTGTGGAATGAGTGGGTACACATTAGTGGTGTGCAGTGGCTTCTGTCCTGCTTAGGGATACACTTTGGTTGAACTCTGGACAACTTCCCAGGTATCTTTCAGTTTCTTTTTAGTTCTGTGTGCATAATCCTGTAATTTCAAATTAATCCTATAATTTATTCAAAAGACTGGATTATTCCAGCTCTTGGTTTCATTTTTTTTTCCTAATTAAACTGCCATTTACTAGTCACACTGATCTTTAACACTAGACATCTTGTTTTTGTCATAAATATGACTCATAGAAAAATTTAAGTCGAATGTAGGAGCTCCTATGTACCAAAATGTTCCCATCAATATTTTGGATTTAAAAAAAGAGAGCAAGCCACGGATGCCTGCCCAGGTCTAAGGTCTATTATAATAATTTCAGTGCAGTTATAGCTTTTGGATGTATAACCTGAAATCCCACCTGATGACTAAAATGGCCCCTCTTAAAACCAAAGACCACATCGTTTTACACAAACACTTCGGGTTTTTCATTATCTTCTGCCATAATGTACCTTCACTTTCCACATTCACAGCCAAAATGTAAAATACACACAGAGAAAAGAGTCTTCAAAGGTATAGATTCCTCAAACTATTTTTAAAAAAGGAAAAGAAAGAAAGGAAAACAGAGAGAATCAACTTTGCCATTGGACTGATTTCCTTGAAGACTATAAAAGGAATGAAATGTGAAGGTCATAAAAGAATGTCTATTTGTTTAAGGAAGTCTTACAGGTAGTATAAATATCATCAGCCACAGTTGCCATGGGGTCTGTGTGTTTACCAAACAATACAAGTAGTTACACAAAAGCAGAACAACATTTGAGAATATAAATGGAGAAGGCTTTACCTTCTGGTAAATTTTTCAAAGTGCCTTTAAAAATGTTCCTTTTTTTTTCACTTTATTTATGGGAAAAATCCTGTTTTCTTGATTCTCCCTGTTTCAGTTCTTACAACACTAGGGAATGTTTCATTCTGATTTCTAGGACTGATAATGATTTTCTCTTTTCTTTCCCTTTTCTCATTTTAAGACTTAAAAAGAAAAACTAATTAACTAAATAAACTAACCCAACAATCCAAACTGTACATTGAAAATAGTTTTCACAACTGAAAATGCAAAAACAGAGAACAAAAGCTACAGAATTTACAGAAGAATTCTAGTGCAAGTACACCATCCTTAAGCTGAGTTAACCCACGAGTAAATTAACCAGAAAAGGTGTGTGTGTGTGTGTGTTTCATGCACCTGAATTATACTATCTGCTTCCAAAAATGAATCAGGGGGAAAGGAAGCCAGTAAGGCTCTTCTGGAATTTCTTAGTTGAGTGTAACCATGAAACAATGTCCCTGTGGAGCTTGCTGTGAGTGGAAGCCCCCTTTTCACACTACATTGAGCACGGTACCCAGCAGGCTCAGCCCGGAGCCTTTCTGTGAATGGGACAGACTGCCATCTGGATGAAGACACTGACAAGCTGGACGAATCCTGGTGCCATGTGCCCAGGGGACTGTCCCATATTAACACCACCTGGGCTGTGCAATCATGCTCTGTGTGTCAGAGGCACTTGAGGAGCCCATCAGGGTGTTATTTTTGAGTACACACAAAAAGGAAAATTACAGTTAAGAGAATTCTCTGGCTAGCATATCTGTTGCTCAATTCCCAAAATAGTTTCCCAAAGGAACAGTTATCTTCTTTATTCACACGGGCAGAATGACAAGCTGGAACACATATTAACAATTTCCCTTTGTGAGCTTCCACTATTGTTTTAATGAGTAGAATATACTTTATAATATACTTATGCTTTGACTGGTTACAAAGGGGGTGGAATATAGAAGTCTAGGACGGCTGTGCATACGCAGTGCATGCATCTGCATTACCCAAGGGAGCCAGCTAGCATGTGGGGGCTCCTCGGGAAGAGCTGCAGAACCAGGCTGCGGGGTAACACTGGTGCAAAGGCATCTTTGCAATCTTGAAAAAGAACACAACTTCCATTTAAGCCTCACGCAGAGGTGTCCCCTCATCGTGCCCATTAATGGCTTAAGAACACAGGACTCCTACTTGTCACTGAAACAAGAATTAGAATAATGGTAGGACTTTCCCAAGTCACACAACTTCTCTTTCTACCTTTGGATGGATACAGTATCTGGCAAAGAAAATTTTCTATTCATTTAATCCAACTGGCAAAGTGTGCATTTCAACAAAACTCTTAACCCAGTATGAGGAACAATGCTCCCAGAGTTCCCAAAAGACTGGTCCTCACTGTTCCTCTGCTGTACACTTTCCTTCACACTGTTGTTCTCAGAATAAACACTGAGAAAGCTAATGCATATTTAGGAGGAGGGGGCACAGGCCCTTCCACACAAGTGCAAACTCCTGTAAAATGGTTGGGTACCAACAAAGGGATCTGGTGGAAAAAAAAACCCTATCAGCAGGAGCAACTCAACAAAGAAGAATGTCTTCCCTGCATGATGAGAGGCACTGAGGGTTCACATGTAATTGTGGGGAAAGCTGGCAGCTGGACATGAAATAGCCCACAGTTAGGATTCCTGTTATACAGAATCCCAAGAAAATATCAAAATCAAATGCATTTAAGAGAAACATAAAATGAACATGACTCTCCAGGGCAATGATATCATTTATTGGAAAGTATGTATCATTTAAACACAATGAAGATAGAAAATTTGTAAAGTCTAATGATGGTATGTTATGGTAAAAAGTACACAACAGCTCTCAGGGAATAATGATGGAGTTTTTCTTTTAATCACCTAACAAAGTAAATAGTCAAGAAAACCCATAAACTGATCCCTTAGGGAAAGCCAATATTTTAAAGATTTTCTCCCTTTGCCCTCCCTGAATGTGTGAATGACAGGTGATAAAGTGCCATGCCACAATGCAGAGAGAACCTTGATTCCATCTTCTAAGACCCAGGAGCAGATTGGTTGTAAGCAACAAGACAAAGGCACCGCAGCTCTTCATAGCATTATAGTTGTCAAACACCCAGCAGCACGTTGAGGGTACGGATTGTTGATTGACTCCCAAATGCTTCTTACTGACATAAGCAGAACGTCTTTGCCCTAAACAGACTATCTCCCAAGCAGACAGACAAGGGGTAGGTGATGCTACGAAGTGTCTGTTCTGGAGCAGAAAGAAGATCTGTATTTTAGGCCACGACAAACTGGCCATACCCACTTCTCTTTCTGGTCCCCTACAGATGACAGGACATGGGAGGCTGGTTCTTTCCACATTCCACTGCTGGTCACCTGACTTAGTTCTATGCAAAAAGATGAGGGTAGCAGAACTTTCAGCAGAGTAACTCTTGGGGCTTCTCCCCGACTACGGCTGAGCAGGTAGGTTTTTCCTCAGGCCAGGTCCTGATCTCTGAGCTTCAGGCTGGAAAATTTAATCCAATAGCCTAGGATGGAGCATCTGTGGGCTGCTGCCCACCTGGGAACCACCAGACCATGGTAGTCATTGCAAGAAGTTGAGAGTCAGGAAGACCTCAGTTCCAGTCTCTACCTGATTTCCTACTTGTATGGCTTCTGCAAGTTATGAAATCACTCTTAGCCCCACAATACCATCTGTACAGAAAAGACAGTAAGTAGCCCATAGGGTTACTGTGAGGATTAAACAGGGAAATGAGTATCAAGGCTGATGTCCAGTTCTTTATATATGTGGCCAGCACAAAGCAGTAGTTCAATAAATGGTAGCTGCATTATTGTCACCATCATACGCCAGCTCTTCACTCCTTCCAGCAATGCTACCTCTACTTTGCTGGCTCACGCAAGAAGGGGAAGCAATTAATTTTCAAATTTTTCACAAAAAACTCTTACTTCCAAACAGTGCCCAAACCAAGGTGACCTGAATGAACACGCCACTTGCATTGTTTCTCATGGTTAAGGATGCATGCCACAGTCCCGGGCTTGTGTTACAGTGCAGATTCGACTCAGCAGCTCCGGTGTGGCCTGGCACTCTGCATTTCGAACATGCCCCAAGTGATGACCAAGTAGCTGAAGTTGCTCAAGTTGCTTAGCAAGAACCAAGTGTATGTATGACAAACACAAATTCTCACACCTCATCAAATCAGTGAAATCCAAATCTTTATGGTAGAAGCCTAGGAATCTGTATGTTTTAACAAATACTTGTGAGAATATCATCAGGAAATCTGAGGAACATGGTTTTATTAGTTAAGGTTAGGAGTTGGCAACATTTTTTTCAGTGAATACTTTAGTCTTTGAGGGCCACACTGTTTTTGCTACAACTGCTTGAGCCAGGCACTATAGCATAAAAGTAGCCATAGATAATGTGTAAATGAGTGAGTACTGCAGTGTTCCAATAAAACTTTATTTACAAAATGAGCAGTGGGTCAGATTTGGCTGGTAGGCATAATTTGCTGATCAACTGCCTCGACACATACTGGCAGAAAGTAGCAGTGACAAATGTGAAGACAATTTGGGACAATGTGACTGCAGCTTCTCCTAAGTACTCTAATGGAAAATGAAGATTTGTGGTAAGCACTGTGTTTAAATACTTCAAATCAAAAGAAATACGTCAGAAAGCATCTGTTTTTCAAAAACAACAACAAAACAAAACTTGCAATGAGGAAGAGCTACGCAGAAGGATGAGAAGTTAGAGGTTACTTGCTTAATTATCTGGCTCAAAAGGCCCTAAATATGAATATAAATAAAACTTAGAGGCTTGTGAATCTAGAACAGTTCTGAAACCAAGCTTCTAGAATTTTAGAAAATAAACCCAAAGCACCAATATTTATTCATCAACAAAGAATTTAGTTTAAAAAATAGAAAGAAAATAAAAACAATAGAAAGCACCAGGCCTGTTCCAGAGTCCCCGGCCTTTTGAAAATAGTAAGGGCACAGTAAACACAAATGTTATTGTTACATAGTCAAATACATGGCAACATGTCCAGAGGCCACAAATAAAAAACAGAGACTGTGTATCAAGTGAAACTGTTGACGGTACACTAGCCAAGCAAAAACCTTCAGGGGCTACTTGAAAATAGCTGCCAACTGCAGAGTGTAGAAAATGCAAGTGACTGGAATGCACAGTGCGGAGTCAACAAATGGGAATGAAAATGAAAACGCAGGAAGGACGCTGTGAGTGGATGAAGGCAGCTTAGATCTCAGAGAGAAAGGGGTCCAATTTGGTCACCTGACTCTGAGAACAATATGACAGCTGTAACAAAAGAATGGGCTGTACAATTGTGATCTTTCCAGAGTTTAAAAAAACCTCTTTATCCAATGCTTAAGGAAGCCTTGGAGTAAATACCTAGAAGAGCTATGAAACTGAGAAATACTAAAGTTATAAAACGTCCACTGATGGTGGATGAGCTGAAAGCAAAAATCTGGGAAGGATCACAAAAAAGGAATATTCCTAATACGTACTGCAGAGGACAGATGAAATAAAATAAAGACCATATGATGTATTCCACGAGGAAGCGTAAGATTTATAAGGCAGGAAGGAAAGTGAGCATACTTTTAAAAGAGAGAGAGGGGCTTGCTTCGCGTTTGCCTGTGTACAAATCTTGCATGGGGTTCATTTTTGTTTTTTATGTGCTATTTCAAACCGTGTAAGTTACATTTTGCTAATTCTACCCACCCTCCCCCCTTATGAAAGGCCCAGTAAATATATGGATCCAAGTTAAAAGAGGAAACTGCTTTTCTTTTAAATATTCTGATTTGCACACAGTAGGTTAAATGAATACATGTGTTGCTGAATTGATTTTAAATTAAGTTTAAAAATTCTTTTAGGAACACTGACTTTAATTTATCATAATTAAGTAGTTACGTGATGCTTAACGACAGGGATACATTCTGAGAAATGCACAGTTGGGTGATTTCGTCGCTGAGCGAATATGACAGAGTGCACTTTCACAAACCTAGATGGTACAGCCTGCAACACAGATAGGCTACATGGTGTAGCCTATTGCTCCTAGGCTGTAAGACTGTGCCCCAAGTTACTGCACAAAACAACACCAGATTAAACCAAGCATGTGAAAATGATACAATCAACACAACATGGCACGAGATGTATGAGGCTGCTGCCAGAGGTTCATGGAAAATGGCACACTGTTTTACACAATAAAAACTGTACCACGGTAAATACAGAAACCAGTAAGTCGGCTATTACTAAGTAATGTGTACTGTACATAATTGTATGTGCTACACTTTTATACGACTGGCAGCACAATGGGTTTGTTTACATCAACATCACCACAAACATGTGTAATGCGCTGTGACATTATCACTGGGTGACAGAAATTCTTCAGCTCCATTATAATTTTATGGGCCCACTGTCCTATATGCAGTCCATCCATGACTGAAATGTCATAAATGCATGGCTATATATATTCACTTCTAAGCTGAATGGAAACTTCAAGTGCTGTTGTATAAACTACAAGATAGGCTTGAAATCTGGATCGTGGTTATGCCACTAACCAATTCTGTGACCCTAGGTCAGTTATTTAATCTCTATGACTCAACTTCTTCATCTGTAAAATGGATATAATAATCCCTACTGCTTCCCAGGGGTCATGTGGATACAATGAGACATGACTCCAAAGGCAAGAGTCTAGCCAGTGCTTGGTACAGAGAAAGAACTGATTAAATGTGAGCTCTTTACCCTTTCCCTAATGCACCATAACATAATATGATATTTATAATCTTAATTCAGGCAATTACTTAAGTAGTAATTGCTATTTGTATTTACATAGCTGCTCTGATCCAAGAAGCTCCAAGGGCTTTACTAAATTTAGCATTTTAATAAATGTTTCATTTGCATTCTGTTAATTTTGTTTACCCACACCAAAACTTGGAATTTCCTAAAGCAAGACAGATAAGTTAAGAAAACAAGATAGTATCTTTTGTTTACTGGTAGCCTAGGTCTGAACCTTGTCATTTACCTGTGAAACCACAACTACCTGACAGTAAAAGTCAGGAATATCCCTTTTCCTCTGTCAGCTCCATTCAGCTTCTGCAGCTGAAACCATCTCCTCCCCCACCCCTCTACTCCTAATTCTCTCTCAGGCACTGTTGACAGAGGTACGTTTACTGCACCAATGAATTTATATATAATCAGCACAATAAATGTGATTAAATTGTTGGAAGAAAATCAAAGCATGAAGCACAGCGCCAGTCCTGAATTCTGATGATGCTGAATGTCCGTGATTGCAAAGGGACAGGATATTTAAAGAAGCCTTGATCTGGGTGCAGGTATTACCTCCCAAATCACATGGGCCACTCCTCCTGTCACAGTGCTGAATACTGAGAGAGATGTGTGGACCCTGCGCAACAGGGAAGCAGGTTTCTTTCTATTGGTTATCTTTACCAAAGTGTGTTTTTTCCCTTCTCTACACTCAAGGGTTTACCCTGAATGATTTAATTATAATTTTCCTTGTGTAAGACAAATTAAAGAGGAGAGTGGGAGTGTCGTGCCAAGTGCGTTATTTATCTCCATAACAGATTGCAGCTCACCAACCCCCAGAGCTGCTGGTGCTGGTGCAGCGGCAGCGAGCAGGAGCCCGCAAAATGTACGGCTAGGGCTGGAAAAACACGCAGCCAGCCGGGAGACTGAGACTACCTCACTACACCTAAAACAAAATCCCTCACAATACTGCCTTTTTCCAAAAAACTTTCACATAGAGCATTCCCAAATCCTTTCAAAAAGAATTCTTAACCTAAGATTAAGAGCTTGAGGGGCTAGATTATTTTTATTCAGAGTGGCAAGGGCTCTCTGGCTTGTTCCAATACTGCTTAGGAAAATGTGGTGGGGGGTGGGGGTGGGGGGCTGGCGGCGAATGTTACCTGGCCAGCAGCTGGGGAGAGACCCTTGAAAGACAATGTTCACAAATACAACAGTCTGGGGTAAACCTTTTCCAAGGGACTCCTGAGAAATGAGAGCTCAGGATGTGACTGAGAATCTGTTTTTATAGTGATAGCTTTCTGACCATCTTCCACTGTTTAAAGGGGCACATGATTTTTAAATTAACCACAAGGTAAAACCATTTAACATTCATTGTAAGTACCTATATATACATGGTAGTTGAATTTTTAATGATCAATTCTGTAAGTTTATAACTTTTAAATTATCTTCAACCTAAGGCACTCATTTGTCTTATTTGTTACAATCAATTAAAATGTGTTAACTAGACTTTTCTTTCAATCCAGCCATACCTAGGAATCTACTAGATGATATAATCTGAGAGATCCAGGACACAAAACAGTGGTGGCATGTACTTACATAGCTGCTTCTTTGCGTGATCAGTTGGAAAATTCAGCCTGCTTTTACACCCGTATTAAGGCTCAGTAAGACCTGGATTCTTTTCTGAACCATATTCTAATTCTGACATGTAGTATACTGAAGATTATGCTCAACTTTTGTGCAGACAACTAGGGACCGTTAAAAAAAAGTCAAACAAACCTAACCTCCTGGAATTAGACAGTCTATTAGCTCTATTCACTTTCAAATGTGCTTTAAGACATGAAACAGGCTATTCTTCTCCCACTTGCCTCACTGCTAATCTATCACCTCACTGCAGATACATAACCTTTTAGAATGAAACTGAGCACGCTGCATCCAAACAAGAAGAGTTTGTGTCATAGGAAACCTGGGCAGGCTCCACAGCAGCTGACAAGATTGCAACAAATCCCTGAAGTGCACCACTGGGCACTTCGCAGTGTCTGGGCCTCCCAGTGTCTGGGCCTCCCGCTCCGCCTTGGGTCACAAAGTAACTCAGCACTTTGCAGTGAGGGGAGGCATCAGTCTGAGGACAACAAAACAAGTGCAACAAAGGACAACACCCCAAAGCCTTCTCTTTAAAGCTATGGAAGTGCTGGTATTATTTTTTAAATAACAAAAACATTATAAAAGGTTATAAAGCAAGAGGTAAGACTGGCTTCCAGACACCAATCTGTCCTGACTGGAAACAACAGAAGCCACATTTGGTCCAGTGGCTCCAAACTGGTTCTGACTGCCCTCCATTCCATCCCCAAACTCTTCTAAACCAGCAAGTTTTAAGTGTCTTTTAGTTCTTCTCTGTCTTTCACAGAAACTCCAAAGTGATCTTGAAAGGTTAGTTGCAAGTTTGGTTAAAACATGTATAGATCTCATTTTGGGAACCTGTCATGGCTTTTGCTCTTGAATGTGATTCAAACACATACACGTATTCAGATGATGCTTTCTGTGATTACTAAGCTCTACATGGATAAAATGCTACTGGCATAAAGATACAAATCTAATTAAACCAGTGGGATTCCTGATATGTGACATTCAAAAAACATATGGAATTATATTTATAATTGCTTAAGTGAAAAACATTTTAAAACTTTCCCTGAGTCACTTTTATTAAAACACAAAATATAAAATTTGTATTTTCCCATGGAAATGGCACTGGACTATCACATATTACTTCTAAAGTGTCTTCTTATCTGTAGAAGCTCTGCATCATGAAATAATAAGAAATGGTTTATAAAAAGTAAATTTAAAGACTTTTTTTAAGTTTAAGAGCATTATTTGTATATTCTCCTTTTGAAAAGCATTCAAGAGTAGCATTAGTGCTTCTGGGAGCTAAGATACAATCACAGAATGACAGCTCCATTTTCTCAGAACTGTATGCTCACATGATGGCTCTCTACAACCTTAGCTTTAACATCCAAATGAAAGCTCAGGGCTATTTAAAGTACCAAATCTTAACTTCCAAACAGAAATACAGCAACTGAGACAATGCTACAATATATCCCATGATCAAGAGAACAGGTGCTCCCTATGTTTGGGTGTATATATATGCACACGGGCCTCTTCCATCTCTCCATCCTTCAAACCTTAACCAAAGGTTTGCTTTTTAAAAGACTATGTGCTCTGGGGATACAATGATGAAAAAGATGGGCTCCCTGCCTTTAAGGAGGGCAGTGGAGAATAGGGTAAGTTATATTTTGTCTTGAACCCACAGCAGACACCACCATTCCCTTAGAAGGCATTTAGAGCCAAAAAATGCTTGTATGAGTGAGTGCCTGGGAGACAGAGGAAGCCTGGAAGCCTCAAAACCAAAAGACTCTGCCTAGGTCCCTAAGTTTAGGTTAGATCTACACAAGTGCTAATTTCATGTTGAAAGGTGAAAATAATTAGATGCTTCACACCCAAACAATACTGAATACATTCGTAAGTAATCATATGCATGTTCACATCACATGGAGCCAATTAGGGATTGTGGAGATATGATGAGGCACAACCACCCCGCCCCACGTTAAAGACTTTTGTGGACACATCTCAGGGGCCGTTCCTACCTTTCCCTTTTGGGGGTGTGGACTGAGAGCTGTCCATTGGTAGAGGCATGTGGGTTCATTATTAAGGAGGTTTTGGAAGGGGCAGAGGAAGAGACACATGTCGTGGTCAGATCCAAACTGCTGTGATTGTTGCCTGTGGTTTCTTCTGCAGTATGAGCACTCGTCACTTCTTTCCAGAGCTGCTGCAGTTCAGTTGGAATCATGCCTGAAACAAACAAATTGGATAATTAAATCAATTAACAGCCAATTCTGTCCTCTTCAAACAGTAATTAAATCAAAGAGTCAGTAAACAAAGCCTAGTGTTAGGTTTTTGGTTTTTTTTTTTTTTTTTTTGGTATATGCAGTTTTCTTTCCCTCCCAACTAAGGCAAATAATGGTAGTAACAACCCTGTCCTCCCCTGAGCACAGGTGAAGTGTCCTCATCAAAACACAGCTATTCTGCCAAGACAGTATGCCTCCATCCACACTGTGGTTTCTAGATTTGAGGGGAGAAAAAAAAGTAGATAGATGTTATGTATTTTTAGACACAAAGAAGGGCTCAAAATAAATTTGTTCGGCAATACTATTATGACAACATGAACCACAAAATGAGTAATTTTTGTGCTTAAGTCTTAAATGATGACAAATAGCTTTGTTATTAAATATAGTTTTTATTAATCACTTTTAGACATAAATTATGAATTCATATCATCCTCCTGAAATGCTTTTCAACTTTTAACAGTCAAATTGATTATACTATGATTATTTCATTAACACACCTATCTTCCTCATTAATTTTGGTTTCTAGTACCACATGCTTAATTGATGGATGTGTCTACTGAAAAACTGTATAACTTTTTATACAAGTAACACTATTATCACTGTCATTTCTTAGATCAATGCTAATGAACCATTGCAGAATAAAATGAAAATGTAAAGTTGGAGTAATAAAGTTCTCATTTAAGGGGATCAAAACGGACATGGGTCTTAAGGAGTAATGGTCAACCTATATTTTAAATCCCTAAGAGACAGAATTAGTATGCGCATCTCACTCTTGTGGCCTCATAGCCTTTATTCCGGTGGCATGCCTCTGCAGCCCAGGATTTCCAAATCCTACCTCAAGGCATGTTCTAGTGCATACATGCACAGGAGAAAAATAGTCTAAGTAGCAACTAACAGCAAGTGCAACTTCCTTTGAGAAGACACCTAAGAGAGATCAAGAGCCCTGTCCATCAGAAGGCAATCTCACGGTAGGGCTGGACCTCTGGGCTTCAGTTCCTGCTTTCAGTCAACTAACACAACCATGTAGAAAGCTGGTCATTTTCTGACTATACAGCGGCAACTGAAACAGGCATATTTCTTACTAAATCTAAGGTACTGAATTAAAAAAGAAGGCTGTGTGCATTATATTCATTTGAAACACATAATAAAAAATGCCAAGGTCTAAATTTAATTTATTTTTGTCATTTAGAATACAATGGATAGATAATCATCTCAATGTGATCAGCCAAACATCTTTACTTTGCTAAACTGTTAAAGATTTTAATTATGCTAGCATTGGAGAGCACTGGTCTAATGAGGCGATGGACTCCAGAGAATCCCAGTGGTTAAGAACTGTGAAATGAGTCTGATAGGATTTTTTTATATTCACCGTGGATCGTTTGCATATCAAAGAGGAGTAAATTATTGCACAGCAGACCAATAACCTTCTCCGCCTTTCTGAGAGGAGCAGTAACAAAAACAGTTAGACTCTCCTAATAGTTCTCCACAAAAATGTTCAAATGCTGAAGGACTTGCAATTACTATATATTATAAAGGTGGCTTCAAATGATACATTAAGTGGTCGAATATTCTTAGAAGGCATCCTCAACAGCCAAGTCAGTTTTCTTCTTCCTTCACAAAAATCAAATGCCAATTATATTTTGATGGATTTTGTCCCAAATGAGCATTTAGTTAGTAGGCATATTCAATTATTACTTGTCCCTTGAAATTAAACCTCTGAGGCAAATTAAACAAAGGGAAAGGTCACTATAGAACCCTGTGTCCAGTTTTGCTTCATCTGGGCTATTATTTTCAAACATCTTGCGAAGTGACATGTGGGATGTGTTTGTCGCTGACAGGCCCGCCACTGATGTCGTCTGCACGCCGACAATTACCTGTGAATGTGGCTGGCCCGTGGACCACTGGTTACTCAATTGAAACAATAGTGAACAGGCTTGTCTGTTGGTGATAGCATATTGATATAAAGCTATATCAAGTCACCACCTATTTTTATTTTCCAGGGAGTAAATATACTTGAAAAGAAAAAGCTGCCTATTTTTCCACTCAAACTAGTTGATTTCTGGGTCAGCTGCAAGGGAGGTGGGCAGAAGACTGGAGGAACACCAGTCTAACAAATGTGTTAGCATTTTCCCTCTGAAAAAAAGAGCAGAACTTTGAAGTCATTTTAAAAATACAGTGAATTAAGCCTATTAAAAAGATAAACACAAACTAAAAGTAATCTGTGTATCTAGCAAATAAAGACAGAGACAAATGTCTTGTTACACTTACAGAGAAAATTCTCAGCTACTCTATTCCCCTTTTATTCCAACAAGCTGGTCAATCGGTTTCATCATCCACAAGGAGAAATGGCAAATAAAACAGTAACTCACTGACTGACAACACATGGACTTCTGGTTCAAATTTCAATATAATAATTACATTCAAGAATATTCTCATTAGATTTAGAAGAAAACAGTCAAATCAGTTTCCTCCATCAGTGCTACCCCTTGTTAGTGTTGTTAAAGGATGCTGTTATTTGACAGCCAAGACCGAATGACAGAATTAAGACAGATAAAAGGTAAACGAGTCACTCATCAGATTAAATGGGTATCAAGTTTCCAGAAACCAAGCATTTCTCCCAAAATGGTAGATATGAATAATCCTACTGAATTAAATCCATTAACAGGCACATGATCAAGCAATGAATTTTCTCCTATCTATAGTTTATACTTAAAAATTAAATGATCAGAATGACATTGAAAATATATTTCTATATGGAAGTACTGCTGCTGGGAAGGATTGTATGATTACAGAGACCAAGGAGAAAAACGGATATGCCAATTATGTAAGATAGAGAAAAGGCCCTAAAATAACCTTAAAAACAACAAAAATATGCCTCCATTTCAAAACCTTCAGGGGAAAAAAGGATGTTCAAAATATTTTTCTCTCTCTCCATTCCTATACTTTGATATTTACATACATGTTTAAAGTAACTTAGCCAAGGTCATGAGCAGTATGTAAAAGAATTTTCAGGGTTATATCATGACATGGGCATTTCCTGCTTTTTTAACACATAATCCCTCTGCCTTGCTACCTTTCTTTTTCCAGGGTAACTGGCCCCTTCATTATAAAAGAAAATGCAGACACAGGTTTAAAAAATGTATGTTGTGGGGACAGTTGACAGATTACTGTTCATGGAACTCAATTTTATAACCCCAGGTATCACTGGCTCAAAGAAAGAGTTGATCAACCTTTTTTTGTCCTTGTACACTCATACCCAGGTGACCATGTTCAAGCAAGCAGAAAGTTGATTTAAACCTCATAATGACATCAGAAAAAAATTGTGTTGTAGTCCAACATAACTGAATTCTTAAGCCACTTTGGATGAAGGAGCAGGGGAAACAAAACCAACCTCCTCCTTCCCCAAAAGATGCTCCTGGCACTGGGAGTTCACTTCACTGCAAGCACCTGACTCCAGAAATATTTAATGTTTATGCATCTTAGGCATACATAAAGGCATCCTTTAGATTTTAAATATGCATCTTCCTAATATTGCAGGGACTAATAGTTATAGCACACTGCTAAGCATATCAATCAATGCCGTGGCTAGTGAATTACCTACCAGTGTCTCTGATATGCTACTGCAGAGATTACACTTCATGCATCACCACATTCATTTTTTTCACATTACACATGAGCTTGTCTTGTCACTGCCCAATTGCCCTCTTTTGGACAGCTTAACTGATGTACTACAACAATGAACTTTAGTGGGCAAACTTAATAGTATAGGAGCAGAGGGAAAAGATGAGCGAGGTTGACACCTGAGTCCAGTGGGTGTGTCAGAACAGCCTGCAATGTTTCCAAAGCTGCAATAAACCCAAAGGTGTAATTAATGGACATAGTAACACTGGCAAGCACAACAATGTATTAGCCAATGTGCCCTTTCTTTTCCCATGGTATTTGCTCAGTTACCAAATCTTCTATTTTGACAGCAATGGAGATGCTGATTATCTATCAAGCAGTTGAGCAGTAATGGCAGAAAGGGGAAGAGGGATAAGAGCAGTTAGAGGAAAAAAAACCCCTGGTCTTAACAGTAAAAACATAAACCAATTCCCAGATGGGATAGAAATTGGTTGTGGTTGATTCAAGAGAGATGATTCAAATGCAGAGATGTTTCACTGTCCCATGTGACACCAAGAGTTTGTGACCAAGGCCCATGCCTTATGTATCATGTAGAGTGAAGGAGGTTCCCCATTTTCAACCCTTTTCAGGAGGCCATTGAATCTAAGACACAAAAGACTTTAGCTGCCAGCCAGCCATCCTTTAAGGAGCATGTATACATACCTTCAAATGTATTGGAACTGGAAGGACTAGGGGCCTAGAGCAGACAGTGAAACCTGCCTGCAGCATGGAGGGGACAAGGAGATGCTTTTACAGCACAGAGTAACACCATCTTCTCTTCTTCCCGGTTCGCATTCACTTTACACATGTGAAAGTTGAGTTGCTTAAACCAAGAGGCTGTCCTAAAAACAGCTAGAAAAACTTATTTGTTTTTCGTGCCCAACATCCATTGGAATTTCAAAAAGAAAATTTTAAATGTATGAAATATTGTTATTTTTCAAAGAACCTCAGTTTTTGAAGATGACCTAGAGATAACTAACCTGCCCAAAAATCAACCGTCAGATGAAGATAAAAAAAGGAAAAATGAGAGAAAAGTCAACAAAAAACCTCTCATTTTTGTATCTGATAGAGCTTAATTTTTTTTAAATCCTCACCTGAAGACACATTTATTGATTTTAGAGAGAGGGGAAGGGAAGGAGAATCAGAGGGAGAGAAACAACAATCAGCTGCCTTTCGTACATGCCCTGACCAGGGCTGAACCCACAACCTAATCATGTGCCCTGACCAGGAATCGAACTCAAGACCTTTTGGTTTATGGAACAACACCCAATAACTAAGCCACACTAGCTAGGGTTCAAGAGTTTAATCTTAACTACTTACACAAAAATAAACCTAAATCTATGCCTAGATATTAAAAAGTGGCATTTATAAAGCACTACTAAGATTTCATACAAGTTACATGACATAGAAAACAGCTTAAAATGCCTAAAGAAAAAGAAAACCTTCAAGAAAATTCATTTGTGATTCCAATCTGATTACAATGCTAGTGAGTTGAGCAGCACGACTTTCTCCCATTGTAAGAATGTGCATCAGTGGGATCACTGGGTTAAGCCATCAGACCATCCTCCCTCTGAACTGTGGCGTCAACAAGAACTGGGACTTCTCCAAAGGTTCATCGTTACTACTTCATCCAGCTTTTCTTCTAGGTCTGTGTGTGCATGTTTCAGATAGACATTCCTCAGTGAAGAGCTGGACCTTACCATGACACACCTTGGCACCTGTGCCCAGTTCACCCACCTTGAGCAAGGGGCTGGAGGGGTAGTGAGGGCTGGCCCGGCTGCAGCGTGAGGAGGCCTTGGCGCTGCAGGGACAGGAGGTGCTGCTGCTGGAGCTGCTGCATCTGCAAGAGCTGCTGCTGGAAAGCCAGCTGCTGGGGAGCCACCTGCTGCTGCAAGAGAGAGAGACCAGGGAGAAGAACATGAGATGATGAGATGGTAGACACTTGCTGCTGGAAGAGAGAGAAGGGAAGAGAGAGTGAGACCCGTGCCCCAGGAATGAGAGATGTGGATGTCTGAAGCCACAGCATTATCCAACACTGACAGTGGGATGTCCGAAACCACAGTTTTTGTCCAACACTTACAGTGCTCACTAGGGTTGAGTGGAGGCTCAGTGTCAAGACTCGTGTGAAAAAGACTGAACACCTCAGCTCTGAAGCCAGGTGATGAGTGGAAGCAAGCCCGCCTGCTGTGCTCACACAGGAAAAGAACTCATCAATCATGTTAGCTCTTCCTACAGTTGGAAAGGCGTAAGTTTGGTAGTCAACATGTGAAATACTCGACTTTGATATCTTTAATTAGACACACTAGAAAGAAAATTGCAACACCAGTGTACAGAGATTTGAACTCTGGACCTCTGAGGTGTGTAAGAATAAGCTGCCTTCTTCCCATGCTGGGAGAAGCTTTTAACTACTCTGTTTATCACTTCTGACATAAATAAATGAGAAAAAAATCAGACATTTGAAGAAGAAAAACTTCATCTAATATTGTTAATTAGCCATGACAAATGATGAAATAACATTGTAAATCTTTCATAGAAAACAGCCACTAGATTTTAATTACACACATTCATAATTCAGCAAACAACACCATACTCAACTGTGTCTCATGAAGGACACTGTAAGCTTCAGATGCTTTCACTGGGCTGGAGTTTCAGAACCCTCGGGGCTGGCGTCCAGTTTCCAGGGGCTTTGTTCTTGAAAAGGGGCTTTACGGTTTGATAAATATCTTTTTGTTGATTGGACAATGACAGGAGGAAAACTTGTGTTGTGTAAAACATCAATACATCATTCCTGTGTTTAGCAGGCCTTGCTCCAGCCAAAAAAATTAATGTAGATTTCCTCAGTAATTATCTGAGTGATAGAAAGATAATCCAGTGCAGCAGAACAAAAATAGAGGGAAATTATCTCATATCCTTAATCTGTGAGGAATCAGATCAAGGTGGAGGTCTCAGCCACATCACTGCTAACAATTCTAAAGGGAAAATTAACCCTTCCCCATCTGTAGCACCCCCCCACACACACACAAAATTCTTTAGGAAAAGAACAAGATCCATTTTCCTAATTCTAAGTATTAATCAAAACATCAGGGAGACTTTGCAACTAACAGGACTATACAACCCTGTCAGAGCTTTTTATAATCACACTTTACTAACAACCTCATTCACTTAACCTAACGCATGACCTCCATCTGATACCTCTATAAAAGGGTGTATGGATCAAGACCTTCTGATGCCAAGGTCAAAGGAAGAGAAAAATGCTGGTTTCCTTTCAGCCTCCATGTAGTTTATTTTACAGTAAAAAACCATCATTCTCATATTAGTAACCAATTTCAGACTTACTACCATGCCACTGAGAAAGTTAATTGAGTTTCACTCCAAAAAACAAATTCTATACCACTAACAACAAAAATTTAAATAAATTTAAATGAAAAGCCAGTGTTTTCATTTTAAAAACAGCATGCATAAAATGATCCACTTGTTTTCACCCTTTCCCAAGTTATCACATTAATGTAAAACCCAATGATAGTTATATTCATGTCAAAATGACTTTTCACTTTTTCAATAGATATTAATTCATGGCATTTTAAAATAAGGGGGGAGGAAAAGAAAAAAACCAACACTGATAGAATAAAAGATCAGGTCTCCAGCTCTTCTTGAAGAAGAAAATAATGAGGGTGTGTTTGAGTTTAGGGAGGGTGTTTCCTGTCTTACTGTAAATGAAATGTTTAAAAATTTTGTATTTATATAAAATGACTGATGGCTTTTCTGTTGTCACTGTGGCCATCCCTAGGAAAGCTCATGAAAGCTGTCCACGTTTGAAAAGCCAGGATATAAAAGTATACAAGGCCCATTGTCCAAAGAAAGAATTTAAAAGCAACAGTGGTTGCCAAACTGCTCCCCACCCAGTTACCAAACACAGGATACGAGCCCATTTGTTTACTTCTCACAATTGAATGCACACAAAAAAGGTCTCCATGCAGTCCCCTCAACAGGTCAGTAGTCAGTGTTAAAATGCTCAAATGCCCTGATAAACCTTGCATTTCGGATACCCTCCCTGGAGCTGCAGTCAAAGGTCTGTTTTCCTTTCTTCGGCTACTCCCTACTGCCTAACATAAACTGTCATAACTGCCTGGGACAAACGGCCCTTTTAAAACAATCAACTTAGCCTACCTCACCCATACAGGATGGGAACTTTGTTTGTGGCTTGACTTACTATTAATTCTGCCTTCTATTTTCCACACCCGTTCTGTAAGCAGTTGCTTGAATCACCAGCTGTATGGGGGCCACAGAGTATCTGTCTATCTCCCAAGGAAGGTTTCAGGTCTAACTCAGTGTGGAACCCAACTTTCCCAAGGAAACATCTTTGAGGCAACTTCAGGAAAAAAGCAAGTGAAGGTTCATTGTTTTGGCCAAAGTTCAAGCAACTTACAGCAAAGGTAATCAAAATAGGGAAGGGGGGTGGTGGAGGAAAACCTGACAATTCAAAATTATGAGCCACTAATGACTGGGAATTCAGTAAATTAATATACTTGTTCCATCTGTCAACATTCAAGTTCAAACCTTGTTTAAAGTCAGTACCACCACTCCACATTATGAAATTGCTACCATGTGACTCTTTCATCGTAGCACAAAAGGACCACCACCTGCATAATTTCAGGAGACTACCTCAGGAAATTAAGAGTCTCTTAATCAGTGTTACAATGGGTCCTGACCAAATCTACCAGCACTATGATCATATCTTGGAATATGATCTGCCCGTGTGTCTGTCTACCCTCAGGATGTTAAGGCAACATACATGTTGTTATCACCTTTGCCTTCAAAATGGATGACAAAGTGTGACCACAGCAAACCTAATGTTCTGGAGATGCTAAAATGCTACTCTTAATGTCTCACCTCCTTGTTCAGATGCAGAGTATTCCCTTTCCTTTCCTTTCCCCCCACCCTTCTCAAACTCAGACACCAGCAGCATTTCTGCATGCCGAGATGCCCCCTTTCTGACAGCAGCAATTTGGGAGAGTTAACTTTTATCCTTCCTTCTGCTGCGTAACTTTCCCCTTCACATTTCTTTATCTGCCCTCTGAGCACATCTGAACTTTCATGTTCTCCCAGCATGCAGATGTGCATTCCAAACTATGTCTAACAGACCAAATAAGAGGTTAATAAGAAGTGGCAACAGAAAGGAAAAACACAATCCCTGGTAACTGATAAGAATGACAGTGGCAGCCCTTTTTTGTTTGTCTTCAAGTATAGAGTTAAAGATCTTTAAAAAACTAAATTTTGATGCCTTTGAAAAGAAAGAAGCACAAAATAACAACAGGGGGTTATTGCCTGTGAGCCACAGGGGAGAAACTCCATAATTCTTATTCTCCCTTTTGAAGGCTGTTAGAAATCTGATTCAAAAAAGCAACGGCAGAAGGGGAAACCTCTTGAGGCTGTAACCATTTCCTGTGATCATGCATAATGTGCTTCAAAAGTGGGTTTTTACCAATTCTGTTGATCAATTGCACCTCCTTCATATCCCTTCTTTTTTCTGCTGTGTTTACATCTGATGTGACTCAATGACAAGCACTGTCTGAGACTGAGAAACAGGCCTGTCATGTTGATTTATGGGCGCATCAAACCACAACTTGTCCAAACTGAAGCTCGCAGTTCATTAATTAGAGAGTTGTGACTTTGAAGTCAGCTTTCAGACTGTGGTTTTTAACATTTGGCTTAATTTATATGCTCTTGAATGTGGATCTCTAAGGAAAAAACTGAAATTCCCTTCTTGTCTTTGAACTTCTTTTGACCGCACAATAATCATTTCTTTGTCCAGAGTGATGCCTGCAATCCCAGAGTCATTAACGCGCATTGAACTGCCACTGATGAGTAAGCCCTACTGAATTAGAAAAACAGCCAGCAAAACAAAGCTGAGAGCCTTCTGCACAGTGATATCTCACAATTACATGCCTTCCCTCCCTGTGCCATTTCCATTTTAATTACTGTTAGTCCTTTAGATTTACATTTTAGACACTTTTTAATCTGTTTCCTTTTCTATTATAGCAGCACCCAGTAGCACGCCACTGTACATAGGTTGTGTCAGCATTTTCATTAAAGCACCTCCTCCCTTTCACCCCGAAACTGCCCCTACTCTACAGGGGGTTATGTTCAGGCTGCTAAAGAGGACCCCAGGGCGAAGACTTGGAAGGGTATGGAAAATGTACCCAGTCTGTGTTGAGGGAGGGACCGACAAAGGGAGAAGGTCTGGGTCATTCCCAGTGTGTAAAATCAGTGCTTCCTGGCCTCCACACTTGTGTGGCAAGTCACCTGGGAAGACTCCTTTCCCAACCTAGGAAAGTGGCCCCCTGCCTAGGGCCAGTGAAGAAGCCATTAAATTGGACTATTGAGCTGTTTATCGAGCTATAAATTCTGCCATTCCAAGGAACACACTTAAATGAAAAGCATTTCAGTCACCGTGAAAATATGAGGAAGTTAAGTTACATAGGATAACTTTGGAATGGGTAGAAAGATGTCACGATAATGCATGCATACATAAAAATACTCCCTCAAAATGACTAAGACTCACACACACAGAACAGTACAGAAGGTTAGGGGAACCCCTCTCCCCACTGAAGGCCTTATCATTCATGCAGCGAATACTGTCCCTTAACTGGGTGGGACACTGTGCAATAACTGTGTTACTTCCAAAGTACTGTGCACATGGAAGTTGCTATAATGCACTATATTTTGTTAGGGAAACACACACACTCTAAGCTGGAGAATTCTGTAATCTTAATTTGTGTTATTGCAGACTTGCCTTTAGCA
Source organism: Anoura caudifer (assembly GCA_004027475.1). NCBI lineage: Eukaryota > Metazoa > Chordata > Mammalia > Chiroptera > Phyllostomidae > Anoura > Anoura caudifer. The sequence goes on along the minus strand of PVKU01000822.1, from coordinate 270,303 downwards.
CTTACTGTACGGACAACTTGCAGGAAGAAGTTAAACTAAGATTGTAGGTGTTTAATCTTGCTCTAACTTTTTGTTTGTCCAGCCTCACAAGAGATTAGGAAGAAGGCCATCACCACACACCCAAGCTCTCTCAGCTGGAAAAAACTATCAAGTGTGTGTCCAAATCAAATTTTACTGAAAAGCGCTTTACTTCCCCCAGGTACCTCTTGCAAAAGGAGCCTGGAAGGTTCTGCCCACAATCCCACTTCCCAGTGCTCACACGAGGTATACCTGCAGCAGCGTTATAAAATACATGTAGCAAACAAATAGAACCCAGAAAAATCTGAGTGAAAGCAGGACAATAATTCTTGGTCTGAAAGCTGAGCACCGATAGAGTCAGCTCAGTTGCGCAATCATCTAAAAGATGAATGACAGTTTAATAGCCACTAGATAGTCCTCAGGGATCTGTGGTTTGAAAGTAAAATATATATTGTCGGTACCTCTTTAGGCTGTTTTCCAGCATGTTGTTGTTGTAAAAGTTGAAGCTGCAACTGCTCCTGTTGTTTTTTATAAAACTCTTGAAGCTGCTGCTACAAAGAAAGGAGAAGACAGTAAGTCACAGAGGGTAGCGCCAGTCTACTGTCCCTCTTGGTTCCATGTACAAACGGTGATTTGAAAAATAGCATCCTTTTATCTGTAATGGCCTGACCTTTAGTTTGAAACTTGATAATAAATTTCAGCACACACTGCCTAGTCTTGGCATTATTGTTTGAAAAGTAATATCCCAAATGAACTGATGAAAAACATACCATTTTCTACACAAATTAATTAAAATAAGGCAAGGGATGACCTTTGATTGTACAACAAAGCCAATATGCCCTTGCTGAGGGAGTCTGGTGAATCTCCACTGCGAAACAGGCACACACGTCCTAAGTAATAGGGTTGAAAAAAGCAGAGTCTGTTTAGCGTGTGCATCAGCACAGTGGGTAAGCCAGCCTCCTCTGCACCCTGTCCCCACACCTCACCCCTTAATGCTGGTCACTATAGTACTGAATCTCATCTTTTCCATTCAGGTGTTCATGGAGTCTGAAAATTAGGTCTCCATGAACAATCGCAGCCAGAAATTCATTTCAGCATTAGCACAGGTGAAAAAAATAAAGGCAGCTATGTACCTTATGATTAGCCAACCCCAAAATGGTCCTTTAAGTAAAAACAAACAAACAAAACAACAACAACAACAACAACAACCCCCCCCCCCACACACACACACAACTCGGTAAGTTTCTAAGTTGAAGTCAGGACTTCAAGAGCTGTTCCATTAAACTTATTCCCAATGTTCTCCCCACTCTACTTTGATTCACATCAATTAGAAGCCTCTGGGCTTACCAAATAAAAGAATGTAAAGCCACATAAGCCTAAAAGATCTTATTTCCACCAAGTCCAATTACAGCCCTATTCTCAGTCCATCGGGTGCTCTCCAGGTCCACACCCAGTAACTCTGGCAGAGTTTCTCTCTTTCAGGGACGCAGATGAAGTCTGTCCTGCCCCACACTCCCTGCTGTGCTTATTCTGTCAGGAGAAAAGCTGATGCTCAGGTGGGGGCAACCTGACTGGAGTGATGGGCAGGTGTGTAGAACACGGAGCAGGAGGAAGGACAGTTACCTGTTGAAGCATGAGGGCCTGCTGCTGCTGCAGGAGAACCTGGAGCTGCTGAGGGCTCAGCACTTGTTGCTGGAGGATCTGCTGCATTTGCTGGGGAGTGATGACTTGAGGTGTCATCATAGCCACTGACACGGGCACCTAGAACGTTAACACAGAATAAGCAGGAGCCAGGAAACCACACACACACAGCACTCAGCCTTTCTGGGTTCAGGGGCTGCTGGTCACCACACTGCTTCAAGAACTGACCAATTTCCCATGCACAGTGTACTTATCCAGAGGGGAGGTAGCAACAGACCCTACTGAATCTACTATGAAGTTTATTTTAAGCAAATAATGAAAGAAAACCCTGCAGCCCTGATAGGTGTTCCAGGCATTCTTGCAAGCAGACAAGGACAGAAGGTTTAGCTAATGTTGTCTGCAGCTCGGTTAGAACAATTTCAATTTCTTATTAAGAATGAGTTTTCCGTCAGAGTGAGCTGTAGGAAGTCAACACAAACTTGAATTTTGTTTTAGTGAAGAAGGCAAATGTGAACCAGTACCTCTGCAGCTGGAGCTCACATGATTCATTTCCTCTGTGGATCGTGATTTTAAGGACAATCAAGGGATGCTTAGTCTTGTGGATAACTGAACCTTGGACATACCTTCTGAACTTAAACGCAGACCCTTCCTACAATGCCTTTTGCCCTTCCTTATTCACCCAGAATACAGATGTCTCTGTTCTTTCATATTATGTGTGATACCATTAAAGCTGCTTTCCATGACATTTCAGTGACAAACAGCTCCAGTGATGAACTTGATAGCATTTCATATTTGCAACTGTTAACACGTTTCTGCACGGGCATCTCTGCAAGGAACCTGCACACAGTATCTTGAAAGGATGATGTCTTGTTCAGATAAAACACTGACATTAAAATGACAGGCTGTCTTGGCCAAGGTTACACAAATTGTATTCAAGCGGATACCTAATGACAATGCTATGAATTCTGCAAGCTTTCTAGAATGTAATTTAGCTATTCAAAATAATCACTGCACTTGTGTTTAATTTGCAGACTACATTGAGAACCATTTTGTCAGTCCCCGTAATACAAGAAGACTATTTCATGAAAAATCACCCCGCCAAATTAAAAAAAAAAAATGAAAGAAAAAATGAAAGAAAAGACAAAACTGTATGTCTTCTAACAGTAATATTTAAGCATCTTACTTTTCTTTGGTTTCTAATCAAACATGTGACAGCAAGAAGCAGTAAAGGATATACTTTTGTTAAAAAGGATCTGCTGTCATTTCATGTATTACAATAAAAGGTAATAACATGTTTTGCACTTTGCCTGTGTGCCACTTTAAAAAAATCCGTCAGACAATAGCTGATCAAAAGATAAAAGAATTTAAAAATCTTTCAGGGGAACAGTAAGCAAAAATCGAGAAATGCAGTATTAATTTTATGTAACATAATGCCTTAATAAGCAGTTTATCTTGACTTTTTCACATGATTTGTCCTGTCATTTGCATAGCAAGTTCTCATTCCTAATTTCACAGTCATTATGCACTGATGTCCCGATTTCTCAGCATCACTAATTTTGATGAACTAAAAATGGTTCCTGAAGGTCAGATTCATGTACAGTGAACACCCTGCACTGTTGTCGCGGGTATGTTTGTGTGAGGATGTTTATATACAAGTTTCTCCTTGTTTGGAAAACACTAACCAGAACATTTGAAAAATTTCATTAACCCAACTCTGGAAGGTCATCAACAAATTCTTTCTATTACAGCGGCCTTTCAAATGTGGATGTAGATACATTGTAATTTAAAACAGATGGGAATGTCTGAATATTTTTACATGCAAAAAGGGACAGATGTATATGAATGGATAAATTATCCTTTAAAAAAAAGACACTACTTCCAAACACAAAATATCACCAACAGTTTACAGTGGACTTCAATCCAAGGCAAACACCAAGAAGACATTATCGAAAAATACCTAACCATCTATAAACTAATTCCAATTACTCTACTTTGTCTTCATAAAGGAGAAACATTTTGAATATTTCAATATGTATTTGGGTGCCAATCACTATCTTTTGAGCTGCTAAAGCCAAGATATCACAACAGAAGTTTACTTTTCCTTGAGAGTTGCATCATCATACCGGGAGGCTTGATTAAGTAAACAAAAGAACCGTGTTTAAGGTTCTTTTTTCCTCTGCGTTCCTTGGAGGATGTACAATACAAATACTCTTCAGCCAAATTTCTGATGGCGATGAACAGGAAAATAGACAGGAATAAGGTGGTGTAAGATCTAAACTGGCGATGAACACAAAATTAACAGTGTTATAGCAGAAATCATCACAGAAACCACACTTGATCATAATTTTTAAAAGAACTGTGGAAAACCTATGCTAGAAAGGGCTACAAGAAAATTTTGAGGGGGCTGATAGAAATGCCCTCTATCTTGATTGGGATGGCAGTCACACAGATGTATAGAATTATCGAAATTTTCCCAACTGTACACTTAAAATGAGTGCATTTCATAATATGCAAATTATACTTCAATAAAATCCACTTTAAAAAGTTAAAAGGACTGATATATAATTTTTAAATCTTTACATACAGCCAACAGTATAAATTTCCTCTTCCCATAGTTATTCAATTTTTTTGTCGTGCTACAAAAAAGAAAAGTGAATTTGGGTCTCTCCTTTTTTTTCCCTTTGGACATCAAGATGGAGGTGCTGATGAATTTTAAAATGCATAAAGCAGCAGGCACAGCCAAAGGGAAGAAAGAGGCAAGAAGCCTGAGTAATCCTCCAGCTTGGGGATCGGTCTCTGAATAATCAGAAGTGGGTATTATATCCTGATGGCCTTACCTTTGCTTTTACTATCTGAAACCACATATTCACACCAGTTAGCTTTGAGCCTCCAAAGTAGACTGGAGATTAATTTATAAATGTGATAAAACTGAGATTTCCTTTCCCAAAGTTTCTGCTCCACGTCATGAAAATAGGTTGTGGAAAACTTTAGCAAACATACCCAAATGGACATAAACCATTGTGGGATAGAAAGGTGTGTGTGGGGGGAACACATTTTAAGCCTTTAAACAGCTAAGAATTATAGTCTACATACATACCCCTCCCTAAACTCCCAATGTTCCAGTTTTCACATAACCAGTCCCTACTAATACCAGGAATCAAAGGGCATGCAGTACCAGCGAGAGGCTATTAGAACCCACACTTTATTGCCCATTACTACTGAGGTCATTAGCAGCAAGAGTGATTGTACTGGTCTTAACCTATTGATCACTGCAACTACTATCATTTAATCCTGTGCTGAATGTCTGGAAAGCAGCTAAAGGCACACAAGAGAGAGTGCTTTAGCATTGAGAAATATGGTCAGAGCTTAGAAATTACACTTTGATTCATAAAATCTAGCCCGTGGTTTAAATCAATAGTATTTAAAACAGTCATGTGAGTTTTTCACTACAGTGCTCTAATATTTATGGGGCCCTCTTTGAGAGTATTCAGTCAAAACTAAAACTTTCCCCCCTGATTCTATCCATCTCCTTTACCCTCCTCGAGAAAAGAAAAATAACACTAATTTCTGATATTTTCTGTGCTACAGGGCTCATGCCTTAACTGGTAGTTCAACTTATTTCTTGTTTTCTTTCTCAAATGAAAATTTAAATATAATGCAAAAAATTATATCCCCAATACTATAAGTACCTTAACTGTCTGAGTATATAGAAATGCGTATGTTTTATGAGTTAGCAATGAATCATAAAAGGCAATTTATGAAGAACTAGAATGATTCTGCCTAGCTGCCTTCAGGGATCAGAAATTCAAATTAAAGTTCTGGCAGACATTTAAAGAATGCTAGCATACAAAACTGAATTTAAAAAACACACACAGTTAACACTCTTCAGTTGAGTTTCAAGAGGAAATTTTGAATTAAAATATATACACCTGCGCGTGCGCGACACCGCTGACTGATGTCAACTGGGTGTGGCTGACCCCAGGTGTGCATACATCTGCTAGAATGGCAGAAATACAGCTGAGTTTCGGATGCTGCTGCTATGGGCTTGTTGCCACCTTCATATCAGTAACTGGCAAAATGTCGTTAGCACTAACAAGTGCTGTAAAAAGCCCTTACACTGCCACGTAAATTTTGCCTGATACAGTTTTCTTTTACTTCAAATTGACTTCATATCATCTGAATGATAGACGATAATTAAAATAATATGCATTGTTATTTTCTTTTATTCCCAACAGGCATGGTAGATGATGGAAGAGGAAAAAAAATCTAAAAAGCTAACAAATAAAAACACCCATAGAAACAATACATATTTTTAATGTAGGAATTTCATGTAGGAATTCCTCCAATTGGAGGAATTGAGTGAGAGGGGAGAAGACACAATATAAATAAGGAAAATAACAAGGTATCTTTTTTGTGCTTTCTCTCCAGTTTACACTCATATGATCTATAAGTAAATACTGTCCAGTATAAACACACATAAATTTTGCACATCAGCTTCTTTTCTTAAGTGCTATGTGTGCAAATAATAAAAATGAGAAGATGAAATATTTTAAACATGCTTTTATTTCAATTAATCTGGATTAATACTTTAGAAAACTATTTTTAATCTCTGGTCTTTCACCACACGTATGTCCCAGAAAACTCCTGTCCCATACAGAGTTTGGGCTGTATTTGGATGATAACTGACCAGGTTAGGCAGTGATACCTGGTTCATCAAATAACAAGAACAAAATAAGTTCTAAATCAGAAGATTCCAGAACATCAAAACAAACCAAAGAAAATGACTTCACAAAAAAACGAACTATACCAAATTTTACATAGTCATATAGAATAGCCTTTGTAGAAGAAACACCACTGCTGCCCTGAGAGAGACAACAGTTTTCACAATTAATAATTGCCAATGGATAAAACTAATATATTGGCAAATGGAAAAGTTAGAAAGCTTCTATCTGTCCCCATCATATCTAGAAAGAACACATGCATGCACACACACACACACAGGGAGATACCATGCTAGGCAGCTATATCATAGAGAAAAGAAAATACATTCCTGACATAATATTTCAGTCTTAAAAAAATTAAAAAGCCTACTATTCATGTGGGAAGTGTAATTCTGTTTCATTATGGAATTCTGCTTTTTGTATAACTCTTTTAGAGTTAGCTATTTTGCCACAATACTGTACAAAGCATTAAGGCAGGTAATGGTTATTATATTAATGCAAAATCATCTAAGTAGTGAGTCATTAGCATAACTGTTCTCTCAGTAACAATACAACCACCTATTAAAATTTCTGAAAAAAAAAAGGCCTCTTTAAAATGCAATTAGCATTTCATTTTTTATCATGTTGTTTATTGCATTCTATCAAGAAAGGCTATCTTTCTTTCAGGAAGGATTGCATGGCTAAGACTCGGCTGCCAATCAGGAGTTATTTCAGGTTATCAACCCTAATAAGCAATCTCTAGCAAAGCTTCTTCAGCTCTTCTTTTCTTTTGTCTTTAAATTTTAAAGAGGGGTCAGAAATTCCTATTTGTTTACAGCAGACAATTACTGGAACCTCCACTGCTGTCCTCTAACATCCCCCACACACAAGGTTACTCACTAAGTGCCAGCAGAATTGTTTTAGCTTCAATAAATATCAGCTTCATTTGCATAAAAAATGTAAAGTTTACATAAATTAAATCGCTTCTCCCATTAGCAATTGTTAAATACAGGAAACAATGGAAGCTACACCTGAAAATAATCATCCGATAAACACTGATGTTTTCAACCGAGCAAGTATTATTATTACTATTTAAAGGGAAAAAAGCTTTTTCCTCCCTCAATCCCTTCCTCCTGTTGAAGAGATGGAAAATAATTTAGTGCACATGAATCAAAGCTGCTATGATAGTTTATACTAACAATAACAACAACAATCATTTTTAACGGCTGCAAATTGGAGGGGAGAACTACTCCAAGAAGGTACCTCGGAGAACCACAAAAAAGATTCTATCCGCAAATTTTGAGCTCCTAAAGAGGAAAGGAAGAGGCCTTGGCTAAATAAATTCTCTTAAATTGAAACATTATTCAAAAATAGTAAAAGAGGTAGCCACTGTATCAGTCCTATTGAGACACATACACAATCAAAATAAAGGATAACTTGTAGATACCGTTGTAGGTCAAAAGATACTATTAAATGTAGAAAAATGGAGTCTTTATCTTTTCTCAATAAAACATTTTTCTAAGACTAAGAATAAAATGTACAGCTCTGCTTTTTTTCATGCTTTAACCAGCATAGAAAATATCACGGGAGCTTAACTTCAAATATGTGTTTTTTTCCCACATTATTGAGGTGGAGGGGGGTACTATAATGGGGCTGAAACATTCAGGTAGGCCAAAAATAGACCATTCCAAAGTTGGATAAGGACTTACTTTTAGGGTGTGTTGCCTCCTTTTTTTAGAATTACAACTTCAGTTTCTCAAATTGTGCAGTTTCTCATTCCTATTTCCAACACCTTTACCTTACACATCACAGTTAAGCTAAGGGGTGCAAATTAGATTCTAATGAGAAAACATCAGTTGCTTCTTTGACAATCTCACCATTCAGTGATTTATTTCTAATGAAGACAAAACCCAGCCAAAAGCTCCCTATGTGTTAAAGGTCAAAATATGTTCAAAAATACTTAGTAAAATTCAGGCAAATGGGAAAGCTGCGAGGACACATCTCATGAAATGGTGTGACAATTAGAGTAATTGTACAAAAAACTACCTTCAGAAGAAAATATGAGAAATTAAGCTACCACAATTGTAACAGGTTAGATGAAAAAAATCAAAATTTAATGCATTCTCCCCTGTGTCATCTTGTTTTGTCAAGACATCAAATAGAATTGGGAAGTACAAAATAACAAGCCCTTGAGAAATCAGAGAAGCCGACCTTTTTGATGTTGTTGATTTACCTTGTTCTCAGTTATTTGAACAACAACGTTTCAGATTTAAGGGCAAGATAAAACTTAAAAATTAAAACATGATACCAAGGTATTCTAAAAAAAAAAAAAAAAAAAAAAAGTGCACCATAACATTTAGACTGCATCTTCATGCTTTTAACTGGATTTGAAAATGAGGCATGATGTATGTGGTTTGCTATTCACTATTCTCATTCTAAATTAATTTCTCTTCAAACAACTGCCAGGTTGGAAGAGATTATTCCTACAATCCTAAAGTAGAGAGCCCCAGTTTAGCTCTTTCCAGATAATACTGCATAGGACTGTTTAGCTAAGAGGTACCTGAGTTCTCTTTAAAAAAAAAAAAAAAAAAAAAAAAAAAAAAAAAAAAAAAAAAAAAAAAAAAAAAAACATAAAGGAAAATAAAGCTGAATTATATGAGGAGGGAAAAAAGTACTGCACACTCAAAATGACTAAAATGAATGTCCAGAAATACCGTGCTGCTTCCGCTTCCAAGAAAAGAAACCTTTCACTAAACAAAAATTTAGTTTAGGGAGTTAAGGCTATGACCAAATCTAGCCATGCAAGTATACATGAAGCTGCCTTCTTTCTTTCCCCCACCCCGAGGGACCTACGGCTCATCAGAACGTTAACTCCTAGGCTTTCTTGCCTACACTTCTCTAAAACAACGTGTACAGAGATGTATAAAATCAATATATTGCAAAATAGCTCTCCCAATTTCTATATAGCTTCTTCTACTAGAGAATATACCAGAACCAAAAAATGTTTTAAAGGTACTAAAAGTAAATAACCCAGTATTTACAAACACTACATTTTGTAAAACTTGGGCTAGTTAATAGCTACTTAATGATTATAACTCCTTATTGTGGAATTCATATTTTAACATATAACACACAGAGGCACAACTTGTGTATTTATTTACTTGAACTTTCTCTCATCATCTGTTGTTGCATTATTATTCCTTGCTTAAATCACAAAGAATTACCTGAAGTGGATTCTAGCTGGCTATTACATTTGCCTAGTTACTAAGATAAGAACACAGTTTTAAATTTCTCTTTAGTGATGTTCATCTACAACTAAACCACATAATAAAATGAATTTTTCCAACCTTCTTCTTTGCCAATCAAATTTTACTCAAAATCTGTATCAAGCTGAGAAGTTAGTTACAATAGTCTCTCCTAATGATTTCAGAAATGCAGTAACTCAAACACACTTCTGCTACATTAGCCCAGATAAATCTGGAATTTCATGGCTTCTAATTAATGTGGATTTTAATTTTTCTGTGTCTTACACATGTGTGGAATCTGGCTGAAAAGTTGCAGAACTGGTAAGTGTCTTCAAAGAGTTTATCTTTCAAGTGACAGCTCCTGACAATGTGCAAATACAAAGCAGCGCTGGTAAGGGTTTTGTTTTTAAGGTACACTTAACTGCAAACAAACAAAAAAGATTCAAGCCAACAATTCCTATCACAAGCTTTCTGATGATTTATGGTTTACCAACTGAGCAAGGTTATACAACAGATGCATTATTTCAGTTAGTTGAGATTTAATTAAGATCACAGCCTCTAAAATCCCTGTCAAATGAAAATTCTGAGAAAACAATACACTATATATCCTCATGCAAAATGTTTCCATTCTATCCTCTGGAAAAATGTGAGTTAATCTGCGTTTCTATGGCTGCAACAAAAGTTCACTAATTTTGTTTTCTTTTGACACTTCGGTTGTTTTCTATTATCTGTTATAAGATCATTCCTCTCCAAGGAGGGAAGAAAAAAATCAAGAGTGACACATGTTGCAGAAAATGCACTTGACATTATTATCCAACATTATCATAGCTTAGCTATGTCATCACATTTTCATATAATCAGCCCATGCTTGTAAGTTTCATTTAATGAAATATGTTTATTTAAAAACACAACACAAACAGGAAGCCTACCCTCCCTGAAGTACTCAGATTACATAACTGATTGACATGCTATGCTTCTCATTTTCTTAACTGAGCAACTTTTTTATCAGATGAGCTGCACAAGAAAAGAAAGTTCTTAGGACACATAGGATAATATAAAGCCCATTAGTTTCCCTCTGTAAGTAGCCCTTAGTGTAAAAAAAATCTTTAATAGTTTTCTCATAAATTGGTAGAAAAAAAAATTATAGGCCCTGGCAGGGTAGCTTAGTTGGTTGGAGCGTCATCTGGGCACGCCAAGGCTGCCCTTGGACCCCTGGTCAGGACACATGCAAGAATCAACCAATGAATGCATAAATGAGTGGAACAATAAATCTCTCTCTCCCTCTCTTCCCCCACCCTGGCTCTATAAAGTCAATAAATAAAAAATTAAAAAATATACAATCATGTGGTCCTTTGTGTAGACCAATGTTATTTTCATTTGCATCATGTTAATATTTGTTGCTTATCTTAGGCCTTAGAAATGACAGGTGCTTGCAGTCTGGCTCTTGACAGGCCACTACACAAGTAAGTGTCTTGCCTGAAAGGGCTAATACAGTACTAATGAACAATAAATCAACTTTGATTATCAAGTGTCAGCCCAGTCCGTTCTCAGTTCAGCTCTATCACGGTATAAGTCAGTCAGGTCTGTGGGTAGGCAGTCTGTATTTGGTTTCATTTTTACACACTTGTCACTAAAATGTGTCAGGCAGCAACAAAGAATCACATAAAATAGAAGTAAGCCCTTTTTCCATTTATGCAGAGGGTACCAATTTGGAGAATGTGCTTCTGTCTTCACTTGATTTACTTAGTGATGAGGCAACATTCAAGAAACATTCTTTTAAACAGCAGCAGCAACACATCAAATCCAAAACTAAAATCTTAATGTGATCAGATCATGTCTGAGGTCTTGGACAATGACATCCTAGCTTGAACACGTTAATACATAAACCATCTTTGATTGCACACACATTCTCTTGAAAAACCTATTACATACAAACAAAGCAATACAGGACTGCTTCTAAAATTAAAACTTCACTTTGTTTGATTTAAACAAACAAATAAAAGGCTCCTTTAATACTGACTTCCAAATGATAAAATAAATGTAACATTTTTTTTCTTAAGCAGATTAGTCACTGATAGTATGATTCACATTTCCTGTTACCAGGCTTAATTTTCCCCCAAATGTGTCACTTTCAGAATGTTGGAACGTATGGAAATTAGATGATTTGTATTTTTAAATTGGCCTGATTAGAATATTTGGTTTGGGTGGATACGAATATAAAATTATTAGATATTTTCCTTACAACTGGCAGGCTTTGAAGGAGTTAATCCCCAAAAGGAAGAGTCTATACATACTTTGCTCTAAAACTTTACCACCCACTTCTTAAAGATACTCTTTCCCATCACAACACTTGGGGATGGGGAGTTCTCCTTTCCACTGACCGTCTTTCAAGCAGTTTTGACAGCTGAGTTTGCTGCATTCGGATGAGAAAAGGCCATTCCTCACTCAGCTGCACGTCCTCTCCGAAACGCCTCTCACTGCTTAATTAACCAGCGAAGTAACGCTACAGTGGCTGAGACTCGCAACCTGCTGGAGTGCCGCTTCATCCGCCTGCTTCGCTGTGGGGCTTTATTCCTCCCCTTCCTCCTCCCCCTTCCTCTTTCAATGAACGTAAACTCCATCAATTTGAACAGCTAAACTGAATATAGCCTAGACAGAGAGAAGAAACAACTACCAAAAGCGAAGAAACAACTATCAAACGCAAAGAAACAGCCACGGGTTGCACTGAGATGGAAGGCACCGTGTATATATCACACTCTAAAAGTGACACACGTCACACCCGAGATACGTCCCCCGCATGGAAGTATGGCGAGGGTTTTTACCAAAGTGACTGCGTGAAGACCAGGCCCCCAAAGAATGAATCGTGAACGAAAAGGAGAGCGCGAAAGCCGGCACAGGCAGGACTTTCTCCAACTCGCAACTACATCCTACCCAACATTTAAAAAGGAGAGCGAGCGAGGGAGGGTGTCTTTCCAGGTCGCACAGGCCTGTGGTTACTTCCCTCCTCCTTCACCTCTTCTCTCGCCTCAGCTTCCACAGCACAACTCCCACCAAGTTGGTAAACAGCGACCGTTACCATTATCTTTTTTAAAGGTTCAACTTAGAACCGCTCGGACGCTCCAGCAGTCTGCAGCGACACCCCGGGAAGCTGCCCCGTGGAGCCCGGGCAAGGAGCGCAGACCACCAGATCAATCACAGGGACTCACCTGACACTGTCCATGTAGCCGCCGGGCGCGCGGAGCCGGTGCGGGTCTGGGCGCCGGGGCCCGGCGCGCGCGGGCGGGCGGGCGGGCGGGCGAGGGTCCGGCGGCCTCAGTGCGGCGCACTGCACGCGCGGGCGCTCGGCTCGCTGGCTGACACACGCGCCGCGCCGCGCCCCCCGCCCCGCCCGTTCCACCAATCACAGCCCGCCTGCGAGCGCCGCGCCGCGCCCTCCACCTCCCACACAATGGGTCCCGTGCTGCTCGGCGCCCCGGTTCGGCGCCGCAGGTGAGCCTCGCCTCGGCGCGGCTCCGCGCGCTTGCGCTCGGCCTGCCGACTCGCCTTTGCCCGGCGTCCGGAGCCGGCCCGCATCTCCGCGGCCGTGGCCGCTGGTGGAGTTGCGTGCTTGCAGCGTCTTGGAAACCGACAAAGAGTTGTCCCCACCCTCCAGACAAGACCGAGGGGCAACGGAGGGGACTTGCCGCCGGGCGCACACTACACACGCTTATCAACTGCCTAGAGCCGGGAGAGTGCAGGCTCAAAGAAGCGCTTTCCTCGAAAACGGCCTTTGCAAAAGAACTTTCGCTTCAAGTGGACGGTTTCACCAAGCTTTTTCCCCCATTTTTTTCCCCCATTTTTTTCTCTCGGGCTCGCCAAAGTGTGCTGGTGCGGGCACAGAACTACCATCCGGGGGCAAGTGCAAGATTACCAAGGTGCCTCGTCGCTGCATCGAGCGACTTCCCATCGATAATGACAGATGCTAAAGAAGGCAACTGACACAGGTCCTTAAGAAATAACTCTTTAAATTCCTCTCTTATTTATACAGCAACAACAACAACAACAAAAGCTACTCTGCATAGGCACATTAACATGACCTCTATCACAAATAGCCACTGGTCTTTAATGCTATTTACAGCTGAGTACCGTGTTTTGCAAAAAGTCACCCGTGTGCTAAACTCTGTTGGCTGCACTGGCACGAGTTAGGTGCCAGGTCAGTTTCTTCAATTTTGGCAGCTCTGGAAATTATCTATTTACCATCTTTTACTTCAGAGAAAAACCTGTTGGTCTATTCTTAAACCACAAACAAATGATTTTTATCATTTTTCTCAAAATATTTCAGAAAAAAAGTAGTACATCAATATTACTTATTTTCCTTTAAGAAAGCAAGCCACAAATCCTAACCCAGTAATTCCAGATTTACTTGACAGTATTTTTCCATGTCAGGTGTCAACAGGCAGGTTACTAGGAACCAGAAAACATTGATAAAATTTCCAATCAAGCCAATGTCTGAATTTCAGTAAGGTCAGAAGGGGAACAGACAATCTTCCCACTAAATTAGCTGCAAAGGAGAAAAGCACTAGTGGCAGACGCTCTCCACCCTAGTGTTTCTGTGTCAGATAACAAATTTATTAATGGAATTTTTCAGGTCACCAAAATGTGACCCCACCCTCTCATGAATATTCTATAGAGAACCAAGGAAGGTCTCTTTTAGGGAGAGGGACCTTAAATCTGCCCAAATTTACCATGAATCACAGAATTCCGACTCTTAAAGAGACACACTCCTCTGGGAGGGGGCGGTAGGGCCCCAAAAACAGAAAATAAAAGTACAGGAAGTTCTCTTCAACCAATGCACAGTGAGAAGTGGAAATGCTCATTTCAAAATACACATGTGATTTTTCAAAGGTATTATAATTATTTTGAGGTTTACTGTCTGGAAAAAATTGAAGTGCAGTTTGAATAAGCAATTTATTTTTAAAAGGTAAGTTTATCATGAGGCATCCATAAAACTGATGCATACTTTTTTTACAAGTTGGGCTAACTACCTCTTTTGCAGGTCAGTATTTATCATTTAAGAGTCTCCAGAAGCATTAAAACCAACAACAAACAAACAAACAACAAACATTACAGATGTGTATGGCCCAGTTGTGGAGATGAACCTTACACAGAATAATCAGAGTGATGCAATGTGGCAGTTACAGTACTAAGCTGTGTGATGGTTTCTTTAAGCACATGGAACCCCAGAGAAGGGGCAGATCAGTGGGAACAGGAGAGGTCTGGGAAGGTTGTGTGGGGTGGTGGTATTTAAAGGACTGATGGTTGGATAAGGGGGAGGTGACAGTATGGAGAGGGACGTGGCTTAGCAAGCTAACTCAGAGGCCCTCCCTGCCTACTCTCCAAACGTGATACAGTGACTCAGAGACTATTTTCAGGCAAGGAAATGTACCATCAGTGATAGACCTGAAGAAGCTGTATATGCCCAGGACATTTTGGTGAATTCTGGGTGGTCAGGATGCCCTTCCACATGGGTCTACCTGGACTGTTCTTGGGATACACTGAGAACTGGAACCTTCCACTGCTGAAGTACAATATAAAATGTTAAAACTTACAATGACTTGCCTTGGCCAAGTGGCTCAGTTGTTTGGGGCGCTATCCCGTACACCAAAAGGTTTCAGGTTCAATTCCCTGTCAAGGCACATACCTACATTGTGGGTTTGATCTTCAACCAATCAATGTCACTTTGTCACACTGATGTTTCTGTTTGTCTCTCTCTCTCCCCCTCCTTCTCTCTCTCTCATATCAATAAATATATCCTGGGGTGAGGATTAAAAAAAAAGAGTGACTTACAAGACTTAGTTAATACTATTTACTCATCACCATGAGGGCTTTTGGGAAAGGCTGGGTCAGAAAGGCCAAAAAAAAAAAAGGCATTTGGATTGGAGGGGGCTGTAGAATGCATTATTCAGCCATAGGGTCTCATTTAGTTTCCAAAACTTGAATAGAAATTGCAATCCCCATTTTATAGAGGAGGAAATGGAGATTCAGAAAGGCAAAGTGATTTATTTTCACACCTAGCACCACAGGCCCCATGGGAGAGGAGATACTGAATAGTTAAAGAAAAAAAGAAGCCATGATAACACAAGATGAATATGAGAAGGGGCGCTGATGTTTAAGAAACAGTGAAGGACATGCTAAATATGGTACTGAAAAATAGTTTTGATGCCCACATCCTAACACCCACAACAGATACAGCCCCTGTTCAAACACCACATATTAAGAAACCTATCAGTTGCTAAATGAGTCCATTGTGTAGCTGCCTGTGTACTTAAGAACATTACTATATCCTACCCCAAACTCTACCCAGCAAATAACACACCTGGGACTAAAGTTATGTGTTATGTTAGGTTCTGCTGGACTTTGGCCTTGACCACAGGAGAATGTGAAAGGTTTACTGCCCATCCGAGCTGAGCATGAAGACAAGATGTATTTTAAGGGAACAGTCAGGAGGAGTGCCAGGATATGATTCCCATGCACTGATGAATGGCACACTGATGAGTGACAAGGAACCAGCAATGCTGCTTGGCCCACATGCTCCAGTTCCAGGTGAGGTCCTATTTTGCTAGGAGCTGCTTGGAAATAACCAGAGAAAGACCTGTGAATGGACATCGGCTTATATATTTCTACCAACAATGAGAGTGGGAGACCTGCCCAGATAAAGTCAGTTATGATACCATGTTCTCAGAGGAGACAACTTCAGTTTCTGTTGCCAGGAAGTTGATGTGCCAGTCAGTGAAGTAACCATTGATGAATAATTTGATGGGTCCAAAAATCAACTGCATGATGAGAGGCCAAGACCTTCATTCAATTCTCCATCTTCTTCCAAACAACATTTGTATTAACACTTATTTCCTCTCCCTTTTCCAATTAATATGGTGCAGTATCCAGAACATATCCTGAAACAACTTAAAGCACAGGTGGTAAACACAAGGCCCTCAAGCAGAATCCAGCCCTCCATCTTGTTTTATCCAGCTGGACCCCTTGTTTCTACCGAGTGGCAGTGCTGAGCTCTCCCTTAACTGTTAAGGAGTAGTTACATTTGTACAGTCCTAAAATTACATTCGGCCCTTTGAAGGCAACAGCGAGGATGATGTGGTCCCTGGTGAAAATGATTTTGACATCCCTGACTTAAAGAGATCTGACCGATGAATCCTGTTACTGCAGAGAAAGCGCTGAAATAGGTATTCAAAATTTAAGCTCCTTGCTCCAGTGAGGGCTTGAAGGCTGCCCAGAACATTGTTTCTCTCCAGTAGGAGCCCTACTTTCCTATTTTGGACCTCTCCAAAGACTGTCAACCTGCAGCCAATTACAGTTATTAACCTGCAACAGCCATGCCCAATTCCTAAGATTTGGGCATCAGTCTCCAAGGAGCCACAGTTCCTTCTGGATTTAAACAGCACTTTTACTTAAAAAACATAAATCAATACATCATCCATGTATAGGCAGTTAAGGCAGGTAGCTCCACACTGATACTGTGTATGTTGTTGTCTGTGTTGAAAATAAAGCTAATAATTATGTTGTTTTTCTTCTGTACCTGCTTGGCCAAGGGAAGAGACTGAGTTCTTTTCTATTCTACAGAAGTTTAAATTTCTCTTTATGACATCCTCCCAATTGCCACTAGCATCTTCACTTAATACAACATTTTATAACGCCAGTGTCCCTCATTCACACACACACATATATACACTACATATATAGATATGGTGTGCCATGTCAACCTTCAACTGACTTATGAATATCATGGGTATATAAACTGTGGAAAACATTTACTTCCCCACCTAAATCTCTCACTCTAAATGTGAAGACATTAATAAAACATCTCTACTAAACAAAATCACATATGGAAAGAAAAACAGTAACATTTTGTCCTAGGTCTGCATTTGCTTGACAGTAACATGATAAAACTATATAATCTGTTGTTTTAATATAATGTAAAGTACTTTACCGAACTGCTTCTACCATAGGTTAGAGTGGATTACACTAGAATGAACAGTTCTCAAAAACGTGTATGTTTTAGGGAAGGAAAGCATTTCCCAAAGACTGTTATCCTTCAGATACCTAGGAAAAAGAATCACTACCCCCCTCAATAGCGAGTCCTTCCTTCTCCTGCAAAGAGTGACAACATTTATGGCACCTACATGCAAACCCTCAATTTTAAGCATAACCAGAACTGGGTCACTGAAGGGGAAAGAAGAAAATGGATCATAAGGGATCAAATTACATTTTAATATTTTTAATGTTTAATTATGTAAAAATAGCTGAATATCAGATAAAGGCAACTGGCCACCTTTATTTAGTAAAGTCAGATTTTCCAGAGACCTGTCACGTCCAGCAAGCCTGCTGGGGGCAAAGGGAGCGTGTTCCAGCTCGCCCTCGCCCTCGGAACAGGGCTCACGGGTCTGCTTCCCAGTCAAGGCCATGCTTCGGTGACCCCAGGTGACCCACCCTTTCGTCAAAACCTTCTTTATGCCTGCCCTCTGCTGGTAAACCAGCCGGGATTAGGAAATTTCAACTACCTCAACTTATTCCAGACAACTTTTAAACGCTATAGAGATAAAAGAAATGTAATGAACCATTAACTGGAATATATAAATTAAGACACTTTAAAATGGGGGAGGGTGTGCTGCTGGTGGAATATGGCACTTTAATGTAAAAATGCACATTCGCCTATTCTATTGCCTGCATTATCACAGCAGGGCAGTGCCAAACTCTGTATTTTAGCTCACCAAAGAGAACAACCTGTATTATGCTGGGCACCTTGCCTTCTCTTATGCTCACTCTCCAGGGAGAGTATGTCGGTGCATTTTCAATAAAACACCTTCTTAGCAGTAAAGGGCCACCGTTCCCATTTCAATGGTCCCTAATGTTTCATGACACAGTATATTTAACTGTGTCATGTTTTCCTCTGGCATTCATGAGATGCACATAAAGGGGAAGAAAAAAAAAAAAAGCTAAAGAAGACCTTTAGCCTATCTGTTGTTGAAGTAAGAAAGCAGTCAACTTTGAGACTGATTAGCAGGGCATGGCTTACACAGAACAGGGTGTGCTCCTATGTCTGTACCCACTATTGGAACCAGGCCAGCCTGCAGGAGGGCCCTGGGCTTTGGGGGGAATTTTCTGCAGCAGTAGCAAGGGGTGAGGTGGGATTTAACGGTGCCAGTCCCATCCTTGTCAAAGAGAAGCAGGAGGCCTTATAAATCCCTGCATACCACTGCAGAAATGTATCTCCAAGACGGGAAAATGGAGCTTAGTGGTTGCAACCTAAAAATCATTGGGAAGTAGCACTCTTGACAGTGCTTTAGATGCCGAGTAAATGCTCTTATAAAGAACACCCAATCCAGCCAACAATAAATCTTACACTGGGGAAGACTGCGCAGGGCTGTGCAATCCCCTCCAAAGGTAATTACCTTCCACACCGTGTGGCATAGAAACCACTACACAGAAACATTGTCTGTGGCATTATAGATCTCTATGAATTTTCTTTCCTTAATAGTCATGGGTTTCTCTCTCTCTCTCACACACACACCCCCACCTTTAAAAAATCCATACAAAAATCCAAAGATTTGTCTTCTTTTGAAGAGAGAAGGTATAAGGCTAGTCCTTGGGGGATGGGGGCAGTGGGGCTGGAAAGGGTGATGTGGGTAGCACTCAGGAACAGAATCTGAAGTGTACATTCTGCAAACAATGCCAAAGTGGGACTCTCCCCAAAAAACAAATAAAGAGGTATATTCCGAGCTTTTCTAGTCCAAAGTGGCCTCCAGCAGTGTCTGTTTAACCCTGAGATGAACAGGAGTACTAGATATGACATAGAGTTAAATGACTCTGTCATGAATAAATAGTGT
Organism: Anoura caudifer; assembly: GCA_004027475.1. Classification (NCBI taxonomy): domain Eukaryota; kingdom Metazoa; phylum Chordata; class Mammalia; order Chiroptera; family Phyllostomidae; genus Anoura; species Anoura caudifer. The sequence continues at coordinate 250,821 of PVKU01000822.1, read as the reverse complement.
GATTGCAGCCAAGTCACTTCACCGCTCTGAGTCTACACACTTCATCTAAACAAAGAGAAACATGAATGAAACACTCTACGGTTTCTTGAACAACAATAATAGTAATAACAGCAACTATCATTACTGGCATCTTATTATGTACCAGGTTCATATTTCACACTAGCAGAGAACTAACCTCTAGGTATTTTCTTGCTTTCAATTAAGGTCCTTTATAAAACTACTAGGAATATAGTTTAAACAACATATATAAATAGACTTTTAGAGCTCGAGGATCTTGGACACTCTGATCATGTCAATGGTAAATCAGGGAACAGAGGAAGGGAAAAAGTACTCTTTGGAAAAACAGCTCAAAAGCCCTTATTCTGATCCTCTCTAGGTGACAGACTGTGAAACACCAACAACTTGTGGCCCAAGAGAAAGTCACACACCATGCTTAAGTCTCCTGCATTGAGTTACAGCCTCAGATGAGGCCTCTAAATCTAACTGACTTCCAAGTACCTTTATGTTCTTTCTCCTTGTGATTTTTTTTCTCTTTTCCTTAGCCACCCAAGTTCTTCTCTCCACCACACGTGCTCCCACCAAAATGATTTTGATTTCTGGTCCCACCTCTCAACCATTCTCTTGCGCTGTCTGTTTCATTTTGGAAAGGAGACAGGAAAGTGAAGAGTTTACATACCAGGTAGCCTCTGGTTGGCTATGGCATTCCCATTTGAGGTTGAAGCCATAGGCAATGTTTAGGCTGGATTTCAAGGAAAATTGGGAAGGAAGCATAGACTCCTTTTGAGATCCAATAACTCTTGTCTTAAGAAAATGAAGACAGAAAAGCACACAGTCCAGCTTGCAGGACAATTATTTATTTTTGTCACTTTAAATGGCCTTTCATCCCTCATGAGGAAAAGCAGTAGATGAAGCTTGGAGCTTTCAGGTCAGAATTTCTCTTTTCACACAAATAAGGCATTGTGTGTGAACAATAGGAGGCATGTCTAATTGATCTTAATTACATTCAATGATATCCAATTTTTTGAGGCGGGTAAGGACACAACTATGTAATGTCGCAATCCAACAGGCCAGCCCTTTGAAATCAGAGAGCTCTTTGGTTAGCTGTTCTCTGACACCCTTCCATCTCTTCACCATCCCACGGCACTACTAACGTGTTCTACCCTCCACTTCCTTCTCTCTCCTTCATGCTGCTTCCGACTTCCTCCAGGCTTGGCACACACACTATTAACAATAGCAGGAGTCAATCCCTTCACCTCTGGCCAGACTTCTGAAGTTGCAGAGCCACCCATATACTATCTCATCATTCTTATGATAACTCACAAAACAGGAACTCTATTGTGCCTGCTGCATATAGACTTGGGAGCATGAGAGATGTGGGTCTGATCCTATCTTTGCTACTGACCAGCAAAGCAGGTGAGTCACAAAAGTTCATTTTGTTTGTCTCTTCTCATTTATAAAGTGGGAGCAATTATTTGCCTCATAGTAGATATTTCTTTCATTGTATTTTGATGAGTGTGGGTGTCAATTTTTAAACTCACTTTTCCCTGATTTGAAAGCACTGGTGTGAATAACTGGTCCACAAGTGTCCAGCCCAGCAAAGTGTCCTGTTTGTAGTTGTTTGGGGACTTGTCTGAGGTTACTTGGCTGGTTAGTAAGGGCAGGGATGTGATTCTCTCCTACAGAGCTCAGTCTTTTACATGAGGGAGCCTCTTCATTACTCATTACAGACTCAGGTGACTTGAAGATAATAGCTAAGCCGGTCCTGGGAAGAGGATGGCTGAGAAATATAGAACATATTTATTGTGTGCTCATGATGGGTTTGGCACTTCCCACAATATCTCTTAAACCTTAAAACAACTGTACAAAGAAGGCATGATTATCCCACTTAATGGATGAAGAGACTGAGGCTCAACGTTGAAACTAATTCTTCAATAGTGCACAGCTAGTAAGGGGAGAACTGGGACTTGAATGACTCCCAAATAAGGCTTTTGTCCTATATGCCAAGCTGGGGACCAGGCTGGGGTTAGAACTGAGCCTGGAAGAACAAAGTGGCTGGTCCAGTTTTACTCCCTTGGAAAACAGATGTAACCAAGAGTCACTGAGTCATCGGCAAGAAACCGGAGACAATGCAAAGGTAAAATTCTGATATTCTATGACTCTTACAAGAATCCACAGTGAAAACCCTAGCTCAATGTATGAATATGACATTGCTCGTGCATCTGTGAGCACCCACAACCAGTAGGGTTAGGAAGGGGGACAAGTGCTCATGAGTCCTCTGGAGTTCCTTCTCCTTGATCAAGGAGCTTCTCACACTCTCATCTCCATTTCTGTGAAGAGAGAAAAATATGGAAAGACAGACAGGCAGGGAGATAGACTTCTCTCTTCATTTCCTTCCACCATGTTACTCAGCGCCAAACAGTAGCCCAGGAGCTCTGCCCTGGATGGTACCCAAGCTCTCCTGACAACAGACAGACTTAGATGTAAAGATGAAATGTCAGAGTAATGGGGCTTATTTTGTCCTGTATCATTAAAGGCACCCAGACAATTTAGTGTGATACCTGTGGAGAGAGACTGCCATGGGTTCTAATTTTGGCTGCACCAGCTTCTGACTGTACTTTTGGTAAATTATCAATCTCAATGTGCTCAGTTTCCTCATCAACAGAAGGAATTAATCCTAGTAAATCTTATCGAGAGTTGTTATACAGATTAAATGAAATTTACATGGGCCAGTGCCTGGTATACTGTAAGTATTTTCCTAATGTTATTATTTTTGGCACCCGCCACTTTTTCTTCAATCTTCTCCTTTTGTTATAATGAAATTCCCGAGGGCAAAATGTTTACTTACTCTCTGAGATTCTTGATTTTATGATTTAAAAAGTAGTATGGATCCTAACTTCAAAACTAAACTAAACAGCTGCTTTTCACCCAGTGAATCTCCACAGTGGAAGAAGATATTTGGTGGGTTTGTTTTTAAATTCAGGCAAATGAGGCAGCCTCACTTTTATGTCCAAGTCAGAAGGTGTGTCACCGTCACTGGCCTTTCATCATTTGGGTGCGTGAAGGAGCCTGATGTTTGTTGAAGTTGTTCTCAAAAATACACTGGGATTATCTGTGATGGGGGGGGGGGGTCTTCTCTGAGTGCCAAGAACATGGAAGTTGGCCAACATGAGACCTAATTTATGAAACCTTTGGCCTGAGTTTCTATGATATTTTACTATTATTGTCTCTGGGAAGGAAAGCCTTTGGTGTAGTCCCAGCTACCATGGCTTCAGAGATGGCTCAGTGTGCACTCAAGCAGGTCATGTTTAATGACCCAATGAACTGATTTTAAGATTATTTTCAAAGTTTTCAACATTCACACTACTCAACCTAAGGAATGGGACTCTTCTAGTGCTCACAAAGCATATGGCATGGAACCAGGAAGCATCTGATCATTTCCTGAATTAGAAAAAAGAGAGACACACAGTGGAGGGAGCAGAGAAGAGGGGCTCCTTCCTTGGCCTAAAGGGGCAAGAGGAATTCTAAAATAAGACAAGAATTATGTTGAATATTTAAGGACAGTGCTCAGCCTGGTAGTTGGGCCAGGAGGGCAGGGATACATATTTCAGCTAGGGGAACAGGGTGTGAAAACTTTCACATGGGAATTAACATGAGCCATAACACTGGGGGCTGTGAAGGACTTAAACAAGGCTGGGTAATTACAATGGATGCTATACCACCTTTTCTTTGAGATGAAAAAGTTTTCTTCTTTTCCCCAATTTCCTATCTCAAATATGTATTCATCTCTTCCTTTCCCCCTGCTTTCTGTTTCTCTCTGTTTTTGATCCATACTGTGTCCAGCACTTAACTATCTCTCTTAGCCTTGACCTCAGCTAGATCAGATACTCACACACTTTTCCCCCAAGTCTGCAGACTTTGATGTTGTTTATTTCTGTCCTGACATGCTCTTAAGCCTAGGATTTCATCTTCCTGACCCAGAGTTTTGGACTGAGTGTATGTGTGATGTGTCTCTGCAGTTTTTTGGAGGGAGAGCCTAATAACGTACAACCAGAGATTTGGAAACCACTAGCATAATGTTAAGGAGCATGGAGTCAAATATCAAATATTTGAGCCACCAACGGGGTGTCAGAGAATGGATGTATTATACAATTAGAGAGAACAAAAGCATGAAGAGGATTTGCCTCTATACAGGGGCAAACTTACAAAGTATTAAGGAATTGCACACCATCTCCTTGGAGAGGAAACAACAAAACCAGCACAGTGAAGACCTCCACTCGTACATCACTCCCTCTCTGCAGTAAGGCTCCAGTTGCAGAACCATGAGGTCTAGTCTTAGTGTGCTTTCTCCAAGGGCAGCCAGGCTGTGCTGGGATGAATATGGCTCTTGTTAAGTTTTATTCACTGTTCCTTTAGGACTAACTGAGGGGCAGGAAGGACAACTAAAATCCTGGATAGTTCCATGGAACTTAATGTTACAGAAAAGGAGAAAGAAGTCTAAACAAAAAGTACTCCTCAATTAGGCAAATCACCCTCCTCAACAGAAAAACACACATAAACATATGAAAGAGTGAAAGCAATCACTCCACTAACGTGACCACTTTACCATCCATGGCACTGAATTTGGGATGAAACCACTTTCCTAACTTCCTACACATCTACTGTCTACACCAGCCGTTTCAGCATTCTATCAAATATGGCATTAGCTCACCATGTGGCAAAAACAGTGCCCAGTACATAACAGCCCCTTAACAAATACTTGATGATTTTATAAACAAATATATTAATTAATGTTCTCTTCCCCTTTCTTCTTCCTTTTTCTCCTTCTCTTTCCTTCACTTCTCCTTCCTCTTCCCTCCCCCTAAGCTCCTTTCCTCCTTCTCTCCTTCCTTCCTTCCAATTTCATTTATGTTTCAAGTACGTATTTTCTCTAAACCCTAAGCTCCAGGAGATGAACTCTGTACTCTTTCTTTTCTCTCAACTTGTAACACACAGCAGAGTGCAAATGGAAATGTACCCAAGTCTATGGTAAACTGCAGCATCTCTATAGGTAACATGCATATATGCAGGTAAGAAAAGCATCTCTATATTGTCAGTTAGGGGCTAAAATCTTGTTTGTGACCTCATATGTAAAAATGCATTTGTATACAGCAATCAATGATCAGATTCTTTGACAAAAAAAAAAAAAAACAATGAAAACAAATTGACTACAACTGTGAGTCAATTTAGATTTTATGACTGTGAGTGAACTCAAGTCACCAAGTCCAATACAACAGTATCTACTAAAGGCAGATGGCTATCCATATTTCTTTTAAAAACGTATGTATCTTCCATTTATCTTGCTAATTTTGTCCACTGAAAAGAATCCCTGATGGAGATAAGACTGGAAAGGCAGGAAAAGCAGTTTCCTGAGCTGCTTGTTCACATCAGAACACCCTGCATCGAGCTTTTCATTGCTCAAGGTATCTACACTCCATATAGCTCCGCGCTTGCCTGACGCAAGTAAGAAAGAGAAAAATTAGAGGAAAACTATGGGAAGGTCACAGTCTACATACTTCGATGGGAACAGTGAAGAGTCACAGCAGCAACTTTAATCCTTTTCTTCAGAATCAGAAGACTTAGAGATGGTATGACTTATGTACTTCTCTCTTTTTGTTACCTGGATTCCGGGAATTACAGACTTAGGGACCAAATGAATTACAAAAGCTGATGCTACTCAACCATGTACTCTGACTCCGACCCTTCCTACCATAGCTTCACACTTGTCTTGGTGTGATCCCTTCCTCTTAAGGCACTGAATTGTTCATTTGTTTGTTTGTTTGTTCTCAAGCACATAGCCTACATTTGATATGTGATATATTTACAAGGCCTTTCACTCTGGTCTTCACCACAGTCCCCTTCAAATACAGCATCCAGAAATGAGCATGGCAATGCTGATGTCAACTGTCCAGTCCAGAGATCAGGGCAGGGCCCCAGATCCTCTCTCTCATTATTGCAGTGAGGGTCCTCTGTGCCACCCTCCCTGCCAGGCCACACTGGCTCCCACAGATTTCACAGTCACACCCTAACTGTCACATGAGCTACTGCTGGAGCTCTCTACTCCACACATGTGCAGGGGTGGGCCTTGCTTTCATTCGTATTTAATATCTTTTTCATTTTTATCCAGAATTTTAGCCTGCTGTGGTCTTTTTAAAAGGATTGTTTGATTCTTCGTCTTTTTGTCACCTCTCAATTCCTCAAATCTCATCACCTGAGATGTACTATGGTGGGTTTCTAACTCTGTGTATTCCAATGTTGCACAACACCTACCTGGAGTACACTGTAATCATCTGACGAGGGCCAAGGCTGGCTTCGTGCCGGGACCACCAGTGCCACACTGAAAGTACCGGGAGGGCTGGGCACAGGCTCAGTGCAGGCTCCTCCTGCCACTCTCACTTGCACCTAATATGGTGCTTCAGAAACTACTGTTTTTCGATGCATGAATGAACAAACTTACTTAATCTATGCCATAAACCAGTGAAGAGATCAGTGTACATTTCATAGGTGGAGAAACTGAAATCAAATAACTCAGAATTAGGATCCTGTTACTCGTTACCAGCATTTAAAAATACTGCCTCGAAAGGTTAAATAACATGTGAAAGATACACTCATTGCAGAGCAGGACCCCCAAATCCAGTTTTGTGCCTCTCTTTCTCATATCTCACTAGCGTGGGACACACTCCCCCATCACCTCCCCAATCACCTCTCCCACTAGCTTTCTTTTCTCCTCTCTGCAGAAACAGACATGGCTCAAGAAGTTTCCAAATTAAAACATGGCAAGGTTTCTATATTCTTTTTTCCTAAACCTATAAATCAAAATTGTCTGAACAGGTCACAAAAGATCCTCAGGAATATATTGGGAAAAGTTCTGATTTGTGGTGCTGGTAGAATAATTTTAATTAATTATATAAGAGTTTAGAAAAATGCAATTAACACCTTTACAAGTTTTTTTGAAATAAAAAGGAATCTTCGGAGATGACTTTTCCCATACATAAAGATAGCCAATTAAAAAATAAAAATAAAGCTACAAGATGCAACCATGTCTAAACGACCCTGTGGAGACAGAGTATAGATTTCATTTACAATGAGAGTCCACTAGCATGACCACATTAGTACCTGCTTTAACTCTGACACCTTATCACAGGATAACAACACAGTTAGCATATGTCATTACTGAACACCAAAATGAAATCACCAAATAAACATCTGGGTTCTATTCAGCCTCAGTGGATGCCTCTCTCCCTCTGTCCTGGTTCAACACATCCCACCGCACTGCCCTTCGGAACACTGCAAATCCTCCTACCTGCTCTTGCAAATCTGGCCAGTGCTTTTTCCTTCCCCTTTCTCTTCATCTGTGATTCATCTCTTTCAAAATCCAACCTTGTATAGATGAAGACACTTCAAACATCCTTCCTTAAGCCTAACCTCCCTGGGTACCAAAGAAAGGCTTATCATCTCTGATTTCCTTCTTGAGGCTTATGAAGCAGTAGTAGTTATGGTTTTACTCGATTAACTAATTTCTCAAGCTCACTCAGGCTAACAACCCTTCCTCTTTGTCCTTCACTTTGGCCCATCTTGCCCATACTGTGTCCCAAACCTTTACCTCCACTTTCAACTCTGGAAGTAGCCTAACAAAGCCATCTCTGTACTAAACTAACGTTTTAGTCAAGTATGCATTGTTTAATGCTACCTGTTACTCATTTTTTTCCTAGATTTATCTTGGATTAGAACACTAAGCAATATTGCAGAACTTGACTTTTACAGGGTTCTTTCAGATCCAATGGGAATTTGAAAAGTGCTGTAACACTCCATAATTCATACATAGAATGGTCCAATATATTTCCCCAGTTCTTTCAATCACACTCATTCATACTCAGTGACTACACAAAGAGAAACTCTCAGTCACTACCCTGGCCATGAGAATGAAGAAAAACACTGAGAATCATCATAGGAACTTTGATCTGGAATAGATTTAGAGATCATTTTAATCCCACCCCCTCATTTTCCAGATAAGAAAACTCACACCCAGGAAGGAAAAATGACTAGCCAAAGCTCACACATTTAAGTAGTTACTGGCAGAACCAACACCAGAACCCCAAACTTCTGACTAATAATTAAGTGTCTTTCTATTGCTTCAGACCACCTGGCAGGCTGATAGGTAAATGAGGAACCAGAAACACTATAACAATCAACCTCCAACACGACACTTAATTTTGGTTAGGAGATATGTAGGGAGACAACAGTTTTTCTGTATTTGTTGGAATCGGTAGTGCTTTTTATTTTAACTACAAATTATGAATGAGAAATACACTCATTTATTAACTTACTAAAGGCCCAGAGACACCAAGAATTAAGTCATTTTCCACTGCCACTCATCTAAAGTCCATGTAACTGTCTTTGGCCATTAATCTATAGGTGAGCCATCCAATAGGGTAGACATTAGTAACATGCAACTATTTAAGTTTAAATTCATTACAATAAAATAAAATTAAAAATTCAGATTCTCAGTCATACTAGCCACATTTTGAGTACCCAACAGCCAGTGTGGTTAGAACCTACCATATCAGATAGCAAACACATAGAACACTTCCACCAATGTAGAAAATTCTAGCAGAGAAGAATATACCAGTCTATGGAATAAGCATAATATGAAAATCACTACCAAGATGAATTATCATTTTTCCAGCAATAAAGGACTTGCAAAAATATTCTAGGCCAATTATGTTTGATTTCTGATGAGCAAAATTAGTCCTTGGAAGTTTATTTACACTTGTCTCCCAAGCTTCACAAGGTTTGGGATTGAATGCCAAGTTTCACCAGCTCATAGAGATGATTTTTCCACTAAACTTGTTGACTGGCTAAAACTAACAATATGGTATGTCTGACCCTCTTTAAGATGATGAGGGGTAAAATGTCTATACAGATAAAAGGGAAACTGAAGTACAACAATTTACCCCACATTTATTCTGGATCTATGTGATTTTAACAGACCCAACATAGTCTATCCAGGAGAGTCAGGAGAGGCAAAGCGGGTCAGTCCAAGCCAATCAGCATATTCCTATTCCTCTTTCCATAATGATTTGGTTCAGGCATAGACACATTAAATCATTCAGTCAATTCAGAGTCTTGTTGGAACTATGGGTAAGAGATGTTCTCTTTTCAGCATGGGTTGTTCGGCTATAAATATATGAATCTGGGCCTCTCTGAGACCATCTTGCCTCAGCAAAGGGAGAACTTGACAAAGAATGAAGCCAACACAAAGAAATGCAGAAAAAAAAACTGAGCCAGGCCAAGTTCTGGTCCAAGCTGTGTCTGAGGCCAGACTAACACTTGAACTTTTAAGTTCCGTGAGATAACAAACTCCCCCCCCCCCCCCGCCAAACCCCCACCACTAACCAGTCTGAGTTAGGTTTTGACATTTGCATGTGGAAAGGTTCTGACTAATACAGGTACTTCTTTCCACAAGGAAATTAGGAAGTAGTTATATTAATACTTCCAATCAATCTGGAAAAGCAGAGCAAGATGGAAACACCAATTACAAAGCACATGATAGCAGCTGAACCTCGTGTAACATCATTTTGGGAGGGATTCCCCAAGTCAACCCCAATTACCCATGAACTGTCCCAGCCACATATCAATCACTAGGTTTCAACTCAAAATGTATACATTTTTCTTTTGATGACCCAAATTTACAAGTTGTTTTAATTTTAAATCAGGTTGGGTTTGCAACAATATTTTAAAATTCAATAAAGTGTCTTCTATTCACAAGCATTGGGGATTTCTTCAACACATTTTCACCATCTCAAAAAAGACAGAAAAATCCCCCCCAAGGTCTCACGATGAAAGTTGATTAAGACTTCTTGGTCCAATGAATTTTCACTCAAAATTCTTTTAGTGTCCATTTCCACAAACCCTGCAGTGGCTCCTCATTCTTTGGTGTGTTTCTCTCCTTTTCCTGAGTTTGATATTGAAGTTTCACTTTTTTTCCTAGGTCCAATTTGCCAAATTGTGACAATCATAATTTCATAAAGCCTGACAAAAATAATATCTGCTAGCAACTACTTTATTATAATCCATATGTTCTAAGGAAGTACATTCTGTCATCTGGTGGCCCATTTCACAATGTCCATTGTTCAAGCTATGTTGAGTGAAATCACGTACTAAGTAAGATCAAGCTGTTCTAACAGATTAAACACCCCTTAAATAATGCTAATTTTTAAAAGACTTTGAATCCTTCTTTATAAAATGACTTTAAAATTAATTATTGTTTAACTATATAGATTTGGACATAAAATAGCTGTTCTCCACTAGTGACTTCTGCACTTACTACGTTCAATGATCTTGCAAAAAATGCACTCATTTCTATGCCCTTGTGTTTTCTATCCAGCTCATCAACAGCACGGAGCTACTGTTTTCTACCCTTTTACTTTTTCACTTCATTTCATTACTATTCAGCATTCCAAAATCTCGTTTATTCTCCTGTGATGAAACTCTAGCTAAAGATTATGAAATCTTATGGCTTAAGATTTTTACTAATAATGAATATTAACTTGGTGTTTTAAAGTCATCATGAACAATTCCATCAAGTTTGCATAACATTATTAGCATCTTTTGTTAGGTGTGTGTCAGGTGTGCATCGGATTTGGTGTTTCTGGCTAGATGGCTTCTTTTTTTTTTTTTTTTTTTTTTTTTTTTTTTTTTTTTTTTTTTTTTTTTTTTTTTTTTTTTTTTTTTTTTTTTTTTTTTTTTTTTTTTTTGGTAAACCTCACCTGAGGATATGTTCATTGATTTTTAGACAGAGAAGAAGGAGGAGAGAGAGAGAGAAAAAGAGAAACACTGATGTGAGAGAGAAACACTGTTCAGTTGCTTGCCATATGTGCCCTGACTAGGGATTGAACCAGCAACCTAGGTACATGCCCTGACCAAGAATTGAACCTGCAACCTTTTTGGTGCATGGGATGATGTTCCAACCAGCTGAGCCATCTAGCCAGGGCATGGCTGGATGTTTTATGTTCCAGTTTTTATTTGGTCCTCACCTTAAGCTTGTGGGGTGTGTATCATTTAAAGCCAATTTATAGACACCCAAATAAAAGTGAAAATGTTAAATATCTTGCCCAAGGTCACAGTGGTAGGTCAGGTTTCAGACACAGTTCCCTGCGTCTCTAAAGACTGGACTGATTCTTTGGACTACATGGCCAACAATTCTAAAATTTGACCTAAACATATCATAGTGAAATCTTTCATAATTGTTTTCTTTCACACTTGAATGTAGTGTCTCACATTGGCAGTTGGCCTTTTCCATCTTTTGTCCTTGGTCAGGGGACAAAAGGAGAACTCTGCCCTCTGACCATGCTCTACAGTACTAGCTTGCCCAGCCAGCATTAATTCCACATTAGAGATCCGTGAGCCCTGCCTAAACAACAATCTTTTAATTGTCCCTTATGTGATAATGCAATATACCAATGTCATTATTATGCAATTTATTGAGATAAAAGTATGTGTGTGGGGGAGACTGTTTAACAAATATCATGCTAATTTTATTATCGGAGAATCTAGAATAGTTGCCTTTTCTAATCAACAGCATCTCTGGCTGATTGAGAGATAAGGGTTGCAGTCCGGGGCTGGAGAAGCCATCTGCAATCACTCCACGTCAGTCAGGGAAGGGAGGGATTGAAATTCTGAGTTTTGTCTGGCCAGGCACTGTCCAAGAATGCGCCTCTCTTCCAAATCATGAGCAACATCTAAGGTGACCCTAGGCTGCAAATTTCTGCTGCAGAGCAAAGCAGGAAGCTGAGTTACATACAGTTAGAAGCTATTTAATTCCCGCATCACTTGCCTTCGCTGCATCCTACTCTCAGCTATAACACGTTCTGTGGGAATTACAGGCTACCTCTGGGCCTGGCAGTAGGGCATAGAATCTATCTATGCACAGCCATGAAGCATAAAAATTCGGGAAAAAATAATGACTTGGGAAGCGCCAGGCACCCTATGCAAACATAGGCTACATGTGTGTTCACAGATAGAAACTAACGGCTGTCTACCCTAAAGGCCCCATAAAGAAAATGCAGTCACCTTTACAGTAAAATGCAACTTACTGTTCAACATGCTACACAAACTGAGATGAAAAAGCCCAGGAATGAATTCAAACAGAGAGCTCTTGCAGGACCTGGGATTTCTTCTGGTGAGTCCAGGCCATGCAAAAACATATGTATAGGCCCCGCATAGCATAAGAGCAAGGCAGAAAACGGCTGCAGACTCAGTTTTTGTTGGGTGGGCCCAGGGAAGAGAGCTGTGTGACCTCATACTGTGTCTCATTCTCAAAGGAGCTTAGCAAAGTCAAAAATCTCATGTTTATTAACTGCAACAAAACAATACAGGTTTTGTCTGGCAAAGGATTATGCAACATATTAAAGTTCAGGTAAACAAGACTGGGCCTCCCCAGAGCTATTCTGACCATTTCCTGGAAGCAACAAATAAAGGCACACATTCCCTGTCAGTGTATCACAAAATGACAACAAAAGCCATCCATAGTTTCCTACTGAGAAATGCTAATGGTATTGACAAAAGCTTAATAGTCTCTTTCTGAGACTTCTGTGGTTTAGCACTTTGTCAAAACAGGATACTATTTAAATTAAAATTTTACTGATTCAAGTTCAGAAAACCCCTGCTTTGCTGTTTTTTTTTATAACCAAATTCGTGGGTGGGGAAACTTTGACCTTTATTTTTTTCTTTTTTTAATGGTACCTTATATGGGTCTATGAAGGTCCTATATTTAGCAAGTTAATTTAGGTGTTTAAGCAAGATGACTATCACTTTCTATGAATTACTGTACATATGAAATCAGGGGCTTGTTACACTATGCAAAAGCAACTCAAGTGAAACAAATAAAAATATCTGTTTGCATACAAGTTTTGTAAAAATCTCTGTGGGGAGAAAAGGGGGAAATACAAATAGAATCACCACAGCATAACGTGCTTCCCATGTGAATCTGGTTCAGCATTTCTTTCGAGAAGGCTAAGCAGGGACTACAGGACTATGGTCAAGAGAGCAAAGCCAGTATCAAACCTGAAGCCATGCAGCAGTCAGAACCTTGGTGCTCGAAGCAGATAGAGCCTCCACAAACTGGAAGTGCAGCCAAGTTAGTTTCTCTCTGGGGGCTTTTCTACCTGCTGTTCCCTCAATCTGAAATATTCTCCCCCTTTCCAGACTCAATCCCTTACTTAGTCAAGGTTTCTGCTCACAGGTCACTTCCTCAAAAGAGTCTTCCTAGCCAGCCAATCTAACATGGGAATCTCATCACCACTGTCTGTATATTAACCAGCGCTGTCTTCTTACTAGCTCCATCATCACATGACTGATTACTTTCTTTGCGCTTACAGTTTTGGTTTTAATGTCCCATAAGAAAATAAGCTCCTTGAGTTCAGGGAACATAGGCCTCTGGTGGAGTGTCTAGGCTAATGCAGCCACCAAGTAATCTGTCAGATGTTTAACAGGGAATCTCATATTCTTCCCAACTTTTGACTGACTGCTGACCTGGTGGAGCACAGACACAGCCATGCCAACACTGTCAAAGATCCTCAGACACTGGACTGGCAGTTCAATAGAAATACTGAGCTACTTATTTCGCCTTGCAATCACTTTGTAATTATTTTCTAAGGTCTCACAGATTTGAGAACATGGAATCTCTCAGTGTTCAAGTGGGCAAATTTTAAGGCTAAAGGAAATTTGGAGAGTTTGAGAGAGAATCTAATTCCTCAAATATTTGTTTCTTCTGTCAATCTGTCTTTTCTCATTAGTCATAAGAAAATCTTTTTTTAAGTCCTCACTAGAGGACTTTTTTTCCCATTGCTTTTACAGAGTGAGGGAGAGGGAGAGAAGGGGGGTGGGAGAGAAGGAAACATCGATGCAAGAAAATGGCATTGATTAGTTCTTCCACATGTGGATGGGAGATGGTACGTGTCCAGATCAGGGGCCGCATGCACCTGTGCCTGGGCTGGGGACAAACCTGTAGCCCTTCAGTTATGGGATGATGCTCCAACCAGCTGAGCCACACCAGTCAGGGCTCACAGGAAAATCTTTTAGTGAAGTGGACAATATTTTGGCCAATGACTTTGAACCAACAGTCACAAGTGCTCAGGGCTCAGGTCACATGTTTGCCTTTAACCTTTTCTTCTGTCCAACACACCTGAGGGCTGTGACAATACACACATTATACTGGCTCACTCATGCAGTGACTAAATAGGCCTAATGAGGAGGTTGGTACAGGTGGAAGCCAGTCTCTGAGATAGCCCCAAGGATTCCCACCATCCGGTATTCATTCTTCGTGTTGTCTCCTCCAACACTGGGTCAGGGCTGGTCTTTGTGAGCCATCAATATGGCAGAAGGACTTGTATGTGATTTCCAAAGTTAGGTCACATAAGACTTGGATCAATTAGGGGGAAGCCAGCTGTCCTGCTATGAGACTCTCAAGCAAACCCATGGAGAGTTCCTCATTATGAGGAACTGAGGCCTTCTGCCAAAAGCCATGTGAGTGAGCCATCTTGGAAGGAATCCTCAAGCCCACCTCAAGCCCTAACCTTACACAGTAACTTCAATCTCGTAGGAGATTCTAGCCAGAATCACCCAGCTAAGCCACAGAAAATGTGCGAAACGATACATTTAACACTGTTGTTTAAGACATTAACTTTTGGGTTAACTAAAGAGTATCTGAATTTATAAGGGAAAATGGGTCTCATCTCTCTAGTATGAACGTCCCTCCTACAGGAAAATGTGCCATGTGGGCGTCACCACTGCAGACCTGTTAATGAAGAGAGCTGAGGTCCAGTTTTCACATGAGCAGCCAGTTGAAGATGATATCAAATCTACAATCAGGATGCAGAAGTACAAAGAATCCAGAATTGCAAAATTCCTGGGTTCTACTTGGCCTGTCAGAGAATCCTGCACCCTCCCCACTCTCATGTGGACTGTTAATGAAGTTTTGGCCACTTAGAAGAGGGTTTGATGGCAGCCAGGCAGGTAACAAAACATGTACAGCAGTTTGTTTGAAGTCCGTGGCAAAGTGGAAAGGGGCAGCATTTCTGAGCTCCCGATAACCGCTGCTATATAGGAATGTTGTTTGAGCTTCTGATTTTCTTTTAGGGTAAATTAGAAAAAATATTTAATGGGAAAATTCCAGATTTTTTTAGCCTCTGCAGCTAACAATACCACAAAATGTTAAAACACTGCGCAAACAAGGGTATCCAAGCCTATAGACAAACCATCAGTTTGCAGTCTCTACTGGAGTTTATTTCTTGCTTCCCTCATTCTTCTACCATAAATCTCAAAGATTCCTATTTCCAAAGAATTTCATTTCCTAAACCTTTTCTCACATATTCCTGGACAATTCCACATTTTTTAATAAAACATTACTGACCTGTTTGTATCAAAGTTTTCAGGATGGTATTAGAAAACACTGCCCCTTTTTTTCATAAATGCAATAAGTAATGTGATAATACAGAAGTGAAAGAACAGTGCCCTGCAGGTGTGAAGAAAACTACACTGGGGGAAAAAGGCATAAGGCAGTGAAGAATAACAAATGACTTGATGCCAAAGAGGGCAAAAAGTAAGCCTAACTAGAAAGCCTCAGCAAATGACAAGTTTAAAATCCATGCTTTCCTTCCCTGCACATCAAGATCCACGAAAAGCAAAAATTATGAGGAAATTAGAGTACTCCCTGATCCCCTTTGCACATCTGTAATTATAAAGTCAGTAAGAAAATAATTGTACAAATTTCTCCTTAGAGTGGAGAGAGGAACCTGGAGGTGTTCAGAATGGAGGACATCAAGCTTCACCCGTTCTTCTCAGCAGGTGCAGCTCCCTCGACCATCAAAAAAGAAGTAGATCCCTGTTCAGAGAACCTACTAAGTGTGAAGAACAATCAGTACATTTTTCATTTGCTGTAAATCTTTAATTCATCTGGTGCATATGGAAAATGATAGTGTTAAGTTATGACTATGCTAAATGCAATTCGTTCAGAAACGCATGAAGAAATTGATAATCACCAGTCTCTACCCTTCTATCAGTTGAAAATTCTCCATGTTACATAATTTCAATTTTTTTTTGTGCAGGTCTGCCTGGGATCTCAGAAGTGATAACCCACAACCAATATCTTAATATGGACTATTAGGATAAAGCTGTAAGAGTAAATATAATTTTGAGCACATGTCATATTCTATATACATACATATTTTAACTTAATCCTCCAATATAAACTGAGTGGTAAGTATTTCAACTTTATATAAGAAGTTCAGAAGTGAGCCA
Organism: Anoura caudifer; assembly: GCA_004027475.1. Taxonomy (NCBI): domain Eukaryota; kingdom Metazoa; phylum Chordata; class Mammalia; order Chiroptera; family Phyllostomidae; genus Anoura; species Anoura caudifer. The sequence goes on along the minus strand of PVKU01000822.1, from coordinate 234,486 downwards.
GCTTAGACAAGGTCACAGAGCTGGTTAATGATGGTTTTTGAATCTGGGTTTATCTGACTCCGGAGTCTTAACAACTAAGCTTAATTTTCTCATCAACTCCTCAAGCTAAAAATTAAAGGCAACCCCAAGCTTTTCCCTAACTAATCAACATGCTGTTATTATTACTATTATTAAACTATGTATAAATGATTATTAATCATATCAGTGTTGATAAAACAAAGATCAATAAACTTCACACCTAGGTGGGACAGGTATGAGAAGCACAAGTATGAAAAGGACTTAGAAACAAGAAAGGAAGTTCAAGGATTTGGCTTTAAAAAGTTAACAGGAAGACAAAGTATGCCAGTCTCAGCCTGGAGAGAAAAGGGAAGAACATGGAGCCCCTTGGGACACTAGCACAGTATCAATGGAAATTCAAGGTCACGTTCCCCCGCTCAGATTGAGGAAAAGAGTAGGCTGGTCTGTGGGACCAAAGCAAACCTTCGATAGAAACTTTCAGAGGAAATTATTTAAGCTTTTTTTTTTTTTTTTTTTTGTGATGAGAAGCATATTTTTCAAATGTTCTTTTGAGGTTCTTATTTCCATTTCAAGTTTACATAAATAAAAATAATCATGTTTTCAACAGGTCCTGGGTTCACTGTGGAGGAGGGAGTCTGGCTTGGTTTTCTTCAGTGAAGCTTCCAGGTCTTGGAGGTTCCCTCTTATTTGGAGGGAAAATTGAAGCTCCAGGCAGACATGTCCTGCAGATTACTGCGTAGTGTCCAGCCCTGACTGCAATGCAGTAAAAGCAGCATGGAGAACATGCCCTAAGTGGCGGGAGTCAGAGTCACATTTTGGAAATATCTAAAGAATCCACATTAAGAAACACCTTTTCATCTTTCACCAGGAGAAAATACATACCAAAATGTTTTAAAAGCAAAAGAACATTCTAGAATAGCATTGTCAATTACAACCTTCTATGATGATGGAAGTGTTCTCTACTTGCACTGGCCAAAATAGGAGCTAGCCACTGGCTACATGGCTATTTAAATTAATTTAAAGCAAATACGATTTAAAAGTTCAGTTCTTCAGTTGCACTAGTCACATTTCAAGTGCTCTGTTTTTTATGTTTCCATTGTTCTCTATGCTTACATCCATTATAGCACTTATTACTTCATATTATTAATTCCTTCTGTGCAGTTTCAACTGTGATGTAAGGACTAAGAGATACTCATTTCTGTACTCCAGTATTAAGTAGGAACCAGTACACAACAGGTACACCAAAAATGTTAATATGAATGAATGGGTAAAGGAGTCACTCAATCCTCTAGCCTAACTTTACATTTACTTCCTAGAGGCCTTGCAGTCGACTGGAATTGCTATATCATTTCCACCAAATTTTAATATCAAATGAATCTTGGATCTCAATGAAGTTAACCATATTAATGATAAAAAAACAGATAGATCTTGTTGATGATGCTTATAATAAAGACCAAGAATCTTCTCATGAAAATGCTGTGGTCTTGGCTCCCAATGACTTCATTCTCTATCAGTTTCCCTTGAGGTCCTGCCTTGTTTTTTTCCCCAACATTAGATACAAAATTATTTTCTTTTTCATCTATTTTTCTCTATAAAATGAATAAATTATTAGATGTCCAAGCTTCTCTTCACAAAGATGTCCTGAAGATCAAACCCAAACTTTTAAATCAGAAATCAGCAAACTTTTTCTGTAAAAGCTAGATAGTAAGTAATTTAGGGTTTTTGCGAGATAACAACTACTGAAATCTACTGCAAGCAACCACAGTCAGCAAAACAGATGAGTGTGGCTCTGTTCCAGTAACACTTTATTTGTGAACATCAAAATCTTCATTTGATACAATTTCCATTTTTCATGAAATATTCTTCTTCTGACTTTTTAATCATTTAAAAATGTATATGGCTTGTAGTTTCTATAAAATCAAGCTGAGGGATTTGGCTCATAGGCTACTGTTTGCCACCCTCTGTTCTGTGGTGTGTTTCCAGTTCATACACTTCATACAGAAGTTCAAGTTCCTGAAGTCATAGAGCTATCCTGATGCTAATGGCAACCAACCCCTTGTCGTAGACAGCAAGATACTCAAGAGCTGTACAGTCCAACAGCTCTAGGGGCCGACTGGGAGCCAGAGCAGGGAAGTGCTGGTGTAAAAGTGGGGTGGGGGGGAAAGAGGGGAAATTGCACCCTGGAGGGGGAGCAGAGCTTGTCCACTCTCCCTGGCAACAGTTCCAGCTGTTATCCTCAGCGGAGCAGACAGATGAGGGCTCAGCTGGTCTCAGAATCCTTTTATAAACCAGTTTTGTCCAGACTTCTATTAGTCAAAGTCCTGATCTACATCAGGGTTTCTGCAGGCCCATTCTTTATGCCTTTGATCTGCAGTTACATTATCTTCAATTAAGCATTAATATATTGTGCATGGACTGACACTGTGTCACACAGAATGGTAAGGCTCCAGGAATACATTCCAAAGCCAGTATTTTAAATAGAGCTGTGTAGGCAGTGAAATATTTATTTTCAAATTCATTTGTGTATGTTTTAAAAATTACTGCTCTCTAAATTTCCTTTGAAATGTCTGACCTGCTGTTCATAAGTCAAAAAATATAACCTTTTTTGTAGAACTCCAATTGGTAAATTGTACTAAAAGAAAAAGTCAGATTGGCTACTTCTGTTAGATGATGGGTATTCAGAGCTCATACAACTGGTGTTATCTTAAAAAAAAATCCCCAAATGCATATGGACCTCATGGGTTATGCTATTATAAGACTGTTTTGCCTTCATCAATTAGTAGTCCAAAAAATTCCTCAAGACTAGCAAGGTTAAGAGCCTTCTATAAAAATAGAAAAGAGTCAAATAAGACATGGATATGGTAATACAGGTGGAGGTACATGACACCTAGTTTGTCTTTCTGGTTCCACATGAGTAGTTTTTACTTGCTGTATTTTGTAAAATGAGCAGAGCAGGTATTTGTTTAGAAAACACTGAGAAAGGAAAGGCCCTCGGTAAATATAAATTCTACATTTTTAAAGATTTTATTTATTTATTTCTCAAGAAAGGGGAGAAAGGGGGAACAAGAAACACTGGAGCACACTCCCTGACAAGAGATAATACCTACAATGCAAGCATATGCCCAGACTGCGAATCGAACCAGTGACCTTTTGCTTTGCGGTACGATGCCCAACCAAGTCACGCTGGTCAGGGCTAGGCTCCGCATTTTAAGTAACATTCCAGTTCCTGAATAAGGTATGACCCAAACTCTTAAAACCAGGTGTGACTGAGGTGTGGGCCAGTTTCAACACCTGAAACGTATCCAAATGAATCTGATAGGAGATCAAGTTCATGATCTTGTAAGACAATATTTCCAATTTGGGGTTGGCCTGGAAGTACCATAAAAATAGGTACATATTATAAAAATGTGGTCTATAGGTAGGTTCATTCCAAAGCAGAAATTCGCAACTATATAGAGAAAAAGATATAAACTGCATATTTGAAACACCAGATAGACCTTCAGTATGTTACCAAATAGATTATTCTTCTTTGTCTTCACTCCCAGGACTTTTCAAGTGGACTCCAAGGTTAAAAGGGTAGGTGGTCTCTCTCACTTTTGCTTAGTATATGCAGCCTCCTGTCTGGTGCTACTTGCTGGGCAAATTACCCAAGGCCAAAGCCAAGACTCCTGGCCAGGGATTCCCTAACATCTTCTGATGACCATGGATTGCTCACATTGGTGAGATGAAGTTGGAGAGTCCATGTCTACTACCATAGAAGGCACTGGGGAACAAAGAAATGAGGGAAAACAGAATGAAAGACACTTCACTTTCAAGTTAGAAAGGAACATAGCTGTCACCTTTACAAGTGGTATTCAGCTATAGAAGGTCAAAAAAGCACTTATGAAGGCTTTTCAACACATCTACACTTGGGCCATACCCCAAGATTCTTGTCCAGTAAGTAGATGGAGTTCAGGAATCTACCAGTGATTTTAAAAGCTCCGAGACCTATATCTTGATGATGATAAAAATTTTGTTAATTCTGATGTGCTTCCAGGGTTGAGAAACACTGAGCAATCCTTTGTAGGTAAGAAACTGAGGCAAGTCACTGTGCCAAAGTCACACATGCTTGGATTCAAGGCACGAGCGATGAAGGAAAACTGCAGGGGCTCCAAGCAGAAGGGCTCAAGGAGGAACCATTCACACTGTGGATGTCCTAGATCTATATAACTATTGACAAAGCATCTATACATCATGGGGCAGAAGTAGGCTTACAGTTGTCATCACTGTATTATTTTCCATACAGACAACTGTGAACCTAGTTTTGCCTACCCTGTATCTCTCTAGGAAACTTTTCTGGCAGATGGCAGGAAAGTGTTTTAATGTAACAAAGTCAGGTTACCAACTAAATTATTATGAAAATACTCTGACATATTAGAATCAGCTGTCTCGAAAAGATGCTTTCTTCAATTTCACACAAGTATGAGGTAGGGGTTAGCTAAGACCCTGCCAGCTAAGTCCATTTTTTGAATCTCAAAAAATTACTACTTTTGTCATTACACCTACCATAATGTGTAGAAAGATTTCAGACCAAAATATAGAGGGGAAAGAAAGCAGGGTGCTGGGTGGCACCTTTGTGCAAATTCAAAAGGTGCTGCTTCCTCCAAGAGGACACTACCATGGTCCCAGACCAGGGTGCAAGGCTAGGTCAGCTAGATTTCAGTTCTTTCTAGCCCCTAATTCAGGCAACTTTATTCAATGAACAACCTGCAGGATCATATCCGCTCTTCAAAAGCAGAGGTCAGCAAACTATAGCCCAAATCTGGTCCATCGCCTACGTTTGTATGACCTGTGAGCTAAGAATTGTTTTTATATTTTAAATGGGAATAAAAACGAAAGAACATTTCATGATCAGTGAAAATGTTCAAATGAATTTCAAATTCCAGGGTCCACAAGCGGATTCTGATTTGAGGCAGACTCTGCTCACTCGTGTACACCCCCAGGAGAACAGCAGAGCAAGCATCCCTGGAGATGGCCACAGAACCCAGAATATTCACCCTCTGGCCCTTTCAGAGATTTGCTGACCCCTTGTCTAAAGGAAGAAAAGAGTTAACTATTAAGACAAATTCCTTTTGTACATTTAATGAAAAGTTCCAAGCAAATGTGGCAGGTGAAATAGTTTCTTTATATATACAAACTTGAAACCTAGAAAACGATGGAGGAAGGTCAACTTCATTACCTAGCCACCTTGACAGTACCTTTAAATGTCATCAATCAGTATGTGCCTTGCATGACTTGCAAGGGCTCATTATAAATTACAGCACACAGGCCCTTGACAAGATCCAGGAACTGTAACAGGACTCTGGTGACGTAATGTGATAAAGGAGATTTTTCTGTATAGCTCTATATGGCACAGAGCTGGAGAAATTCCAAGAAACTTAATTTCCAGAGTGCCACCTATGACTACTCAAGATAATTCCACCCAAGTACCAGGCATCCTTTTAAAAGAAAACATTATCTTTTCTGGAAGCGCTTGTCACTGAGTGTCGTCCTCAAAAATAAAAATTTGTAGCTATTTTTACCAATGAGACAGACTAAATTCAGGATGTAGATTTTCCAATTAGACTCTTTTTAAACATCTGTTGGGAGGCTGCATTTAACATTAGTTATTTGAGCAAAGCACAATTTGATTAGACTGTCTGAAACTAAGCCAAAGTCTGCAAAATAATAGCTCAATTAAATTCTGTTTTGCTTTCATTTGTCTTGGATTTTCCTGAGTGAGATACTGTTGCAAATAATCAAGTAAGTCAATTCATTTCAAAATGAGAGATTTAAGTACATTTTCCATCTTCCCTCCAAGTTTATTTAATAATCTTCTCCATCTTCACTATTCTTTATTGAGCTTTTAATCTTGACACCAAATACATTTCTATATTTACCTTTAGTCTACTTTAATTTTCTATTCTTATGAATTAAAGTTCTATGCCACTGATATTATACCGTAAATTGATCAGCAAATGTACAAGGCAAACACAGAACATTACACAAACTGCACTGAAGTTTTCTGATTTTCACTTCATACTTGGCAAGATTCATTTCATTGACCCAAGGAAAGGTTTAGGCAGGGCTGACACTGGATTCTTTTAATGCTGTATTTATGTTCTTGAAATGTTCCTAGACGTTTGTGAACCTGAGCCCAGTTTGCAGCTTCTTCAACTAAAGCAGTATCAATTTTCCTTTATTTTAGGGTCAGATCTTTCACTCACTCACTCATCACTCATTCAGTAACTCATTTTTGAAAGAAATACCTACGTACTGCCTACTTTGTGCTAGGAGAGCAGAATGCCACAGCTCAAGATTGTAGATTAGGGAATAGGCCCTTGACTGTTAAAATAATATAGCATTAATTCCCATAAAATTCTGGAAAGACTAGCACAAAAGAAAACCCACAATGGAATTTTCAGAATACCATGACCTTTATTTATACCATAATTGACAGATTTAGGGAAATAATGCTCCATCAATAGAATGCTGATAACAGGAGTAGCAGGGAGGGATGATGACAGCAGCTAACATTTATTAAGTATATGCCATGTGCCAGGCATCGTTTAGGCTGCTGATACCTAGTTCCATTAGCTGGTCTTCACTACAACTTACTGGCATCAGCCCTTTAACAGATGAGGAGCCTAATGTCTTCCCATCAAGACTGCTCAATCACAAGTCAACTGTAAGCAAAAGGACAGTCTTGTTATGCTGCTGAAACATGTATTTGGCATTTAATAGGCAGGCCTTTTCTTTTTTTAAAATATATTTTATCAATTTTGTTATTACAGTTGACCAAATTTTTCCTCCTTTGACCCCCTCCAGCCGGTACCCCCATTTCCTCCAGCACTCTTAGTTCATGTCCATGGGTCATGCATTCAAGTTCTTTGGCTACTCCACCTCCTATACTGTTCTTAACACCCCCCTGTCTATTTTGTACCTACCAATTTGTGCTTCTTAATCCCTGCACCTTTTCCCACATTCTCCCCCTTCCCTGTCCCAGCTGATAACCCTCCAAATAATCTCCATGTCTATGATTCTGTTTCTGTTTCGCTTGTTTGCTTAATTTGTGTTGATTCACTTGTTGATAGTTGTGAGTTTGTTGTCCTTTTAAAGTTCATAGCTCTTCTTTTTCTTATATGGTTCCCTTTTACATTTTATATAATAATGACTTGGTGAATGAACTCCTTTAGCTTTACCTTGTCTGGGAAGCACTTTATCTTCCCTCCCATTCTAAATGATGGCTTTGCTGGATAGAGCAATCAACGTTGTGGTTCCTTGCTTTTCATCATGTTGAATATTTCTTGCTAGTCCCTTCTGGTTTGCAAACTATCTTTTGAGAAATCAGCTGACAGTCTTATGAGTACTCCTTGGTAGGTAACTAACTTCTTTTCTCTTGCTGCTTTTAAGATTCTCTCTTTATCTTTAACCTTTCACATTTTAATTATGATGTGTCTTGGTGTGGTCCTCTTTGGATCCAACTTGTTTGGGACACTGTGCTTCCTGGACTTGTATGTCTATTTCCTTCAACAATTAGGAAAGTTTTCTTTCATTATTTTTTCAAATAAGTTTTCAATTTCTTGCTCTTCCTCTTCTCCTTCGGGCACCTCTATGATTCAGATGTTGGTATATTTGGAGATGTCCCAGAGACTGCTTGTTCTATTCTTTTTGTTTTGTTTTGTTTTGTTTTTTAAGTACTATTTTCTTCTTGCTGTTCTGGTTGAACGCTTTTTTCTTCTTTATGTTCTAAATCATTCATTTGAACTTCGGCTCCATACCCTCCCCCACATTGATGGTTACTTGTGGATTTTTCTTTATTTCACTTAATGCAACCTTCATTTCTACCTCTGTCTTTTTTATGCTATTGCCATACCCAGTGATTTCTTTGAGCATCTGATAAACAGTGTTTTGAACTTTGCTTCTGACAGGTTGCTTATCTTCATTTCATTTAGTTCTTTTCCTGAAGTTTTGTTCTATTCTTTCATTTGGGCCATATTTTCCTGTCTCCTCATTTTGGCAGCCTCCCTGGTTTGTTTCTGTATATTGGGTAGAGCTTCTTTTGACTCTGTCTTAGTAGCACGGCCTGTTGTAGAAAAGGCATCTGTAAACTATGTGGGGCAGAGCCTTAGGTAGTCACCAGTGCAGGGCAACCCGTTTAACCACTTTGTGGCTCTGCGTGGGGAAGGGCTCAGAGAAGGGACAATGCTGCTACCTGGCCTCTGTAGATTGCCCAAGAGGAAGGTGTCTCCCCACACTTACCCTCTTGCTAGTCACTTCACTTTCTCCCTTTCTCCCCAAGTGCCACTGGTGCCCTTCTAGCTGCTGCCATGGTGCTGAATCTCAGAGGGGATGGGTCTGTGTGAATCCTAAGTCCTTTGTGGATCCTTTAAGAGAAGTCTCCTGAGAATCCTGCAGTTTATTCTACCACCCCAACCCCCACTAGGTTTTGTAGCCAGAAGTTATGGGGACTTATCTTCCCAGTGCTGGAACCCTGGGCTGGGTGGTCTGGTCTGGGGCTGGGATTGCTCACTCCCAAGGTATCCTTCCTTAATTTTATCTACCATACATGAATTCAGGACCACCCATTCCACCACCTCTCTGTGCCTCTGTATCTCTGGGCCTCTTACCCATCTGGATGAATGTGGCTTCTTTAAATCCTTGGTGTCAGACTTCCATACAGCTCGATTTTCTGACAAATTTGGGTGATGTTTGCTTTGCAGTTTAACTGTAATTTTTGCTGTAGTTGTGTAAGGAAATGAGTGGGTTTATCTACACCTTGGCTGGACATTTACTTATACCATGGCCAGATGTCTCAGTCAGTCCTTTTCCTTTTAAAAAGATTACTATAGCCCTGGCAAGGTCGCTCAGATAGCTGGAGCATCATCCTGATAACACCAAGGTTGAAGATTCAATGCAACCAATAAATGCATAAATAGGTAGAACAACAAATCATAGTTTCTCACACTTCCTCTCTCTAAAATCAATAAATAAAAATTTTAAATATTGTTTTAAAAAGATATATTAAAAAAATAAAAGGAGTTTATATAATTGTGAGAACCAACTTTTCTGAGAATTTATTGTGTCCTAGGCACTGTGCACTACTTTTCACTTAATCATTTAATCTTCACAATCACCTTCAAGGAGTGAGGTAATCAGTCACATTCTCTACATGAGAAAATGAAAATACAGAGAGGTTCAGCTACTTTTCCCAGGTCACACAGAAGTAAAGGTTGTGCTAGGATTTGAACCTGGCAGCCTGATATTGAAGGCCACGCTATTAACTATGATGTACCTTGTCTCATATTCTGGTACATAACCTCAGAAACTCTAATATCTTTGCTCAGTTTGTGTGGGGACCCACTGCATAAGAATCTGTGCCCTTAAGGAAAAATTCTTCCTCATGAAGAGATATAGTATCATGATAAGAACACAATTTTATCAGTCTTGAATAAGGATACAGGGAAAACCACAAAGTACACATTTTAATAGTTACCACAAAATTTATTAGGTTTCCCAGGAAAAATAATCCCAAGTACTTCTCTTCTTTGGTACGTGGTCAGCACAGACAATGTCAGATCAATCTGCCAAGTTTGGTAAAGAGAAGGCCACACTCCACACGGCCACATCCAGTGCCCATGGGCGACACAAGCAGTCAGTCAGGGGCGCAGAGCCCCTGTTGCAGGATCCTTCAAACAGCACTGTGGGCAGAGCCACTTCCGACACAGACCAAACAAAATCTCTGAGTTGTTTGGATTCATGAATCTGCTTATAAAATAAATAACAATCCCTTTATGTGATGAAATAAAGAACAAAAGCAAACATAATTTCATCAATATGTTATTAAAAGTGGCTTCACTGGGTGTGATGAAGCAGCTCTCCAGCAAGAAAACAAGGCAGTGCCTGGCCTGCAGGTGCTGCAGCCACAGGAGGTCAGAGGGAAGCCTGCAGGGCATATAAGAGATACCAGTGAAAAAGAAGATAGGATAACATAGCAGAGAGTTTAGATATGGGGAGACACAGCATAACACATGGCTCTTGGTTTCCTTCTGAGGAAAGCAGACAGAGATAATTCTCTGAATTACACTCAAACAATTTAATCACTAGACTTTTGTCTAAATGGCAGGTGACAGAACAAGCAATATTTGCAATCCTGGATTGTGGGGACTTGGTATTGTAGGTAAGAGTAGACCACTGAAAGTTTTTGAATAGCATAGTGACATGGCATTCAGGGAAAGGCTAGGAGATACGCATGAAGACTACAACATGTGCTGAGGGAAGGGGGGCAGGTTATAGTTCTTCGACAAGATCTAGGCATCTGCCAACTGAAGGTTCGGAGTCTGGGACAAGGCAGCATCAGAGGAAACATGGAGAAAGGAATAGATAGAAGATACTCAGCGGAAGGGAAATGGTAGACCTGAGGACAGATAATGTGGTGGGGATGAAGAAAATGAATAAATTCGTAAGTCCACAATGACTCATGACTCTGACTAGTAGTGCACGGTGATAAACATGATCAGCTGGATTACAGAGAAGGGAAACTGCAGTGATGCTGAGCTAAGAGAGACATGCACAGACAGTTAGGAGGGTACGAGCAGGCTGGGAGTCATCGGTATAGAGGTAATAGGACAAGGAAGGAAGACAGAAGTGCCACCCAGCTAAGATCAAAGGAACTAAAATCTGGGATGGGAATGAATTTGTGTTCCAGAAGAGAACTGGGAAGCAGAAAGAGAGTGCTGCAGAGACTAGGAAGGAACTGAATGGAAGGAGTTTAAAGAAGGTGATTTCCAAAAAGATGAGGTAGCCGAAAGATGAATCGGCTACTAGAAGGTCAGACAACTTGAGGTGAGGTTGAGACATGGCACTGAATTTAGTGACAAAATAATTCAAGAAAATGATGAGGAGAAAAGCCATATTTAGAGGAGGTTAGGAAGGAGAGTGGTCGGTTAAAACACACAAACAAAAAAGTTGAAGCAGCAGACAGAACGTTCAGGTTCTAAACATTTGGAGGAAGGCAGTTGGGAAGCACTGAGTCATCTAAAGTTTCTGAACTGCCCATTTAAAACCCACATTTTACCATGAACACCGATAAATGCTGGGCTCTGTCTGCTTGCATGTTTACCAATTTTCCTCAATGGAATGTGATGTGAAAGGACAAGGCCTGGTGCTCTTTGCTCAATTGTCCTGGCAGCTCCAAGTTCTACTGCTTAAGTAGTTACAAATCTGTACTTTTGATGAAGGGGAAAGTTATGACTAGAGGGCAGCCGTGCTGGACCCTTTGGAGGTGACACATACTCGGTTTCCATAATTTACTGGGCAATAAAGTGAAACTCAAACAATCTCAACAGCAAGGCGGCTGAAGTCCACCAAAAGTTCAAAATGGGATATGTTCTCTTTAAAATTTTGAGAGCGACTAAATATGACAACCATCTGATGTATGAAAATTATTCACAACTGAAAACAGACAGTCTGGAAATAGCTGGGATGACTTCATTTAGACAGAATTACCCAAATCTGTTTCTAATATACACAGTACACATAATAAATTTTTACAATATGACAAGGAAAACAAACTTAATAAAAGTTCCCAATCTTTTGTTACACAAGCATGCTATATCCATGCTATGTTTATAATAGTTTGCTCATGATATCACAGCTCAGTAACAAAGGCCCAGGCAATACAAAAACAGTTACTAGGCATGACATCAACTCACAACTACCGTAATTACATCGGTACACAAATTTCCCAAACTGTACATTTTCCAAACTGCTTCTCAATTTCAACGGCTGCCTTTAGACAATTACTTGCAGTTGTGTGCAGGCTTTGAGTAATACCCGTCTTTCTTCTCTTTCCCAAGCGTCATTTCCCTTTAGAAAGTGCATATTTCAATTACAAGCACTATTTTTCAAATATGCCCAAAAACACATGTCTAAATTAGGAGACAGTGTGGTCTAGTGGTCAGCGACAACCACGAGGCACCAGCAGCTCTGCTGCTGTTCCTTTCAGTCCCTATTTGCTACGCCTGGCAGTGGCCCAGTGGGAGGCAGTAGAATGTAATGGAGAAGAGCATGGATGCCTGAGTCAGAGTTTTTGGAATCCCAGCTGGGCCACTCAGCAGCTCTTTGGCCCTGGGCAAGTTAACTTCTCTATGCCCCACTTTCCTCATCTGCAAAATGGGCATAGTAATAGAGCTTATCCCCATATGGTTGTGGTACTGTGGTTCTACAAAGTACACTTTCATTTCTTGCTATTTAATACTGTACCATTATATTTTCGGGACTTGGTTTCCTGTTTAAAAACCTGTCTTAAATTATCCTGACCCATATTGAATTGTGTAATTTTCTAATGTTAGGGTAAGAGTTTCCTCTTGGTCATATTACCTGGATATAGTGAGGTTTAATTAATAAAGTTTTAATGAATTAAATCCATAGGCTTCGCAACACCCAATAGTTACAAACATGAAAAATACTATTTCACAGAAATTGGTTTTCATACTATTTCTCTAATGGCTTGCTTGCATGTTCCTGCAGCTAATGTTGATAATACCTCCAGCCCAATTAAAATAATAAGTGTAGGAAAAAAAGATACTGCCTTGTGATTTCAGAAGCACATTTCTCTAAGGACCAAGCTTTTTGAGCCTGTCCCATAAGCAAGACCTCTATCTCACTGTGTTCCCAACGAGGCAGGCTGCCAGGGAAGCGAGACTCCCTCATCGTCACTTCTGGTGCATGGTGCTTGCACCAAATGCTGTTGTTCCAGGCTTCAGGAAATTTTCTAACCACTGGACAGGGTCCAATGCTGTGTGCTAATGAGTTTCAGATTGGAGGACTTCACTATGCATGTGTCAGGAAAGGGACACGGCTTATAGTAGGGTGGGGGCAGGGAAGAAAAGACACACAAAAGGGAAGAAAAAACAGTAGTTAAAATATGCTGGCTACTCAAATTGACAGGGAACGTGACCTCTGTACTTCATCGAAATTCCTGCAGACTTACAAAATAAAGGAGTTTGCTTTTATCACACACTGTGAGACTCGTGGAAAAATGGAAAACACTACATCACTTGACCCTGCCATGCCCTCTTTCAACCACAGACGAATATTGTGTACAAAAATTCTAAATCAACTTAAGATGTTAAAAAAAGCTTTAATTTTCTGCATTAGACTTGATGATTACTATTTTAGTTCTTGAGATTTTGCTTAGAAAATTCACACAGGAAAAGGACTCACAATTCTAGGCGAAATATTTTTGTCACTTGGGAATAACACCACAGTGGCCTCTGGGGGTGTACCCCTATACTCCTTGGAAAAGAATGAGCAATCCTCACTTCCCCAGGTTTGAAAGCCACTCAAGGCTGACTCATGACTATCTGCTTACATTAACAGAACATTAAAACCCATTTTAAACAACTTAAGGAAACTCAAGCCATCTTGGCTTCATGATTCACTTCTCTGGGATGCTTTTTCTCTCTTCAATGTAACCGACAGGCTTGATATCAAGACTTCTCATCATGCTATCATAGTCTATCAAAGAAGAACCCCTTCTCAGAAGAGTAACTCACAGGACTTTTTTTGAGTAATGAGATTACATTTCAGTTTTTTTTCCACACTTAGTACTGGCGACTTTAAAAATCCAATACTTTCACATCCTCGAACTGTCATCAACATTTTTTTCAGACAATGTCAATAAAATTGATTGCTTGCAGTTCTGAATTCTGCTCTGCACATGGAAACAATATAATTTGTTTTAAAGTATTTTCGCTGGGGGTAGAAGGAGAAACAGAACCTCAGCAAGCCAATCCACAACATCGGGGCTGGGTGGAGAACACACCCGAAGCAAAGTAAATGGCATGAATATTATGGTCTGCTGGCAACTTTGACAAAAAATTCCCGAAGTATAAACCCTAAAACCTACTGCTATGCTGACTGATATGTCTTCCTGTCAAATATGAATGATGTTTCTGGAACATTAATACATTCATTAAATTCTAACTCCCTGTACTTAAAATATTCTGTACTTGGGCTCAGAGGCATCTTGACAGCTTTGCTGTAATCATATAGTGAGGCCCCCAGACTACACAGTTGTTGAGATGCCTCATACCCACAGCCAATCTGTTGCTTTTACAAGTTTAATCTAGGTATTAAGGAGCTGATTGTGGAACCACGTTGATTTGACATCTTCAGCTCAGTTGTATATCATAGAAACCACTATGGGTGGTGATAGACTCCCATGATGCCCAGCAACCATACATCCCTCTAACTCCCTAAGCTGTAAGACTACAAAATACAGCTTTTTTTTTTTTTTTTCTTCCCAAAGCACAAGTGGATGACCAGCAAGGGTCCAACAGTGTTTTTCCTAATTACCTTTTTTTTTTCCACTCTTGATCCTGTGGCTCTCATAATTAGTTACCTGGGGCTGCAATCCAATTTAAAGTGATGACAAGAAAGTGATCCATGAAAAAGTAATAAGTTAAATCCAATTTCAGCCTTCCTCTAATTAAATGCACATGGAACTAATGACTCCAACCCTAGCATTTCAGTGATAATGGTAATTAGCAAGGTGGGAGTCACTCTCTTTCTCAACACTGGAGGTGTAAACCACAAGGTAAAATAGTAGGAGCACTCTAATTACATGTGTCATTTTGTCAGCAATTTACACATTTTTGACCAGTTAAGGATGTCCACCCCCCCCGTCCCTCCCCGCCTCCTTGCCCCAACAATGATTATAACATAGTTGTCCATGTTCCAACACATGGAAGCTCATAAGAGCACTTCAGACTTGAGAATAAGAAATAACTTTTCTTTGCTATTGCTTGCAGACAGGGTGACAATTAGGATAATTATGCAGATCTCAGACCCCTTAATTGAAATCCAGATACTGACAGTGGAATTGGTTTTGGTTGGCCTGGTTTTATTTTTGCTTATAATATGAAAAATACAATTTGTTTATTTATGGAAAACATGGCACTTAGTAGTTGCTGAGTAAATCCACATCAAAGCAGAAGCAATTATTAACTTGACCATGGCATACTGGTTACCTGTAGTCCTAAGACCTGGCTTCCCATCTTGGTGCTGCCACTGTCTGTATGCTCTGAAGCAGGTCACTTAACCTCTCTCTGATTCACTATTCTTCATCCACAGAATGATTTAATACTTGTTTCTGCGCCATAGAGTAACTGTGGGGCTGGCCCACATTAAGCACTTACTAACCATTAATTATCTGCATATGGTGATGAAAACTTGCTTACATATAATATATTAGCATCATCCTTGCATTTTTTAAAAGATTTTATTTATTTATTTTTAGAGAGGGGGGAAGGGAAGGAGAAAGAGAGGGAGAGAAACATCAATGTGTGGTTGCCTCTCACACGCCCCCTACTGGGGACCTGGCCTGCAACCCAGGCATGTGCCCTGACTGGGAATTGAACTGGTGACCTTTTGGTTCACAACCCGCACTCAATCCACTGAGCTATACCAACCAGGGCCATCCTTGCATTTTAATGCTTAGATACATGTAAGTAAGGTGGCCATGTAATTAAATGTCCAAACTAGGATATTTTTGAGAGTGAGAATTATTAATAAATACACCCAACCAACAAACTGGGTCTGACCTGGACATATTGGGACACAGGGTATTATATAGAACTGCAGCTGATATTGAAAAATGAGATAACTCACTATATTACAACTAAACTAAGATTTTTGGAGGAAGGCAAGAGTAAAATGTATCATTTTAGAAAAAAAATTCTTAAAGCAAGAGTATTTAACCTGGGTAAAAGATGGACTTCCTGAGGTCCATGAAACCCTTGTATCTAGATACAAAATTCTGTGCGTGCATGCTTTTCTGGGAGGAGGGGGCACTGCTCCCATCACAGTTTTAATGATGTGTGTAATCTGGAAAACTTAATAACCATTTCTAAGGTATTGTTTCTACTTTGTTGTTTCATCAAGAATTATTTTTTTAGAATTTTTTGGATTCTCCAAGATCAGGTGATAACAAAATCTAAAAAGGTACTGAAATTTCAACACTTTGTATCAATTTTATGCCAAGTATGCCATCTCTAGATGTTAACTCCAGACATTTCAAAATTGCCTCCCTGTCCATCCATTTTACTAATTCAGTGAATAGGGATATATTTTAAGAGTCAGTGTTTCAAAACCATTCCATTTCACTGCCTACAACAAAAAAATGTAGTTTCCTTTAAAGGTTCCCTCTTACCAATTTATTCCTTACTGAATGACATGAAAATGATGTGAGGTACTAAGATTCTATGTGGCATTAACACAAAGCAAAAATGCTGCTAGTGCATGTTTTATATATCTGCAAATAAAAATGCTAAGAAATACCTGCTGACTGGATTCTGAGACTCCTCTGCTTACAGCAAGAGGCCTCCTTATAACCCTGAGCTTCCCAGCTGGACTAAAGGCTGACCTTCCTGGGGATTTCACTGTCCTTTGTTCCAGGGTATGATCTCCTGTGTGAAGGGTTTGCACATGATATAACCTTGGAAGGGAGTGGACAGGCAGAAGGAATCTATCAGATGACTGGTTTCAAATTCAAATTCTTTATTGATGGCCTGAAACTGTGGTCAGCTTCCCACAGTAAGCAGCACACAAGGTTGACTTTCTTTTCTAACTTCAATGCTGCCAGAATACACATGTATTTTTACTTTCTTAGGAGAAAATGTGTCATTTGACTTCCTTCCAGTTTATGTACTCATGCCAACAACTAAGATGCTTAAAGAACCAAAATGAATTACTACCCAGAAATGGTGGTCAAAGTTCCAAGATTCGATCAATAAAATTGCTCATCTACTCACAAATTAATCTTCAGCTAGTAAAGTTCCACATTTTTGAGGTTATGAGCACACCTGCACTGTTAAGCATTTATTTCACTTGTTTAAGCAATCTTCAGAAGTATATAAATATTTATAAAAGTAAGCCTACTATTTTTACTTACATATAATTTTATTTTTGCAGTAAAACCTTGTTAATGTTTTACAACTCATAAGCATTTTGAAGGCAGGCTCTGTCCTTCCTCCACGGTTTCATATCTGTGAGCATCAGTAAGATGCCCCACACGTTGCGGCTGCTCCAGAACAGTTCCCCATGATGCATCTAATTAACTCGGATCATTCCAATTCCGAATTTATGATGAGGCCAATTTTCAATTTTCATTTGTATCATTCATAAAAAAAATTGGCAAAGCAAATTAAAGACTAAATAAGGGGCTCTTTAGGTTACACTAAGTAGAATATTTTTAAAGAACTTCAGAAGCAATATCTACACTCAGTCAATCCTTTATATAAACCACGATGTCACCCAAGAATGTGGCCAGCTCAGATTCTGTTCAATATTTGTATCTGCAAAGAACATTATTCCTCTCTTTTTACTCTGATCTCCCTGAAATTAGTTCAAATTGGTATTGTTTGACTACATTCGGTGATCTCTGTCGAGCAATCACAGACAGCCTCCCTTAACTTTCCATTTTCTTTTGTTTGTGTCCCCAGCCTGTGAAGCTGGAGAGTGCTGCCAAACATACCGCAGGGAAGTGTGAGATATGCTTAAAATACGAGTCACAGTGTATTTGGGGATTTGAGCTACTTTCTTTTTCCTCCAGCTATCAGCAGATCAAATCCTTCTTCCATGTGAAGCCTTCCTCCATGTGGAAGGTCTGAAATTTGCTAAAATAGATCTCTCAGTAGTTATGAAGGCTAAGAAGATCAGAAATGAACACTGTTAAGATTTACTGTAGGATTTCCTGTTCATTCCAGAGTCATTCTGACTGAGATACGTCAGTGAGGACAAGGCACAGAAGATACGTTTATGTGTACAGGTTATTCCTTCTGTGAATCACGGAACCTACATAGACATTTTTATAACAATGTAACATGTGTGAACTAGGTTAGTAATTTCTGCTCTGTCTGTGGAAGGCCAGCCAACCTAATAAAGCTTAGTGAATCTGCATGACCGCAACAGACACACATACACACACAAATCAGTCAACCAACTCTTTTTCCCCAATCAATTCCTAAAGCTGGTCTAAGTGCTCTTCTTGTCAAGTCTCCCACTGAAGGGGTAGGGAGAGATGCCAAACATCTTCTTTAACAAAACCAGCATTTAAGATGGCCCCCTTGTCCCACACTTTTTATAAAGACTGAAGTGCTCAGCAAAATGTGTTAGGTTGGTTTTGACACTGTCCTTGCCAAGAAAAATGAAGCTCTATCATACTGTTATGGTAGCTAAAAGCATTATAACAGCAAGAAGAAGAGAGCCCTCAAAAGGAAATCCCCTGAAACTTTACTTCATATATTTAGCCCTAAAGGAACTTCATTCATCTTGGAAAAGAAGTTACCTAAAACCACCATCTTTTTTTTTAAAAAAGCAAGTATGAAGGAAAATAAGTTTAGTATAAAAAATTACAAATGATATTCAATACTGAACAGAGTTCATGGACTGTCTATGTGTGTACTTTTTTGAAAATCTCTAACCACAGCTCTACTATGTATAAGATTTCCACCTTCAAATAATATATTGTCATTTTCCCAATGCACTTGAGGTCTGATGAATTCAAGAGGACCTGCAGTATTTTTAAGGCTCTAGGAGCTCCAATAGGGAGGCAAAAAGAATGGACAGTCATTGGAACCACTGAGTGACAGGCTGGGCTAGCTCCCTGTATACATTAATGAATTACAATTTTAATTGTGCCTCTGTCTGCAGGAGATGCCCCCGTACTCTAATACGTACCAACAATGGACTGTGTTCTGGAATCTACAGTGTGGCCTCCGCCGCTGACCTCTGAAACATTATTCCCAGTCTGTCTATGGTAACTGTTCAGTTTGATCCTTTCAACTTATTTGAATCCTGACAAATAAGCTCACAGCTGAAAGGTCAACACAGCCATATTTCATCCTCCAGAGCTGTTCTTAAGACATCTGCACAACAAAGCACTTTTTAGAACACCTGACATGGGACCTCACTGGCACTGTACCTCATTAAAGGGGTCCCCAGCATTCACAAACATTAAAAGGCATATGGGTTCATGATGATTTACCAAAGAAATGGTTTTGGAAGTGTTAGTAAAGAATGCACGTTCAACTGTTGCAGTAAAGTGTTACTATAGTGTGGAACTGTCCCTTGACAGAGACAGTTTTCCAAGTGGATGTAGAAGAACTAGGACTTGTTGCCCAAGGTCAATGTGATCTTTGCCAGACAATGTGGGACAGGTATTATTTTACTTTGATTTGAGAAAAGTCATAACAATCTAGAATTTGGGTTAACCTCATGATCAAATTAATTGGCACCAAGTTATGCCCATAAGCAGTACTTTACAGGTTCTGTCTCAAAATGTGCAGCGTGTGAAACTCATACTAGCCTCCCATGTTGGAGGACATTCATCCTTATCTACTAAAGCAGCTGGGCCACCTAGTACCTGCAGATACCCTGTCCTGAATGTGAGTGTGAATACCCTGAGTCAAGTTCCTTCGAAGTTTCTATTACAATCTTCTACTCCAATAGAAAATCAAAATTAGATTTGTACAAACTCACTCCTCCTTCTACTCTCTTAATTCTTGGCCTCAATGTGCCTGAAAGGAGAAGTTACTAAAACAATCTTTCTTGGTATCTGTACATAAAAACTGCTTGCCACTTTTTATTAATAATTCAGAAGTATACTGAAAACATTCACTGAAGAAAAAAGTGTGTATTACATTCATGACCAGGTAGATTAAAATTACCCCCTCTTTTGACATTCTGGAATGAATAGTTCCGTGCTGTGGGGGACTTTTCTGTGCAATGTAGGATGTTTAGCAGCATCCCTCACCACTACCTATTAGGTTATTAGTAATACCAAACCCCCCCCCATTGTGACAACCAAAAATGTCCTCTGGACAATGGACATCTCCCATTGTCCCCTGGGGCAAAATTTTCCCCATGGCACTAATGTAAAGTACGTGCGTGTTTCCCACCACAAGAGAATCTCTAACTCCATCAATAGAGAATGTGGTGACATATCAGAGCACTGTGAACTTTTTCTCAGTGGTAAGCTGCACTATCAAGCAATACACACCTGTGACTACTCATCCTCCCATTACCTTCACTAATTAGTAGATCTTCTCACCCCCAATAACAACATGTTTGGGTTGAACATACACTTTTCCTAAAATGTCATACCCCACTGGTAAATAAAAAAGACATTTTCTGCAAGAGATTCTCTTACATGATTTGTAATTCTTACCACAATCCTCTTCTGAATTGCTTTATTAGCTACCCCAAAGTGTATAATGTCATTTATTTTTAAAAGAATTGTTACCTGAAGGGCTGGCTGTTTGTCATTCCTCTTGGGAGATTTTAATCCACTAACTTGCTGCTGTTGTTGCTGTTGAAGAAGGAGCTGTCTTGCCACCTGAAGGGCCTGCAAAGAAAAATGGAAGAAAAACGTTTCTGTTACTGCACAGGTTCAGAGCTGCTTCCACAGCAGGACTCCAGGAAGTGCACTTAAGAACAGGATCCTGACTTCCCCATTTCCAAGCAAATGAAATAGCAACCAAAACTTTCCACCAGTCTAAGTTGGAACACTTTTCAGAATTTGTTTACATTTCTTGTATTTAGCCTGTTTCATATACAGTTCTTTAGGCACAGCAATCCATCTAAGCACATGCTTTATTCCTAATAAAAATCGAACCCAAAACTTGGACTATGAATAAATAGAATTTCGAGGGAGGATGGCAGAGAGAATCAGGAAGCACCTGAGCAAAGACAGAAACTGAGAAGACAATCAAGGGCTCTTTTCAGAGGCACCTGCACTCTCTTCCAATTCTTCTTGGGGAACTTGGGACTCAAGTAGAAAGGAACACTTTCACCTCATCTGAGGAGAGAGAGAGAGAGAGAAAGAGAAAGCGCGCGCACGAGCACTAAGTGGTGAGCACACTATGGATAAAATAACCTGAGAAGAAAGACCTAAACAGGTAAGCATAACAGTGGTGAACTCAATGGACTACGTAAGAAAAAAATCTTTTCAAATTTGACTTCTAAGTCAACTTAAAGGGTACATTATGTACCTGTAAACAACACTGGTAATGTCTCCTAAAAATGACTATTTCTAGCTTATGCCACAGGATAGTTTTCATTTAAAGGCAGGTGATATGAATTGGAAATAAGGCAAAAGGAAAATGAGAGTCCTCTAAAATGCAGAATGTATGACTGCCCAATCTTTTTTGTTTTTAATTAAAGTATAATTGACATACAATATTTTATTAGTTTCAGGTGCACATGTAGTGGTTCTATATTTATACACCTTATGATGTGATTACCACGATATGTCTAGTCACCATCTGTCACTGTACAAAGTTATTACAATAGTATTGACTGTATTTTCTGTACATTAAGATCAATCTTTTTTAAAAATTCAAATAAAAAAGAAAAATGTTATTAATAAACCCTCATGGGGACATTCGCTATCAAAGAATTTAATAGGAATAATAGCAAGGCACACATTTACAAGGAGAGCAGGAGTATCGGGAACAGAAAATAAGTTTGCGGATATTGTACTAGAAAATCATGAGCAGTGATTTTTTTTTAAAAATTTCAGTCAATTCAGCTGAAAACCATGAATGTGTACATGGAATATGTATCAAGAATGATCATTAAACAATGTGGCTAAGTTTAGAGACAAATAAGATTTCTTGTTGATTAACCCAATAAGAATTCCTGAAAGGTATTTTTCCAAAAAGAGAATTATCCAAAAAAGATTATTTTTGCCTCAAAGATGATGCACACATAGATGTCTGTGGTCAATGTATCAAAGAATCTGAAACTATAGTCTTAGAAAATGTGTCTAATGGACTTATACAAGGAAATAATATTATTTGTTTTAAGAAAGCTTACAGTGACTTGGTGGAGTGGGAGAAAGGTATAGCATGGGGGTTCCTGCCCACTGAACTCAGGAGGGGGAAATAGAGTGCTTAAGAGGATACGTTCATGAGTGGATACACAAAATTGTTGAATCAGCAAAAGTAGTACTTCTCCTAAAAGGACAGTCTCACTAAATTAAGGTCATAACTGTGGTATTGTAACAAAGAATATTAAGGCACTTTGTAAGGTTGAGTGGTGCCTTTGTGTCTGAGAGGCATAGAGGGAGGCAATGGAACCGAAGCACTGATGATAAGTAGGTAACAAAGAAAAAATTTTGGGAAAGATGGAAGGAAACCTCTTGTCCCACCTACCTACCACGCCCACTTTCCTGTCCTGGGGAGGCCTCTGCATAATCAGCCCTTGGGAAGTAACAGACAGGCTATTTCGTCCGGAAAGGGAGAGATATGTTGGATAAAGCCTGCCTGGAAGAACCTTGGGGACAAAGCCTGTCTGTGAGGGGCTTCTGAAAGCCTGAGACTCCAGCCTGCTATTGCTGAGGAGAATTCACCATCACTGGACTCTGGCTTCCTTGTCTCCTTGGAGACGTTCAGTACATGCGTAGGTGTAAAAGTGGGCAGAGTGAAGATTTCATTTTTATCATATAAGAAAAATAGTCCCCTTACAAAATACTCACAGGAGCAGAAGCCTCTCCTCCTCTTATATATGTTCCCTTAGCTATTTCACATGAGGTTTTATAGTTTTTAATGTAGAAAAGGGAACTGTTAAATATTTTAAGTGCTACTGTCAGAGTTTCCAGAGTAATAGACTGGTCAGCAAAGAAGAGTCTGGCTGCTAGTTGGAAAGACAGAGGGAGTGCAGATGATAGGGGAGTGCAGACGACAGTGAAAAGCTATGTTAAGGACAGGAGAAAGGTCACATCCATTTTATACTAAAATAGAGCAAAGTAACAACAACTCCACACAGTTACAAATCTTTGTTTCTTACCATGTTTCACCAAATATTTGGAAAATCGGTACTCAATATTTAAATAACCAAGCCTCAGAATCAATATAATCAACTCCTCATTTTAGCAAAAGGGATGATATTAAGTATCTTTTTTAAAAAAGGTACACACACAAAGAAAAAACTATTTTTATATGAGCATGTTCTCACAAATGTACTTAAGCAAAAGAAAGCACAGCACAGGTATCAAAGTTAAGTTTTCAAAAAATGTTTCACTGAGCTGGTTTGATCTAATGGTTATACATTTTAATATTAGTTACAGGAACCCTTGCAATCAGTTTTCTGGTTTGAAGGAAAAAAGTCACTGATGCACATAATACCTTTTTCAGACACAACATGGGGTACCTGAACTTATATAATCATACAATGAACCCCCAACTCACACAGGGCATTTCATACTGAGCCCCACCCACTAAAGAAGATAATAAGAGAGAGAAGCAAAGGGCAGAAATGGTTTATGAACTTGTAGAAATAGAAAGGGGATATTAGTCAAACTGCTAAGGAGAGAAGATAGAAGATGAAGATGTGCAATCTGGCTTCCAAATTTCTCCTCAAAATGAATGCAAACAGGTCAAATAACTTCAAATAGTTGGCATGCAGACAACATCAGTGCAAAAAGTATTTGTCTTATTATGAACTGTTATGAATTATTCTACAATTATTCCCTGGCCTTATTATCATGAGTGTGGGAACAAAGGGGGCACCACGTACTATACCCCTCAATCTACTTAGGTCTCAGCAAGAATTTTAAAACAATTTATTAGACCTTATAAAGTGCTCCAAAATTAACCACTAAAGTGTATTGCTTTTCAGATTTCTGTGACATATAAATCAATGCAATATAAATTTTAAGTTATCATGAAAAAGAAGAGAAATAAATCCTTAGTGTACAAGGCTATATTTCCAAGCATTGTTATATGAATGTCTGGTACCTCCTGTTTGTAGAAAGTGAAACATGCTTATTGTGATTTTCACTGTTGGTCAGTGAAAAATGTGGAATAACTGATGGGACCCCATTTGAAAACTGCACTGGAGACCTGTCCACAGGGTATGTCCACTATGTTTCCCTTACATGCTTACCTGATAGCCATTTTTACCTGTTACATGCATCAAACCAGATTAATGTCTTTCATCTGAGACTCACTGCCTGAACATCAGTGATTCGTTCTAATACAACTAATGAGTAGGGTAAACTTTTCTTATTTTCACAAAACGATCTCAGCAACAACTGAAGAAAGGCCCCTTAAGATAGTCTGTTTGGTATGAAGAGGGTGAATGGTATAGTGATGGATGGTGACTAGACTTTTGAAAGGGATCACTTAGTAGTGTATGCAGATGTTGAATTACACTGTTCTATACCTGAAACTTAGGTATATATAAAAAAGACATCCTGCTTAAAGATAAAATTAGATCCTTTGTATTTAGACTAAGGAGGTATGTGGACACGTGTTTGTGTGTGTGTGAGAGCAAGGGAGAGAGAGAAGCAGAAACATAGAGAGAAAGGGTATGAATAAATGACAAATTTTCCCCTTTAGGAAGCAAGCATCAACTCTAACTCAAGTTCCAGACCAACTGCTAATATAAATAACTGAAAATGTCCCCTCCCATCTCTGGGACCATTTACTCTTGGGGGCAGTTCCTGGGCTGGGTTGAATCAACACTTCATTTACAACAGACGTGACAATTGCCAGACACTGAATAACTTGATGCTGCATTTGAGTGCTAGGCTTGGGTTACAGTAAAGACACAGTTCAAGAATGTCACAGAGTGGAGGTGACTGATAAAACCAGGCACTTTGAGCTGCGCTGCACATGGTCACATTGATTTTCCTTCAATAAGCTGAAATAAATTGCTCTGTGAGCTAACTAAGGAAGGAGCAGAAGTCAGCCACCCTCTCTGCCTTGGCTGTCATCTTTGTCCCATCTGCACAAAGGGTGGGATCACCTATGGCCAGCATGTTATGGGCAATGGCCAGCTTAATACTCAGTCCACAGGGAGCCAGGGAGATTGGTACTTGGTTGCTAGTTTGGCAGGCAATGCTTTTATGCTAACTGGGGACCTGGACATTTTTGACACACTTTCCATTCTATTGTTTCAAGATTATTCTTAACAGTGCCTTCACATTCCTAGTAAATAAGTACCATTACTTACAAATGATGTTTTAAATAAGTATGTTTTACAACTTTTGAGCTATTTACATTTCAAGTTCATAGCAGATGCTCATAGTTTAGGGTCTGGAATCCTGAGGTTCAGCATGTTAAGGTAGCCGATGTTCAAAAACATGTTTAACATATCTTAAGAAACATCAGTAAGTTTATATAAAATATGGGTTGAATAAGCATGTACACATACATGAGGCAAACCAGTAGAAGGAGAAAACCTTCATACAATTTTTTTATATAACAAATTTGGTGATGAGGTCTGAGATAAGCACTGATACATAGAGGTCTTCAAAAAATACGACTAACTGCAATGTTTTAGGTCAATAAACTATAGTCCATGAACCAAATCCAAACTATAACCTGTTTTTGTTCAGAGTAGGAGATAAGAATGATTTTTACTTATTTAAATAGTTGGGAAAATAATAACAGGAAGAAGATTTTGTGACATGTTAAACTTATATGGAATTCAAATTTCTGTGTTTGCCAATCCCTGTCTTAGGTTGCTACCTGTATTCTGAGATTCACCAAAGTTGCCACTGAACACAATTTTATGCAAACAAAGTTTGCCGATATGCCTATCTTGTGAGTTCAACCCCTGGTCAGGGCATATACAATAAGCAACCAGTAAGTGGAACAACAAATCAGTGTTTCTCTCTCTTTCTAAAATCAATAAATAAAAATTTAAAAAACAAACCTTGCAATCAGTTGCTCAAAATAATTTTGATTTTCTGAAAAGGAATTGAGACATGAAAATGAAATACAACCATGCATTCTTTTATCTGAAACTATTTTAAATTAGTTGCAAACTTTGAACATGTGTGTCTCCCAGAGATAATTCACAGCAGTTCACAGTGAATCTCTGCAATTGGGTATGAGGTCCTGAACACCCTCAGAATAAAGACGCCATGTGCTATTGGCCAGTTGAGAAGAGTGTTATTTCCTGTCTGCCTAAGAACTTGTCCTGCTTCTAGCTTCAAACGCTGCTCTGAGTCAGCCACCCTTCTTTTAATTTCTTTTCCTAGACTCTCCTCACCCCTCAAGATCAAACCTGTTTCTCAGATAATTTCACAGGCTAATCGACAGTCAATGTGCATATGGGGGTGGGAGGAAAAGCTAGCAATAAAAAGCAGCATGAGAAGCTTAGGGAAGAAGCCACATTCTCTCTTTTATTTCTCAACCTCTACATTCACCCTAAAGCCCTCTGGAGAGCCTTTTCCCCAGAACTAATTTGCTGTCGTAGTGCAACCCCAGCTAGGAACAACCATCTTAAACACAAGTCCTCATCCCTTAACCCAATCTGACAATCACTCTGTAGCAAGACCTGGGAAATGCCATCACCTCTTTGCTTTACACACAGTAATCACTTTGGTGCAGGATGGAAAGGTTTGTGGGTCAGTTAAAAAAAAAGGAATTATAGTGCCTGATAGGACTAAATGTATTTGTACAGAATCAAAAACATTCCAAGGCAGTGAGTTCTCCAACAAGAATGAAAATATGTATTTATATAAATACTATATATAAAAATACTATATATGTATATATGTATATATATGGAGCAGTTGGTTACCATAGGAAAGTGAAAGAGTGAGCAAATTTCATAGAGGGATTCTAGGGACTGTGTAAATGTTAGATACACAAAGAAAGCACTATAGCAGACCATCAAGTCACATTATTAGTGTCAGAAGTAAAATGAAAAAAGTACTTTCCCTATTAGAATTTTAATATATGGGGGTACCAACCATCAAAAATCATCAGAGAGCCTTTAATGGTCGCTGCTTGGTTTACTCTGTGACACAGAAAATAAGGGTATAGTCCAAGCATTCATTGGTTGTTGATTCCGTTGGCTCAATCCCAAAAAGCAAATGAGGTAGATGGCAAAGCCGTAGATCAATTGGGAAACTGGACCTAAATCAGCGACCTAGAAGGGAAAGGTTTCTATGTAGCATCATCCAACCTCGGAGTTCTAACAATGGAAGAAAGTATCCTGTGATTTGAGGGCATTACATAACAGCATGGATTTCTCCAAATGTTCCACAGACAATATCTAGAGTGACGTGGTGAAAATTAAAGCAGGGACAACTCCACCCAACAGCACTCCAACACTATGTGTTCAAGTTAAAATCAAAAGGAACAGGAAATGAAAAGTCAAAGAGCCCTATAGTAGTTGCCCAAACAGCTGGGGATATGGCCATGGCAGTTGAGTTCCAGGTGTGGGGGTGAGGAGAGATGAGGCATGACACAACATTCATCCAATGCCTGGACCACTGCCAATTCTTCATCATCCCATACTAGCCTGAACCTCTACCTTCTAGATCTAGTTCCAAGGTCAGCTTGTCCAAATCCTTACTGACACGATTTTATGCTACACTACTATAGTGGTTATCGCTACTATGACATTTGATAGTTATATTCTTCTCTTTTGTTTTACTTTAAAATTTAACAAGTAATGCAAAGACATGAGCACAGGGAGATTGGAAGTTGTGTGTGCGTGCTTTTTGTAATGATGACAATTGATTAGAGCATATCGTGAGAAAAAAATGACAAAGGATATATATTTTCTCTCTTTTTTTAGAAGAACTGGGATAAGGAGAGCAGAAGTGTGTGACTGCTCTGTGCCATGGCCATTAACACAGTGCTGCAGGGCCAAATGCCATCTGTGCACTGACTGCAGGACACATGGACAGAGAGATACCAAGGAGCTGTAAACAAGAGGAGCTGTTCAGCTGCAGTCTCAGCCCCAAGGCAAACCCGAGAAGCAGAAGGGGGGTCAGTCAACCCTATATTCACTTGCAATTATGAAAAATCTTTTTAGACAAAGTATCTTTCTTTAAAATCTTTACCAAGAAAGTAAAAATTAAGAATTTTCAGGAAACAAAATAAAAATACCTGATTCTCCTTCAAAATCAGTTGATGTAAGTTTAATGGCTACAAACAGTCAGGAAGTCTATTTGAGGTCTCTCCTAATAGGGAAAACCACACCAGCATACTCCTGCTCCATACACACCTATTAACACAGGGCACTTTAGCTCCTTGCTGAGGCACTGGTTGGCCGCTCCGTGCCGGAGCCAGTGCCAGACACTGAGTCACCACCACCAGGTCTCCAGCACCTGAGTTGTCTTTGGAGGGATTCCATCCAGCGCAGCCTAAACCAGAGCCTGTCTAGCTCATGGGAGTTGACAAGACCACAGCCTGGTGTGCTATGACTGCAGGCAACATGAACATGGCAATGAAGAAAAGCAGAAGTCAGATTTATTAGAAAATGTCTAAAATGTTACATTAGATGTTGCATCGAATCTGTTTTCCCTTGCTAAGGAAAGACCAGATTGTGTCCAAAAATAAATAAATTGGCCCAGTCCTTCCCCAATTCCCAAAGTAGAAAATATGGAGGTCAAATCCAAGGACAACTGAATCAAAGGAAACTGTTAATTCACTGAAATAACCCATTGCTTTCTGCAGTTGCATTTATGAGGGTATAGCCCAGCAACTCTCAGTATGAATAATCCAGATTCTTATCTTTTCATACCTTGGAATGAGGCTTGCTAATGTTGAAACCTACAGAAGAATGTAGCTAGAATCATTCTCAAAATAATGGGAGAATTTCCTATGATTTTACTAATAACACTGAACCTAATTTCTACTCAAATATGATGTTGCATTCCTTTTCTTTTTGTACTATAAGTCACACATACTTGGGATATCCTAAGAGGGAATGAACATCTAAGAATGCTTTGCTTGACTAAATACTTTCCTTCTCTTACATGAATTTTGGGCAAAGACTCAAGAGCTAAAACCAGTTCAGAGGCAACATTCCAGCAGAGATTAAAGACAAAAGACAGAAATGAAAATGGGAGTAGGGGAAGTACTCCAGCAAGTCTAATAATCTCAGATGTGGACCTACTCGCTCTTGGCCAAAGTTAGCCAGGAAAACAAAACAATACAACCTAATGTTATCCAATAATTTATATGAGGCCTGTACAGAAAAAGTCCAGCCATTTTTAATATAACAAGAATGGTTTGCATGACATCAATGTAACCAGGTAGCCAAGGAGAGTGGACTGGAATGTGCATATATGAACAATGATGACCTCACTGTACTAGTCGGTCAGGATGGTAGATGCCATTGAGTGAGCATGTGTACTGTGTGGAAATTGTATTCAAAATGACTGAGTGAGTACTGCAACGAATCTGCATCAAATTTTGTTTTAAGCTTGAGCATTCCTCTGTGGAAACTATTCAGATGATTCAGAAGGCCGTAGCTCTGGGCAACTGGTGATTGGCAGCTTCATCAGGACAATGTACCCGCTCATACATTGCATCTCATGTAGAGATTTTTGGCAAAACATCAAATCACTCAAGTGACTCAGTCCCACAATGACCCAGATTTGGCACCCTGTGACTTCTGGCTTTTCCCAAAACTAAAATCACGTTTGAGAGGGAGGAGATTTCAGATTGTGGATAAGATTCAGGAAGCAGCTGATGGCAACTGGAAGAACTGTGTGAGGTCCCAATGTGCCTATTTTGAAGGGGACTGAGGCATCATTGTCCTATGTACAGTTTCTTGTATCTTCTTCCACAAATATCTCTATTTTTCATATTACATGGCTGGATACTTTCTAGACAGCCTCATACTACTCAAAGAAGTTGTTACAATAGCAAAATTACTTCTGAATAAAAACTTAAGGAATGAGGAATATCTAGAAACATAGGGGCAAGTGCAGGATAATGCCGCCTGTATTTAGGACACTAAAATAAAACAACGTATTGAACTGTTTACTATGTGTCCGGTACCGTGCCAATTACTTGTTTTACACTTATTTGATTTCTTGTTCCCAATATTTTTAAGGAAAACATGGGCAGGGTTTATGATACTGACCTAAAATGGGAACACTGAAAGACTGTGAGGCTCTGTGACCTACACAAGGTCACAAGTCTAGTGAGTGGTTATCATGGAAAAACAAAACTAAACAAATATTGTTTCCTGAAAACTTGATACTCCCATTCTACCAAGGTCACTGATTAGATCAGATACAGCCATGGGCAATCCTGGCAAATGGATATGCAGTCCTACCGAAACTAAAATGCATGAATGAATGTGGTATCACATTCATTCACAGTATCACAACCAACTTCACCTGCCCCTCTGCCTCGTCCCCACACAGACTTGCCTTTTTTTAACAGATGCAGAAAAAAACATTTGATAAGGTACAACACCCATTTATAACAACACTCAGCAAAGTGGGAGCAGAGGGAGCATTCCCCAACATAATAAAGGCTGTATATGAGAGACCTACAGCCAACATCATACTCAATGGGCAAAAACTTAAGAGCTTTCCCACTAAGATCAGGAACAAGACAAGGATGCCTGCTTTCACCACTCTTATTCAACGTAGTACTGGAAGTCCTAGCCACAGCAATCAGACAAGAAATAAAAGGCAGCCAAATTGGAAAGAAAGAAGTAAAACTGTCATTGTTTGCAGATGACATGATAGTGTACATAGAAAATCCTATAGACTCCACCAAAAAATAACCCGACCTAATAAATGAATTTGGCAAAACAGCTGGATACAAAGTCAATACTCAGAAATCAAGGGCATTTTTGTACACCAACAATGAAACATCAGAAACAGAAATCAGGAAAAAATTCCATAGCAACAAGGAACGTAAAGTACCTAGGAATAAACTTAACCAAGGAGGTAAAAGACCTGTACTCAGTAAACCATACAACACTGAAGAAAGAAATTAAGGAAGACACAAACAAATGGAAGCATGTATCATGCTCATGGATTGGAAGAATTAACATCATCAAAATGGGCATACTACCCAAAGCTATTTATAGATTCAATGCAATCCCTATTAAAGTACCCATGGCATATTTTGCAGATATAGAACAAACATTTCAGAAATTTATATGGAGACATAAATGACCCCAAATAGCTGCTGCAATTCTGACAAAGAAGAACAAAGTAGGAGGGATCACAATACCTCATACCAAACTGTATTACAAAGCCACTGTAATCAAAACAGCCTGATACTGGCACAAAAACAGGCACACAAACCATTGGAATGGAACAGAGAGCCCAGAAATAAACCCAAGTCTCTATGGTCAATTAATATTTGACAAAGGGGGAAGAAGCATAAAATGCAGCAAAAATAGCTTCTTCAACAAATGGTGTTGGGAGATATGGACAGCCACATGCAAAAAAAATGAAACCCAATCACCAACTTACACCATACACAAAAATAAATTCAAGGTGGATAAAAGACTTAAATATAAGTTGTAACACCATAATAGTCCTAGAGGAAAACAATGGCCAGAAAATCTCAGACATTCCACGCAGCAACATCTTCACGGATATGTGCCCTAAAGCAAGGGACATAAAGGAAAGAATAAACAAATGGGACCTCATCAAAATTGAAAAGGTTCTCAATGGCTAAAGAAAACAACATTAAAATGAATGCTGTTTATTCATGAAAAGAGAACCAACCATATGGGACAACATATTTGCCAATGATACCTGGGACAAGGGTTTGATTTCCAAAATATATAAAGAACTCACATGACTCTACTCCAGGAAGACAAAAAACCCAGTTAAAAAAATGGGCAAAAGACTTGAACAGACACTTCTCTAAACAGGACATACAGAGGATCCAGAGACATATGAAAAGATGCTCAGCATCACTAGCCATCAGAGAGATGCAAATTAAAATCACAATGGAATACCACTTCACACCAGTCAGAATGGCCAACATAAACAAATCAACAAACAAGTGTTGGACAAGGTGTGGAGAAAAGGGAACCCTAGTGCGCTGTTGGTGACTGGTGCAGCCACTGTGGAAAACAGTATGGAATTTCCTCAGAAAACTACAAATGGAACTGCCTTTTGACCCAACAATTCCACTGGTGGGACTGTATCCTAAGAGCCCTGAAACATGAGTCCAAAAGACCCTATGCACCCCAATGTTCATAGCAGCACAATTTACAATACCAAGTGCTAGAAGCAACCTAAGTGCCCATCGGCAAATGAGTGGACCAAAAAACCATGGTACATTTACACAAGGGAATTCTAGGGAGAGAAAGAAGGAGCTTATACCCTTTGGGACAGCATGGATGGAACTGGAAAGCATTATGCTATGTGAAATAAGCCAGGCTTTGAGGGACAAATACCATATGATCTCACCTTCAACTGGAACATAATCAACAAAAGAAAAAAGCAAACAAAATTTAACCAGAGACATTGAAATTAAGAACAATCAAACAATAGCCAGAGGGAGGGGGGAGGGGACAGTGGGAAGAAGGGTTTTCAGGAACTACTATAAAGGACACATGGACAAAACCAAGGGGGGGGGGCAGTGGAAGCAGGGGAGGGAGGTGGGTTTGGCTGGGGTGGGGGGGCAGAGTGGGGAGAAAATGCAGACAACTGTAACTGAACAACAATAAAGTAATTAAAAGAATAAAGAGACTTGCTTTTTTCAACCAGATCTTCTCATTCCCAGGACTCTGGGAGCTGTTGTCAATTCTGATGTTTCTCTGCCCACATTTACAAGGCATCCAAGTATCTTCTCCAATTAAATTCTACCTTTCCAAGATAAATACTGCATGATCTCACTTATATACATGGAATCTAAAAAAGTTGAACTCATAGGAGCACAGAGAAGATTCATGATTGCCAGGGGCTTGGGGGAGGAGAAATGGGGAGGTGTTGGTCAAAGGGCACAAAGGTTCAGTTGTGTGAAATGAGTAAGTGCTAGGGATCTAATGTACAGCTGGTGATGAAACTTAATATCATATGCTTGAAATTTACTAACAGGATACATCTTAAATCTCACCACACACACACAAAAGGGTAACTCTGTAGAGATGATGGATAATTTATTTAGCCTGATTGTGGTAATCCTTTTCACAATGTATACATATATAAAAACATCGAGTTGTAAACTTTAAACATATAAAATTTCTATATGGCATAGGTATTTCAATAACATTGTTAAAAAAGAAAAAAAACATTAATTAGAAAATTAATTCTACCTTTCCCTAAAAATTCGGTTCATAATGCGATTACTTCAAGCAGCAGCATTCCTTAAAGCCCTCAGACCCAAGGGACCAGTGTAGCACTCTGGGTTTCTGTTATAGTGATGGCTGTGTCCCCAGCAGGAACACAGGAAGGCTTGAAGAAGTCCAGCTGTCTGTGTCCCCACACTGTGCTTCACCTCTATTCCCATGCAAGCTCATCCATCTTCTCTGGGATATGAACACTGTCACCATCATCCCTTGATTCTCAACCCTTCTTCAATCCTGAACAGGAAAAATGTTCCCCGTTTGTTGGTTCACCTGAGCCAAGGTTTAGATTTTTTCAAAGGAGCTTCTGGTAAAGCAAACATGGAGAGTCTTAGTGAAGAGCGCAGCTTTCTTTTTGCAGCTTAACCCAAGTCCAGCCACAGCTCATGTACCTGGATGTCTGCATCTTATGCTCTGCCCTCATCTGAGGTAGATTTGCTCCTCTCCAACTACTAGGCATGGCTTCCAAGTTTGCAGGTGTTCTGGTCCCTGTGTTTTAACCTGTTGTAGACTCTCATGTAACTGCAAGCTTCTTGTTCGGGGTGGAGGGTATTGAATAACTGTAACTTTCAAAAAATTTTTCTCTTAATGCTCCCTTGCCCCATTTTAGTGATATATAATTAACATATAACATTGTAATAGTTTTAGGTATAAAACATAATTATTATGTATATGTCAAATGATTACCACAATAAGTTAACATCCATCATATTACATAGCTACAATTTTTTTCCTTATGAGAAAGAACTTTTAGGATCCATTTTCTCAGCAAGTTTCAAATATAAGATATACTATTACAATTTTAGTCA
Organism: Anoura caudifer; assembly: GCA_004027475.1. Taxonomy (NCBI): domain Eukaryota; kingdom Metazoa; phylum Chordata; class Mammalia; order Chiroptera; family Phyllostomidae; genus Anoura; species Anoura caudifer. The sequence goes on along the minus strand of PVKU01000822.1, from coordinate 200,551 downwards.
CCATGCTGTACATTACATCCCTACAGTAATAATATATAAATATTATAACTGAAAGTTTGTAGGTTTTGAATACCTTCCCCCATTTTTCTCTTCCCCCACCTCTGGTAACCACCAGCCTGTTTTGTTTCTATGAATTTGATTATTTTAGATTTTACATATAAGTGAGCACATACAGTATTTGTCCTTATCTGTCTGATTTATTTCACTTAGCATAATGTCCTCAAGTTCCATCTATGTTGTTGCAAATACCAGGATTTCATTCTTGCTTATGGCTGAGTAATATTCCACTGTATATATAAGCCACAAATTATTTAGCCAACTGTGTACACTGATTGACACTCAGGTTACTTCTATGTCTTGGCTATTGTAAATAATGCTATAATGAGTATGGAGTTACAGATACCTTTCCAGGACAGTGACTTAATTTTCTTCAGATATTCCCAGAAATGGAATTGCTAGGTCATATGGTAGTTCTATGTTTGATTTTTTTGAGGAACCTCCATACTGTTTTCCATAGTGGCTGAACCAATTTACATTCCAACCAACAACGCATACGGGTTCCCTTTTCTCCACACCCCCAACAACGCTAGTTATCTCTTGCCATTCTAACAGGAGAAAATATTTCATAATAGTTTTGACTTGCATTTCTGAATAACTGTAGTATTCTCAAAACCACTGTGGTCCTTAGTCATTGGAGATGAGACATATAATACTAAAAGTTGCAAATTTTTTAGTGTTTATTGCCAGACAAGTATTAAACAATATAGACACATTTTGTTATTTAATTTGTACAATTCTTTCAGGTATCATTATATTCAGTTAACAGATACAGAAACCTAAGAACAGAGAACTTAAATAATAAGGATTATATAAGATATGCATGGAAAATCCTTACTATGGTACCAAGCCATGATAATAACTAATTAAATGAAACAAATTAGTACAACACATTGCCCCATACATAAGAAAATACATTTATGGGAAGCAAAGATTCCTGTTTCCCAGTGATCTCAAACCATGTGTCCTCTTCAGAGAGACACTGAGCAAAGCACAGTATCCTTTGTTGGGCCCAAATGAATCTAAAGCAGATAACATTCATCATACAAAAAAGCAGACTGAGAACAGGATGGGCTATGGTCAGATGATTTTCAGCTCTGGGTCCTGGCCTCTTCCCCTGGCACAGGCACTTGAGTGAATGGCTCTTTCTGACCTTCACCGAACCCTGACCAATGCCTTACCTTGACTCTTAGACCAACATTCACTTTCAACATCGTTCATCTCATGGCACACAAAAACTAATTACTAAAATTATGTGGCATACCAGAACATATGTATTTTGGCCAATCTGACAAAAATAGGTATAATTTTGATTCATTCACAATGGATGGCTATTGTCGTGTTGGCTGTTGTCATTTTTTTTTTTTAAATTGACAATCTAAGGAAGAGAGGATAATGCCCCTGACTAAATAGTCTGGTATTGCATGCTTTAAAAATTCTTGCAGCACACTGGTTGAGAATTGCTCTCTTAGAACTATACAGCAGAAATGGCAGCCTCTGGCCACATAGTTAGCTAGGGGGTGATGGTGATACTGATGATGACATCAATGATGAATGAAATAAGAGCTGACACTGAATTCCACTGCACACCTGTCTTGGTCCCAAACTGCTTTACATAAACAGAAAGTTTACATGACATGCCCAAGGACACACAGCATGGATTGGAATCCCTTTGCTTTTACTTCAGGAATGACACAGCCAAAAAAGTCACTAATCCACAAATCTGTGGGTTTGTAATTCTTCCATTCACTTGGAACCCAAAACAGCTACTAATCCACAAGTCAGTGGGTTTGTAGTTCTTCCTTTCACATGGAACTAGAACTATTTGTTTGATGGACAGAGTTAAAAGAAAAATTTAGAAATGTTTTGAAGATTATATTTAGTTAATCCAAGCCACAATCAAAGGTAACTTTGTAGTGAACTTTTTGAAGATTTTATCCTTCACATAAATCTATACACATATTTTGCTCTTTTTATAAATATATAAAGTATCTGTAATATATTTATTACAGATACCAAATACTGCAAAATAAACACAAATTCAGTTACTCTGGCCAAGGAATTAGAGCATTTTCCTAAAAAAAGGGATTAAAAACAATGTTCATCAGACAAGCCGTTGTGTTCACAGAGCTGTGCTCACAGATGGACAATAACCTTTGGAACTTCAGCAACCGCAGTTGGGCATAGGGTGGCCTTGGTCTCCAGGCATGAAGAATGAAGAAATAAGGGTACTTTGGGAATTTGGGGGAATTACTGACCTTGGGAGAGTCATAAGCAATTCCAAAGAAACAGCAGTTTGCTTTTAAAAACATTAACATATCACAACAGAAACAGAAACATTGTGCATAAGCACCTAGTCACTCTGTCTGGGTTTGAACCCCATCTCCTACACTTGGTAGCTGTATAACCTTAGACAAGTTACTTAACCTTTCAGTGCCTCAGTTTATTCACCAGTAAGAATGGGAGGAAATAAAAGTTCTTACATGGTAATTAATACATGTAAAGTGCATACACTAGGGCCTGATATAGAATAAGGACTTCCTAGGTGATTTGAAAAAGTGCTTTATAAATGATTACTGATTATAAAAGTAGTAAGGTCATGTTAGAAGAAAAACATATAAATTAATTTTAAAAAGTGTGACATCATCACCTACATTTACTTTTCTTAAAACTGGAATCACATTATTTATGGTACTCCTATAATTACTTTTTAAAATTAAAAAACACATTGAATATAGATTATTCAAATCTAATTTCTATATATTCAGGTGCCAACAAGCAAACAGTATTGGAAGTCAAGCAACCCAAATATTGGATTGGCCAAAAAGTTTGTATGCTTTTTCCATAAGACAGCTTTAGTAACACTTAGTTGTCTTTAATTTCATTTGAAAGAATTTTGTTAGATTGTATTGTGACAGCTGTCGTATCAGCATGCATTTAAAAACCCTTACCAAAATTGGTGAATTTTTGTATAGTCATTTTAATACTGAAGATGGAATAAAAAACATTTTCAACATATCATGCTTTATCATTTCATGAAAGGTAAAAATGCAACTGAAATTCAAAAAAAGATCTGTGCAGTGTATGGAGAAGGTGCTGTGATGGATCAAACACATCAAAAGTAGTTTGTGAAGTTTTGTGCTTGAGATTTCTCACTGGATGATGCTCCATGGTCGGGTAGGCCAGTTGAATTTCAGAGATCAAATTGAGACATCAATGGAGAATAATCAACATTCTACCACACAGGAGATAGCCAACATGCTCAAAATATCCAAATCAATAAAGTTGCTGGTAAAAATGAAAAATATGTCTTTATTTTATGGAAAAAAACTTAGCAGACTTTTTTGGCCAACCCAATACTACCACACTACTGTAGAAACTTCTGGATGAGCCTTTAAAAAGACTTAAAATCACAAGTGGCACATGACTAATTTTTACTCTGTGCTTCATAAGCATTGGACAGAGACCCAGGAACACAGGACTTGGAGAATCATACAGTGACATCAAAGGTTAACAGAATGTTTCAATTCCTTTGACCCCAAAGCATGCAACTCCACACCAACTTCTGACTGACTTTGCACAGCCAACATACAGTGTTTCTTTACAAAGAACAATACTAACTTGATATTTGTGGAAGTTAAATTGCCAACTTCATATTGAGTTAAAGGGAAATAAAGCAAAATCCAAATTTTCAGCCCATGCTATACCTTTAAAAAATCCTGATTCTGACACTAAAGATATTAAGATGAAGCGTGATTCCTCCTCACTGACCTCTCTCTTCCAGCATCATGAATACCACACAGTAGCTGTATTTTCCAGCCCAGCATCTTCACAGTAGAACACTTTCTGGTGTGACTGACTGTGTACAGGCTGACTATGTTACAGGAAAACACTTCTCATGGCATCTAGATCATACATGCCCCTGCCAGGTCTGGTCTGACCAGTGAGCACAGACACACCAGTAACTGTGAGCCATTTTAACAACAGGACATTTTCGCACCTCAAAAGTGGGATAATCTCTGCTTATATCCCAAGAGTGTTCTGAGTATGAGTTAGTATTAGTCAGGTACTTTGATTTTCACAAAGGGCTCTGGGTAAGCACAAAGGATGATAATCCAACCTGTCCACCTTGTGGAAAGTCGCCCAAGATGACAACAGAGGAGATGGAAAGGCTCTGCTTCATGGTTGTCCTCTCTTGAGCAATACCTACATGTGGGTGGTACAGGTGCAAGCAAAAGTATGCTTACATCTGCTGCCCTGCTCCCTCACAAAGTCAGTGAAGAGGGGTCACTCTAGGGGCTTATTTCCAGTTCACATGCCAGAACAGTGGAGGCAGTGGAAGAGAGTTTCGCTGTGATTTACAGGGCTGATAGGGCTGGGCCAGACACTTTGCTAGGATCAGGTCCATCATTTTTCAGGAGGTACAAAAATTAGGAAGACTCTGTAGAAAATCATGATCTAGTTATTCAGAGTGTGCCCATATGTGCATATATGTCAGTGTGTGCCTATTGATAATGAATATCTAGACACAGTCTCGTAAATCTTACCTGAGGATTAAAACAAAAATTATGAAATTCTAGTTTGCTCTTTAAAAATCTACTTTCAATGTAGCTTTGAGTCTTTCCCTAGGTCTTGAGAAGACTTGATGTGAGATAACAACCACCAAGAAGATCATTACATACATTACATAATATTAAAGGCAGGAAGGTTTTCTTGAGGGACATAAATGTACAAGTCAACTCTGCATTATAGCAGCTGCCTGACACCTTTGAAGAGATGAGCAAAAGTTGACAGGCAAAAAATTACTCTGTAAACATAAAGAAAAAATTCTGGTATATTTTCTTTTAACTGAACTGATCATGTTTAGATCTAAAGTCAGAATAGAGCCCACTGTATGGCCTTCAACAAAACTGATTTGTCCAGTAGTATCATTGTTAAACATACACACACACACACACACACACACACACACCATAAAAGTACAGCTACTGAGGCAGGCATAACTAAGCAAAGCTCCCAGAAAGCCAAAGTACTCCACAAGTCCTGGGAAATCCTGTATCATAAAACCATCCATTGCAATATATTAACTCTCAGTTAAAAAAAAAAAAAAAAAAAGCCTGGCAAATTCACAGAAGACAAAAAGGCTTCTGAGTCTTAAGGGTTAACTCACTTGCCTATAAAACAAAACAACACATATAATTTCCTTTTATCATAAAACAATGCATTTATTATTTTCTGTATATCTGTTAAAGAACATGGCTTTCTGGGTGGAAAACAAAACAGAACTTGGTCACATGTTTATTTGCTTCAGCTACTCCCTTCCTCTTCTAATAAATAATCAAACATGCTATCCAGAAAAAACAAAACCAGCGAGCTGGGAAATTTGATGGTCATCAAATCGACTGAGATATCAAGAAAAGCAGCCCACTGTTCCCACACTGAGTTTGCAATCCCCACACCTACACTAACATCTGAGTAAATACCTTCAGTCACTTTCTCCATTTTCCCTGCAATTACTCCTACTGTTGAAGAAACTGTCCTAAGGCAGTCACAAACATAATTTTTTTTTCTTGCAAAGCAGAACAACTTCTGAACATGAAAAAAAACCAGCATGGGAACAGCAATACACATACACTTATTTATTTTATTTATTTAAATGTTTCTTCCATTATAAGTTTTGACAACTACAGAGCATATATTTTTCTCTACACTAATATAGACGGTGTTTTAGACATTAAAATGTAAGGATATTTAGTCTGGGGACTAACAAAAAAAGGTTCACAGTAATAATAATTCCCTTAAAATTGAAACAGCTAATTTTCCATTTCCTGTCTATGCCCCAGTCAGTACATAGTTAAAAAAAATTAGCACCTGGCTTACCAATTATACTGTAATTGGGGGTCAGGGTTGGGTGAGGGGTGGAGAGAGGGGGGAAGGAGGGGAGGACAGAAGCACAGCAGACAGGAAAAGGTGGAACCCTTTAAAACAAATCCAACCATGTGTTAAAAAACTCATTTCAACAGAAAGGACAGAGAGCAATCACATGGCTCTTCAACTCAGGCAAGGCAGCAACCCAGGTCCCAGGGTCTTCCTGCCGCCCTAATTATCCACAAGGAAAATCCTGAAAGGAGCCTTCCAACATCCACGTTAACAACCACCATGGAAAGTGAGGCAGGCTTTCTTTTCCTTTGCAGCCCACCCCGTTTAAACAATAGTAACATGAATGAGATAATGACCGTGCTTGTTTCAGCCGTCTGACTTTTATTGGCATGAAATTGGTACAAATATTATCAAGACTGATTCATAAATGATGACAGTGTCAAGATGCAGACACCAGAGGACAGTTCTGCAGAGGCAGTCACAGGCACCGCAGTTCTGGCCCTCTTTTTACTACTTGTGATAACAGGAAGAAAAAGAAGGCAACACAAAACAGTGTCACAAATAAACAGAGAGGTTTTAATCTACATTCAAAGCCTATAAAACTGTCCAAAGGACACACAGGCTGCTTACTTAGTTGATAACATCCAAAGACACGTTTGAAAGCAAGAGCAAATTATGGAGTTAGAAGAAACCAGTCCTCTTAGATCTCTAAAAAGAAAACTGCCTTTAATGGAGAGAGGAGGAAAGGAGAACAGCGGTAAACAAGCTGGATCATCCCACAGGAGCACAGCCCTACTTTGAAAGTTTAAGCCAGAGAAATCGGTCCCTTTTCCTCCGGACACTTACAGAGAAACTGAAGCATTGGACGGGGTGAGCGGGACTATCTGCCTTTGGATTTCCGTCTTCTCGCTGTGGAAGGGTTCTGGCTGTTTCTGCGAGGCGGGGGTTGCGAGTAGTAAAGAAGATGTTTGAATAAACAGGAAGTGCTGCGGCTGCAGCACACTGGGAGAAAAGGAGAAAAGGCACTGAACAGTGAGTGCCCTTTGTGGCAACCTCAGGGCCGCCTGGCTCCAGGGGCGCTGGCTGTGCTCCCTCAGTGACAGGGAAACCACAAGAATTCCTCAAGCAGTTCTTCACTTTGAATACTGAAAGATCAGTTGGAGCTTGCAGGTAATTTTCAAAGTTGCATTGGGCACTTAAAGAAAACTACTAATGCTCCCCATATTTAAATCTCTCCATGTCTGCACCAGCGACACAGCATGGTAAGTGTGCCCTGCCTGGGCCAAGCCACTGCCAAAACAGCCTATTCAGGCAGACAAATTACACACTGACAGGGTTTTGGGAAACCCACTCTTGAGATATTTTTGTGTTGACATATACATAGGCATGATGCTTTCAAAAAAAAGGAAGAAAGAAAACTCAGATTCAGCACACTTAGAGGATTCTGCCACACGTATTTGTAAAGAATGCAGTGTCCCACACTCTAGGGATATGCTCTTGATCTTCTGCTGCTTTTCCTTTACATTATCCTCTTCTGTAATCCTCTGAGCTATGTTACCTGTGTATCTGGCTGCCTTGATCACCTACTCAGACCCTCTTGAAATCGCCCCAAACTAATTATCAAAGTCCTGTCTTCCATCATCTGAGTAAATTAACAGATACAGTACAGAAGAGTAAACTCCTGAAAGTTGAGTATATCAGCTTGAAAAAGTGGACGAAGAGTTGAACAGCCATATTCAATAAAAAAAGAAAAGGGGGAAGGGAGAGGAGGAAGAGAAAATTCCTTCTGAAAATTCCTATTGCTGCGTGGCACCGTTCTCTGCCACAGAAGCAACTGATTTGTTATTTAGCATGCAAGGCTGGCCTGCCTGTTACCCAGGTGCTAATACTTGGCTAAAATAACTCACTGGGAACTGTCAGTGGGATGTTTACATGGGCCCCAATCTTTTGTTCATAAGAGAAAAAAATTTTTACTGGAATTCGTCTTCTTTTGATCTCACACTCAAAGCAGAGGCAGCTTGATAGACATTCAAGTCTGAAAGCAAATCCAGACGCCGCAGATAAACCGCCAGAATATGACAGGCAGAAGCATCTAAAGCTTATAAAAATGAAGAGAATAGCATGTCACCTGAGTATTACAATAGCAGAAATCAAAAGACATATTAGGTGAAACTGATCAGCCACAAAAACAGTTCAAAAGACAGATCACAGAAACAGAGGACTGGGGTAAGGGAGAAAGATGGGAAGGATCTGGTGTACCGCCTCCACTCCCTCTGGGCCCGCAGGCTGCCATGCCTGCTTCTCCATTTGTAGGAAGAGTTGATTACCCAGTTCAAATGTTCCTTGCCTAAGTCAGCTGGTAGATCCATAAACACTGCCCATTATTTCCTAGCAATCCATTTCCAAGGGGCAGGGGAAAGGAGACTCTTACTCTGCTCAGTGTCCAGGATGCCGCATTTTGTTAGTGTACTCTGCTGCCTCTGTAATGCAGTTTCAAAAGGCACAGAGCTGGGCAATGGGCAAGTGGGTGGTAAGGAAAACCATCTCTCAACAGAATGGCTTGAAGTAGTTTGAGATGGCGCTGCAGAGCTCTAAGCAGCACAGATCCCTAAAATAGTGTTACCAATGAACAAAAATGTTTCAGTCGCACAAGTAGATGTCCCACAGCTAAGAATTGTCAACACGTAGCAGCTTTGCAGCCAACTAGTGCAAGTCCATAAATTATCCCAAGAACTTTCTTACAGGCTCACAATTTTTTCTTTTAAAAATAAGCCTCTTATTCTAATTAAAGTCAGTGCATTGTAATGAAAAGGTAATTCTCCCAGCATTTTTTTTTTTTTTTACTTAGAGTTGTTTGTTAACAAACAATGAGTGTAAACTGACAGCACTGATGTAGCCTGCAGTCAATGCCAACGCCCTGCAGGAGCACATCTTCCACAGCACCCTTGGATTTCAAAATGTAGCCCTCCCTGCTATTTGCATAAGCCAATGGTAAAATGTAGATTTAAAAATGTATTGACCAAGTTCAAAGCTGTAATCAGTATAGGATTTTTACTTCATGCAAACAAGACCCCTGGGTAACTTCATTACAAATGTAAAAACAAACAAACAAACAAACAAAACAACAGCCCTATTGGATTCTAAGACTGTTTTTAAAAAGTTACCTTCTATCTTGCCTGTACAGCTATCTGATGCGCTAATGCTCATTATTTATCTTCAAACTGTACTTGTTCAATGTGTAAAAGTGGCTACTATTCTTCTCCAATCTTAAAAAAAAAGTTGATTTTAATGCTTAGACCAAATATCTTCCCACTAAATATTCCATGTTGCTATAATTGTTACACTTACCCAAAACAGGGAGGTTTACTGTGTAAAAGCAAATACAAATCCTATTATACATTATAAAAGATTCTTCTACAAAGAATGCTGTCGCTACCATAGTGAAGCAGGAAGTAGCAACACTCCCTTTCGCATGGCCATTAAAATTCTTTTTTAAAAATGTGCCATGTATAAAGAGCTTCATTAATATAATTAAATGACTGTGTGTTTTTTTTTAATATATAAATAACTTCTGATACGTCATTTAAAAAACCTCATAATAATATCACTAAAGAGCTACCGTTTTTAAAAGACAAACTGTCTGCCCAGGGTGCCATGGGACCATAGCCATGCTCTAGGCCTCTTCCTCCTTTTGACTTCTCCTGGACTTGAATGTCACCACAGACCTTGAATCCTTGAATGTGAAATGGCTTCATGCTAATTGCTCTAATTGCTTGAAGATGTGCAGGCAGGTGAAACCTGATCCCCATGGCCATTGTAGACCAAGAACAACACTGGAATATTTACACAGTGGTTTGATTGTAACAGACAGAAGGGCTGAGTTTAAGACAGCAAAAACATAGCTAATAGGTGACCCCTTAATGCAATTTTCCTTTAAAAAGAAAAAAAAAAAGACACAACAAAATACAATTTCTAAAAGGCAGTGTCCTAAATGCCAAGGTTTATTTGCTTGACTCTTGGAGTGAGTACATGTTACTTTGCACCTGACATTTACACCCGAAATTCTACCCCAAATACATTTTTTTACCTTAAAACAAAAAAGCACTTTATATGTCACTCACCTTACAAACAGATTATGACTGTATGGTGTTTCCAAGTAAAGTGTGCTCATTTAAATTTTAAATTGAATATGTTTCACTCCTGGAATACTCCATGCCCCTTAAAGGAGAAGCCTGTATCTCCCTGTTTATTTCTTTGCTTCTTCTACCTCCATTTATGGAATTCCTGACCCTTGTACATTCCTTGATTGCAGTTAAAAGTTGATCCCAAACGCTCTCATGTTGGTGCTTTAGACAAATGCATATCCTCTCAGGCCCCTTTTCCTTTGTTACTGTGTGGGACTGTGGTCTGCTTCTCATTTAGAGGGGCAAGGCAGCTGCTGGGGGTGGGGGGGTGGCTGACAGAGTTACTCAATGACAGTGGCCATTCTCCCTCAAAATTTTAATGAATTGAGATGGATACAGAGATTTGACAATGGCTCCCCAGAGCCCTCTCTTAACAGAGCACAAATGTTACCAATGCTGAACAGGAAATATACTATAGCAAGACCAAGATAAAAATACCACAGCACCCACAAGGTGTCATTAACAAAAGAAAAGCCACAAAGGTTAGAGGTAGGCTTAAACAGGTGTTGAATATATATATATGATCTGAACGTAAAGGAGTATTTCATATACAGCCAAGAAAGCACTGCAAATCAAGAAAAATTTAACATTTTACTACAAAAGTAAAAAAAAAAAAGCCACAAAATAATGACATTATTTTAAGGTTAAGCTGGGCAATGAAGAGCAGTAGATATACCTTGTAAATGAGAACAGAGAAGCAGGAAACATTCCTTAGAGCTGGGAGCATTATCCAATGGCTGCGGTGCTAAGCTATGCTGCCTGTGAACTTCTGATGATGAAATATACAATGCAGAGACAAGGGGCAAAATGTTCTTTTAAAGTTATCAAACATTTTTAGTTATAGAGGCTGGGTAATAAATATGGGAGCTTCCATTGCTTTTGACCATTTGTCTCCAAACACTGAGAAGTGAAGTAATAAAACAAAAATAACTGCACAGAACCTCCTCCGAATCACAGCCACTTCGCAGGGTTTACACTCATACCTTGTTCTAAAAGATACAAGCCCTTATTAAGAAGTAATGTGTCCTTTGAAAAGGGAGGGGGAACAACTATCCATTTATATCCATTTAAAGATTAAGTATAAACTAGTCTAATCCAGTGAGAGAAACGCTGAGAGAAAAAGTAAACAGGTCCCCACCCTACCCCCAAATCTTTCCCCTTAGAAAGCTCTTGCGCTGAGTGCCTGGTACCAGGGCTGCCCTATTCATGGGAGGGTCAGCAAAGCTATGCTAAACTGACAGGTTCAGTTTACAGCAGGCCAGAACTTTGTTTGGATATACTGGCCTTGCTCACCGCCAGCTTAACAACAGATGGCTAGAAAACTTTCATTATGCTGCACCGGACTGAACTGCAAACAATCCAGAAAACTGTGAAAAGTTTAACTCCCTCCAAACCAGTGTGCCGAACGAGGGTGTACCTGGAGCCAGTGAGGCAGCGCAGGCCAAGGGGACCGTGGAGGTGATGGTTAAAGCAACTGCTCAAGTCAACTCAAGGCACCAGTCCAGACACCAGAACACAGTGACCCACCCAGGTCTTGGTTTTAACTGTTTAAAGCCCAGGCTTTATAAGGACTTGTGGCCACTGTGCCGCTGCCTCTTCTCCTCCTTCTCCTTCTCCTCCTCCTCCTCCTCCTTTTTCTTCAGTTTCCCCCATCAAAAAAAAAAAAAAAAAAAAAAAAAACTAAACAAAACTGTACTGTCAATTTCCCTTCCCTTCAGGGAAAGAAAATCTTCCTCCAGCTAGTTCCTAAGCTCCCTCCCTTCCTGTCTTTCCTCCCTCTGGAAATTGGGAAGACAAGACCACATAGTCTCACTCCAACACACCTAGGTTTAAATGATTTATCCAAAGCTGTATGTAATTTAAATATTTATTAAATCAATTCAATCACATGAACCCTAATATCGCCTAATGCTCTGAGACAGGATATAAATGCACCTTCAAGGGTTTAATTCAATTGGAAATCTGAGAAGTCTTATCACTAGAAATGTGTTATTTTCATATTATTCAAGAAATGAACAAATGTATTTTCCACAAATGTATTTTAGAAGCTACCCTTTCCTGTTATTGAAAGAAAATTGTGTTTATTACTCCTTTAGCATAGTGTAAACTCATAAATGTCAACAGAGAGTACAAGGAAAACTGTCAACTAAATATTGTTTCCTTCATGAGCTGTTCTTCCAAGTCAATTATGCCTTTCAACTTCTGGGGCATTGTATGATAAACTGGCAGTAAAAATCATTCACATTAATATACCATGGTGCCTTGCCTGCAAAAGGTAATTAAAGAAGTAAATGACTCATAAGAATAGACATATTAGCTGCAAAATGAAAGGCAACTGAGCTGCCACATAAAAATATGTACCATTAAGATACTGCATTTTCATATTCTTGTAATCAGCTTCAGTAGACTAATGCTTATTTAATCCAGTTCTGTGCTAAGTCCATCAACAACTGTTTTTTGCTGTTTTCTCCTTGACTGAACATTATGAGAGCAGGTTTGGAATAAATACAGCAATGAGATTTTTGCATACTCAATTGAAGTACAGGTTTTTACAATTTAAAACCTATTTCTCTTTTTCCAAGAAATACAATATAAAAAAACAGAAAGATTAGTGGTGGAGAAAAAAATATATATTGCTAGCTACACATGCCCCCTTCTCTCTCTCTCTCTTTTTTAATCCTCACCCAAGGAAATGTTTGGTGATTTTAGACAGAGGGAAAGGGTTGAAAGAGAGGGAGAGAGAGAAAGAGAGATATCAGTTGGTTTCCTCCCATATGTGCCCCAACCGGGGATTGAACCTGCAACCTAGGTGGTATGTTCTGACTGGGAACTGAAGCTGCAATATTTTGGTGTATGGGACGATGTTCTAACTAACTGAACCACCTGGACAGGGTTAGACATGTCTCTAAATAGCAGTTCATTTCAGGGAAATATTTGTCTCCATGTTCACCATTTCTGACCCATCCAGTAGCAGCACAGGGGAAAGGGTATCATGCCTCTACTTGCCAGATTTCTTATACCATTATGAAGCACTCCCTTTTGTTAACAATTTTCTCTGTTAGTATTAACAGGATGAAGACAAGTTATCCTTTGTCAGGAATGAAAAGAGAAAGCAAGGAGGAGTTGGCAGGTGGGGTACCAGAGATGGCTTCAGAATTGCATAGTGGCCCATGTTCCTTTCCTTCCGGAGGGTTAGCCATCTGACTGCTTACAACCTTCTCAAAGAAAAGGGAACTGGCCCTCAAATTAACTGCTCTACTTTCCATCACTGCCTTTCAAACTACCATTTTGCTCTCTTCTTCCTATCCTTCACTGCAGCCTTCCCTCCCAGTACAGCCCAGCCATAAGAAAACATCATCCATACAGTGTGAGATCTTTCAGTCAAGCTGCTCACTTCCCTGCTTCTGGAGCCTTGATCTTGACCAGTGAGATGAGTCCACTATTTGCACTATTAATATTTCTGGGAACATTCAGATGCATGAAGTTTCCTGGAGGCTAGAGAAATGTCTGTTCTTGTGAAAATTAGGGCTTTTTGTTAATGTCTGCTAGCATAAGGCTTTGCCTATTCAGTTTGGGAATTTTAGCTTTCAGAACCTGCAAATCTCCTGATGTTCAATGGCAATTGTGAAAATCGGCCTACAAAACATTAGGATATCATGCTTGCCAGCAATTCACTCACTTTCAACGTCTGATGCATCTTGATGAAGTCTGCTAACTTATCGAAAAATCCAAAAGCAATTCCAGCCCTGTTTAGCTTGTTTGTTTTTCGTTACTAAGATAACAGGCTTTCCACAAAAGTGAAATTCTAGATTCTTAGGAACTGTATCTTCTCCTCTTCCCTCCTCCTGTGAGTACATAAGTCTCTTAGGCTTTACAACTGACGAGCAGCCAGCTGGGCCCTCAAAGACAGTCCAGGATATAAGGATGGCTCTACAAGGACCCTTTAGTGTTTATTTATCTTTTAATAGTTCTCAGAGCCACAGAGAGCCTTCCAGATTTAGACTCGATCTTTCCTTGCAACGTATTTTACTGCCTCAACATTCGAGCAGACACCGCTTGGAACCACAATTAATGAGCTCTAGTTCTTTTTCTAATTAAGGAACAAAGGTTCCTGTGTGCACAGAATGGTGACTGTCTGCAGAACACACGTGGGAAGAGAAGTGAATGCTTCTAATTGCTTCAAAATGGGATATTTAATATTTAGGAACATAACAGGAAGGAGAAATAAGAGCATTTCCAACATTCTTTACAAATAAGGCTTTACAAAATATTGTTAGCTGTTAATAATACATCATTATGAAAAATGGAAAGTTACGAATAACATCCATGTAACCTTTGTATTCATGTGAATTAACCATAAGTGTGAATACAATAGTATATGAATTAGCTTAATAAATACATTAAAAAAATAAAAGTCCCTCCTCTGAAAAAGGTGAGAGGCAGCTCCTCTGAGACTGATATTCCTCAGACCTTAGCAGATTAGGATTCAAACATGTAATTAAGAAATATAACCCTAGTTTTTATAGTAATTAGGGGCTGTGGGAAACACAATACTATCTCTCAAAAGTGTTACAAATATATCACACTTCTAAATAACCTGCAATGCTTGGAAAGTATACTTGCTACCAAGGGCAAAGCTGCTATGCAGTTCGGGAACAGTAAATGACAGACTGGCGTTCAAGTCCATTAGCTGCTATGTGATAGGGGCCCATTCACTAGCTTGCGACCTGTGAAAAATCTTAGATCTCTTTAAATCTTTGAATTGGATTACTGCATTAATTCTTACGAACTGCAATCCTTCAACCAAGTCAAATTACCCTCATTAACAGTGGAAAAACTGCCTCTGCAATAAGTTTTTTAAAAAAGATATTTATGACCTATAATCACTTTCACATACTTTGCCTAGAAATGTGATGAACTAACACCAACAACTTCGAACACAGCAGCATCCAGTTTTGCATACTAATTCGGGTTAAAATAAAAATGAAAGCAGGTGCATGGTGTTTTAAATTGTTTTCTCATCTATAGAACATTTCCTTTTGTAATGACAACTTCTGGTAAGAAGCAAATAGCCCCATTCCTCGGGAGAGGAAACTGGGGCACGACAAGGACTGGCAGTGCAAGTTATCCGCACTCTCTCCACTGACCAGCCAGAGCAGGACCTTCTGGCCCTCGGTTTTGATATCACACTTAGGAATTCAATCAGAATTGACAGACCTTCAACGGCACCATTGAGCAATGGGCTGGCTTCTCTGTAACACACTCAGAGACTTAAAAGACAGGCACAATGAAAAGGTAGGACCTCAGCTTCGAGTGCAGAAATGACCCCATAACAAATACAACAGAAGCTGCATGAATTCTTCCATCACCACATTTGCTGTTATTGTTGAACTTGCCTGAGAATTCATCCAATACGTCCTTTTACTATGATACAAGAAAAAGAAATGTAAATCAATCTGCTATGCCCTGTTGCTTCCTACAATGGTCTCATCAGAAATACGATAAAAGCTTGACAGATTTTGAACAACTTTTGGTACTTTATGGCAAATGACCTCCTCAAAGCACCACTGACTTCTGTTCCTCAGATCCTGGGATGTTACTGCTTTGGCTCTGTTACTTCCCAGCACAAGTGGGTGCAGAAGAGTCCACACCCCGAGGTGAGTGCTGGAGAAAGGGTTGGCAGAGGCAAGCCAGTGTCAGTTAGTGTTTATTGAAACAGATTATCTTTATATCGTGTATTTAAAACTGGGAAAAGGTAAACAGGTAGAAGGTGCTTTCCAGGACTCAACAGTAACCAAAGTTCTAAAGAGCTATAATAAAATGTTAACTGGAGTTCATAATAAAAACCCAGAGGCACCACAAGGTTCTGAAGTGCCTTCTGAATCATCAGAGAAAAAAAAAGGTATATTTTGCTCAGGATAGTTGTATGTGAAATGCGTTTGCTTCAATCTATAAATCTGTAACGAAGCAGTCTTTATTTAGTATAGGATAAGAAAAATCAATTAAGTAGAATATTATCTCCAATGATCCTATAGTCTATTGTAACCCTCTTTTTTAAAATAATCTCCCAAAACCAGTTGTTAAGATGAGCATTTCAATTCCACACCATCAGATCTGAAGGGGCATGTTATAGTCTAATAATAATGAAAATAGCATTTATGGACCTTACTATGCATCATCCTTCCAATGACCTTGCAAGGTGGGAATTAACCTACCCATTTTACAGAGGAGGGAAAGAAGGCTCAGGGAGGCTGACTAAGTTGCTTAGGTCAAACAGCTTCTAAATGGGTATATGGCTGATTGGAGTTGAAAGTAAAGCTTAGAAAAAAATCAGAGAGAGGAGCTGTTTAAAATAAGACTGGGAAGAAAGAAGCATCTGTCTTAGGCATTAAAAATCTGCAAGAAACCATTATGCAAATATCAGATGGTCCATGACTTGGAGACTCATCACCCACCTCCTAACTAGTGGCACTGCATATTTTGAAAGACAATTGTTCCTCTTTGGTTCTCCCATTTGTAGAGTCTCTTTTCTTTCTCTGTCAAGAGCTGTATGAATGTCAAGCAGGTGCTTTTCAAACAATAAAAGCTTTAGCAGTAGACCTCATGATTAAATTGGTTCACTACTCTAACAACCTTTCAAAACAAATGTTAAAGTTACCTTTTTTAACAAGAACCAGAAGCATACATTCTATCCGTGTGTCAATGAAACACATGATTTTTGATGCCTCCTCTGTACCAAGCACAGTCTTGTCCTATGAAGGTACCTGTTCCTAAGGCTCATAGTCTAATGGGAAATAAAGATAAGACACTGACAATACACATATCCAGAAGTAATTAGAGAGCCTCTATGAAGGAAGCCTTAATAAAAGAACAACTTCCCATACTTGTCATTTTTAGCCCAGTCTAGATAAGGCCATCAAGGAATTTTTCCATGAGGAGGTGATATTTAAGATGAGACACAAAAGTAGAAAAAGAATCAAACAACCAAACAGCAGAGAGAGAAAACTCAAGGAAATGGACTACAAAGGCTGAAAAGAAATCAGGTTTGAAACCTACTAAAGCAAAAGATGAATTTACTAAACAGTCAGTTATATACAATGGTGTTATTCAACAATACTGTTTACCTCACACTTTTTTAATCCTTTTAAGGCAAAAGACATATACTAATTGTAAATATGTTTTTAATCAGTTGACCTAATAAACACAAAATGTGTTGCATTGGCAAAAAAAACTCTTAAAAATATAAAAGAATTTATGTAAGTACTACTGAAAATAAACATCTTAGAGTTGGTTCTTGTTTCTGTCTGTCTTTACCTTTCTAATGCTGTAACTCATTGGTGGTAGGCAGCATTCTGAGGTGATATTCCACATTCCTACCCCCTCTCCAGATATTCAAACACTAATTAAGGTGTTAAAAGAGAGAGAGAGGGGAGGAGAAGGGGGAGAGAGAGAAAAACACATCAATTTGTTGTTCCCCTTATTTATGCACTCACTGGTTGAGTCTTGGCATGTGCCCTGGCTGGAGATTGAACCCACAAGCTTGGTGTATCGGGACAATTCTCTAACCAACTGAGCTCACTGGCCAGGGCTAGACTCCATTCTTATCCTCACTGGTTTGCTTACTGAACTGCTGTGGACTTTGAATCAGCTATCCCTGAACAACCACTGAATGGGCAAGGTGGACCAGTAAGCAGGCACTTGGAACAAGGCAGTAAGCACCATGGTTGTGGCTTAAAAATGCTGAACACTAGGTATGCAGAGGCAGCTAACCTCAAGCAGGTGCTAGAGTACCTACACCTAAGCAGCAAACGGTGCCTATCAGTTAGTCAGGTGAGGTGGGTGCACAGGGAAGTGGTCAGGGGAGGTTCTGGGCAGAGAGATGAGTGTGCCCACAGAGATCCAAAAGAGACCAACGATTGTTTGGGACCTGGTGGGAGGGGCCAGAATTGAGAAGGACTGGTTAAGTCTAGTCACAGGAGACAGGCTGGTCCTTGTACACCATGTGTAAAAGCTTAAATTTAAGTGTTGTTGTGTTAATTTACCAAATAGACTCCTTGGGCATGGGAGATATATAGTATCATACATTTTAACACATGTAAACTCATAAAGTCACCACAATGATCAGGACACAGAACAGTTTCTTCACTCCCCAAAGCCCCTTAGGCCACAGTCCCTCCCAGAGAAACACCCCTCTACCCCTAACCTCTGGCACCCACTGAATTACTTTCTATCACTGCTGTTTTATTTTTTCAAGAATGCCGTATGTATGGAATCAGGTATCACTCAACATATCTCCAAGATTATTCCAAGCCGCTGAATATATTAGTAGCTTCTCCATCTTCATTCCTCAGTATTAGTCCTCCATATTGAGATGCCATAGTTTATACACTCACCTATTGAAGGATACTTGGTTTTTTTCCCTAGTAACTATAGGTTTTTCTGTAAACATATATCTTTCTTTTCTCTAGGATAAATATTCAGGAGTGTAAGTGCTGGGTCACATGGTAACTGTATATTTAATTTTTAAAGATAATAACAAACTGTTTTTCAGAATGGTTGTTCCATTTTGCCTTCCCATCAGCAATGCATGAAAGTTCATTTGTTCCACATCCTTGTCAGCATTTGGTATTGCTGCTATTTTTTATATTTTAGCCATTTTAATACATGTGTAGTGTTGTCTCATATTTCTTTTTCCCCCTCTCAAAATGGTTATTATAGTTTGCGTTTCCCTAAACTTTTCATGCCTTCTGTATATCTTTTTAGGTGAAATTTCTGTTCAAGTCTTTTGCCCATTTTTTAAAATAGAAAGGATTCATTGTGACGTTTTGAGGGTTCTTTATATATTCCATATACAAGTCCATGATTGAAGATGTGATTTTAAAGTATTTTCTCCTTGTCAGTACCTTGTCTTTAACCAGGAATTACATTTTCAATTTAGAAAGTTCCTTTATACTATCTTAGAGAGGAAAGACTGAAAGGATTTTTGGGTGGGGGCATGACATGCCCAAATGTTCAGCACATAAGAGAGAAGAGATGGTCCTTAGGTGGGTGGAGCCTGTTTCAGTCTAGGCCATCTGGGCAGTGCTATTAATGGTGTGACTAATGCTGCCACGTAAAGGTGATGTTCTCCCATCCTCTGTTGTTAGTGCAGGTGAACCATCCCAGGTAATAAATCAAAGAAGCCAGGTGGTTATTTGTATGTCAAGATAAGGGAAATTAATTTCAATGCCCAAACATGGCCCTCCTTATACTAAAATATGACTAAGAAATACTCGTCCTTCTCATGAAAATGTCTTGGAAAACCAATACTTAGAAAACAAACACAGGGCCGATTCACCCTCTGTGTTTTCAAGGGAAGCACTGTCATCTTCTGAGATTAGGAAGTCAAGGGGAAGAATCATTTATAAAATGAAGAGCAAAAAAGTAATACACTGATCGAGTAAAAAATGTTCATGGACTTTCAAGAAAGGGAGGATTATATTAGTAAATTGCATATAGTCACATTCTTTCAATCCTTAAAAAAAATCTTTACTGTGCTTTGCAAACTCTAATTGTCTCGTTTTCACTGAACCTCAAAGATACTTTGAGTTTAAAAGTATAAAATATAAACATTAGAGCTGTGAACAGGAGCATGCCTAACAATGGTGAGAATTCTAGGTGGAAGCACGGCCAGAGCACACAGTTAACACCTTGCCTGGAGGGACAGGGCTGCCCTCCTGCACCCAGGTCTGTGCTGGGAATAACGTAAGACCATCCATCACCACTGAGCACTGCTCTGCATCCTGGTGCCCAGTGAGCAAGGCTGCTACCAGCTTCCCTTTGAATGGTCCTCACATGAAGTCCCTTCTCTACTTCAGCCTCAAACCAGCACTTCATCTGGTTGCCTAGACTGTCTGGTGCTTCAGCAGCAGCAGACACACCCTAGCAACTTGGAGAAGTCTTAATTGAACCTATAATCTGCTGACCAAATTCTGGGTCTGCTCTGAGTGGACAGTTTTCCTCCCTCTCTCTCTTTGCTTCCTTTCTTGCCCCTAAAACCTTTTCTCTGCAAAGCAGCCAAGGGGTCTTTTGAAAATGCACATCAGATCATGCCTTTGCAACACTTCCCAGTGTACTCAGCAGGAACACTTGCTACTCTTATTCATGTATGTACAACAGAGGGGCTAAAAATACATGTTGGTTAAACAAAAGAATGAATAAATGATTGTGCACCAAGGTAGGGATTACCTTGTAAGACTAGCCTTATCTGCATTTATTTAAAAATACTTTTGAAAGAAAAAATGGAAATTTCTTGTCATCTCAGTTGGGAATGCATTTCTGGGGTATAATAATAACAAAAAGCTCAAGAACTATAAAAATAACTGATAAATAAAATTATATTAAAACTGAATATGGCAGAAATAGCACTACAAATCCTAAGTTAGTAACTGCATTTCATTAAACTAGAAAAAAGGTCTAATTGTTATGGTACATATAAATCTTTTAGTAAGTAAAACGATAAATCCAAGAGAAAATTAGGCAAGTAACATGAAAGAAAATACAGATGTTGCCTAAACAATATGAAACAAAACAATAAAGTTGTTAATTTCACTCTTCAGAAAAATGTATCTAATTTCATTTATTTGTTTTTTATTTTTTCCATTTATTTCTGAACCAGGTGTCCAAGGATAAACATAAAGCCTTGAGCTCCAGAGAAAAACTAAAGTATACTCATGGAAAATAATGTAGATGCAGCATTGTCTTCCTTCATTTGACATGGGTTAATTGCTTAAGCTATTATGAGCATGTCTCAGTTTCCTCATCTGTTAAATGGGAATAATCATAGCACTGACCTTACTTAGGTGAGATTCCATAGAAAGAGCCAGAGGTAATTTAACCTAAGCTTTCTTTTATTATCATGTCAGGCACCAAATTACAACACATAGGAATTCTGTTGTGGCCAGTCTGGCAGGAACACAGGGAAGGGAAAGATGTTTATCAACATTACATGGGTAAAGAGAAATTGCTAAGAGTTCCAAAGGGAGGCAAGATCATGTCCAGTCCAAGCTGTCAGAGATTTCCAGGAAGAAAGGGTGTTCAAACCACACCTTGAAGGATAGAAAATCTGGACATGGCTACTACAGTCTGCTTATACAGTTCGGCAGTCACACTAACCAGTACTTCTTGGCTCAGGCACTGAAGATGGCAGTGACAGAGAACAGAGATGGCCTCTACTCTTGAGGAGTTCCAAATTTAATAGGAAAGAGAGTTTAAATATGTTTGAAAAGCAAAGAAATAATAAGCTCGAAATCCAGGAGGATGATTACCTACCTGCATGGGCTATGGGAGGAAATGCAAGATATGTACAGTCGGCCAATTCTTGGATTGATTAGGTGTGTAGGGTGTTCATGAATGCTAGCTATATTATGCTTTATAACTGAGTATGTTGTATACCGTATTTAATAGCTTCTAAGTTTCCTTTTTTTTCTTTTCATTTTTAACATCTCCCAAATTGGGATGCCTTTTAAAAGACATAATAAAGCATCATGGATTAGTAGATTTGGCTGTCATGTTCACTTTATTCCTGATACATAAAATAAAAGTCTGAATGATTCAATGAAATACAGTATATTCTTTTTATATATGAAGTATAATACTTTTAAAAGATAATAAAATGTTTTTAAAAACTACATTATGCCTTTTATCAGCTGGATAGGCTGAGTATTATTTTGTGTGCTAGTAAAAAAAGGCAGGCATGGTAGTTCATACTCTAAGGTACAGGTGGTAAATTCATAGATGAATTATGGCTTCCATCCAATTCAGCTCATTCTGAAAAATCAGATTCTATTTTTTTTAAAAAAGGTATTACTGGGAATCTGAATCTGTTTTCATCCAAATCCACAATCAGTGCTTTTTCTCACCCCTCCCCTCCTTTTTTCCTGCTGGTGAGAAGAGAATGCAATGGGATTGGAAATCACTTATCTACAAAAGTGATCATTAGTATTTACTAAAATGATTATCAACATCCATAACACTGGAAGTTATTTAGTCCATAACTCACTAGGTATTGCAATCACCTTGAAACATGATTGAATTTAAAAAAAATAATTTGGTTCTGGAGAGCCAGAGGTGCCATCGATTCGTAAGCTTTAGCTGGGGCAGTGTAATAACAGGAAATGGTTTTGCCAAAGCGATGGCACATGCTTCATGCAGATCCTTTCCTTCCTTCCTTCCCCCTCGCCGCACCCAGACTTCCAAAGGAAAGCTGCAGCAGGATCTGCTGTGAGATAGGGAGAGACCTGCAAGTGCAGGGAGGATGCTCTTTGGATGGAGTGGGACAGCCTGGCAATGGCAATGTATGCATCTCTATTTTCCTTTAAAGAGCAATTATAATTTAATATGGTAAAATTGTATCATTAAACCTACTCAACTGGGATAAATTCTTCCCATATGCATTCAGAAAGTCAGTTTGTATCCTATCCCTAAAATATACTATTTGTCTTTGTGTCTACTCACCACTTCTCTTTTTACCATGATTCCTGAGATAAGTTTCAGACAGTCTGGCATGAGGAGAAAAAAATAAACCAACCCTGAAATGTGATACTTATCTTATTCATCGAGACCTTTGTGATCTTCATGGGTGAAAATTAATCCTTAACAATAAGGATGCTCTCAATCTCCCCAAATCAGTTTTTTAATGTCTTCTTCTATTCTATACAAGGATTATTACTACTTATTACTATTACAGTTTTCCCTATTTGTTAAAAAAGCATGATGATCTAAAGTAATGAGTTAAATTTACACTCAAGTGAAGAAATGTCACATGCTTATTTTCCAGTTGTGAATCTTTACTGCAAGCAGATTAGAAGTATCAACTGTAACATAGTTTTCTTCTACCTCTATGTTGAGAATTTTGAGTTAAATTCAAAATTTTTGAGTTGTTCTCTCCAGGACACTGACCTCTGAAGCTGATTACATTGCTTCCATCTCATCAACCTCACTTTTGGGAGTTACCTGAGATCCTTACAAGGATGGTATGAAGGGAGTCCAGAGGGGGTTCTGAGTTTTAAAATTATTGACTGTGTTCTTTCTAGCTGTTTACCTTGCTGGATAAGAGCACAGATTTTTGCACATACTTCGTGTGAGTTCAGATTCCTCCTGCACAGCCACTCATTAGTATGTCTCATTGGGCAAGTTGCTGAAGTTATTCCTGTCTTGGTCTCCTTGGCTGTCAAATTGGAATACAGCTACCTAGGGTACACATTTGTATCTTCACAATGGCCTTCACAAGGTACATGCCATGAGTGGATGCCATTAATATTGTACTTTATCAGTGCTTCTTTGTCAAGAACCAGATCCCAACCCTAGGTATTTAATTGACAGCTACTAGTACATGCATTGGGTTTCATCATATCACAGGAAGGCTGCCTAGGTCAAGGTGGGAACCAGGTTCAGTGGAGGAAGGGAAGACCTGTGAGTATGGGCAAACAGGCAGGACAAGTCTGAATTCTGCTCATCTCTGTGTGCCCACCCAAAGACCCTAGGACCACTGTTTGTCTCTTCCCACTTGTATATTAAGGGGCTATAAAGAACCACTTGGGAAGAAAACACAAAGGGAATTTTGGGGGCCAAAGGACATTATCACTGTTGCACTGCATAGAAAAGTCACAGGTGTAAGAAAGTCCAGTAGTATGGCAAAAGCAAAGTCCTTTTGTTTATTTTCAATAGGAGATGCATGTTTGTAAAGTCTTTTGGTGGGTGGCAAAGCTAATAAAATAGACTTAATTATTTCTTGGTCATATCTTGCAAAGAAAACTAGCCAAAAGAATTAGGACACTTAGTTCAGGCAAGCACCTTAGACAGGCTGTTACTCGCAGGACGTACCTTTTCCCAATGGCATCTTCTAAAGAGAAGAAACTTGAGCTGCACAGTGTATGTGATGTCCCAAGTAGCAAATTATCGATTTTTGTCAAAATCAGTCTTGGAGTAAGGCCCTAGGACTCTCAGGACAGTTTTCTTTTTCCATCACCATTACCCTGACTCTCTTCCCACAGGTTAGCATGTTTTCTTCACAACAAATCATGCTTCTTCTCCAGTTTCGGTCCACTGTGTCACTCTATACTTGTCTTTGGACAAGTATAAACTTGCCCAAAGGTGACCTGGAAAGCCCAGGCTCCAGCAAGCCACGGAAACCAATGAACTGCACATGTGCTTCTGTTTCTCTGCGTTCTTCAGAGAGGACAAAGCGAACGTGCCACAGGTATCTTTCACAAGCACTCACCAATGCCAAGCTCCACTAAATGCTAATTATTTCATTCACCATCACCAAGTGTCACAAGTGTCATTCTCTGCAGTTTACAGGTGGAGAAACTGAGGCACCAAGAAGCTTACCCATCTCTTTATAATCCCATGCCTAGGAAGTGATGAAGACAGAGTTGTGATCACAGGGTTACAGAGCCCAACTGCTCCTAACTACTGCTTCTCTGCCATCTTTCGATCTATCCACTCCCTGTACCACTCAGTTCTGTCTCTGGCTTCGTATCCCTCCAGGAAGCTGAGGAACAAACATTAATAATGGCATCTGTGGCAGACAGAATACTAAGATGACCCCAGTGATCCGTATCCTTGACTGTAGGCTCCCGTGAGTATGAGCAGGATGCGTGAGTATGATGGAATACCAAGCCCTTGTCTATGTCACTGCACATGGCACAAGGGATTTTGCAGATATAATTAAAGTCCCTAATCAGCTGACTTTGAGCTAACCTGACCTAATCAGGTAAGACCTTTAAAAGAAAGACTGAGGCTCTAATGACAGAGAAATTCTTCTCTTGGCCTTGAAGAAACAAACCGCCATGTGGTGGAGAAGATACAAGGCAGGGACAGTGTATCCTCCCTGTCAAGGGTACTGCCTTGAGAAGCTCAAGGCCTCAGTCCTACAAACACAATGATCTGAATTCCACAGATTCTGGACACCAGGGAACTAGAAGAGGACCTCAAGCCTCAGATGAGATCAGGACTCACTGACACCGTTAGTACAAACTTGTGAGAGAGACCCTGAGGGGAGGATCCAGTTAAGCCAGGTCTGGACTCTACAGACACTGTGAGATGATTAACTATGTTGTCTTAAACCACTAAGTTTATGGCATTTTGTCTCACAGCAACAGAAAACTAATACGCTCTCTCTCTTTCACCTACATGTGTGAGCTCACTCAGAGTACATGACTGGGTTCCATAAGAAGCAGGCTGAGCAATGCCTGAGGCTGCTTGGCTGAGGAGGCCTGAGTGTGTGACAGGGAACAGCAGTGACTCTGACCCGCTCCCACACCCCAGCTCTGGAACTTCCTAGCTCTATGGTCTTGAGAAAGTATCTTAATTTCCTGAGACTGTTTTCTCATCTGAAAAATGGATAGTAGTGCCTACCTCACAGAGTTGTCACAGATACTACATTTAATATCTGTAAAAACACAGAAAGTATTTAACCAAATGCTTGGCATATCATCCGTTTCGATACATGTTAGCTTTTGTTATTATTTGAATACACTTTCACCGGGCATCAGTTTACCTATCTGCACAACAAAAAGGGTGGAGTGGAAGGGCTCTGAGCTGCCCTTCTGCTCAGAGGTCCTCACAGAGTCTTTGCCAAACAACTCAGCACGTTCAGCAGACTTCCCTCCCTTTCCCTCCCCGTGCATGTGCTTAGCAGGCACTCCCAGAAGTAACCACCTTCCAAGTCCCACACTGGCCCAACTAAACCAGAATGCTGAACTTTGTGTCCACGTGTTTACAACCATCATCACCATTCAGATAAACGCATCCTGGTTTTCTGCTTATCAACTCATCAAAGGCACAGAGGTGAATCTGGCAATCAGCTGCATCTGCTGAAGGGCTTTCCACACATCTATGCATCCTAACCCACCCACCTCTCGTGGTAGCTCCAGACCTCAGGTGAGCCAACACTGGCAGGATGGACAGAAGAAGCTAAGAGAATGCTATTGCTGCAAAGATAAATCCAAACCTTTATCTCGAATTAAATAATCTCCAGGGACTTTTCCAAGTCCACAGACACTTCTTCCTAATGAATCCAGCCCATGCACCATGCACATAAGCACATTTCAACTTCCCACAGGAGCTGAAGGCTCTGAACTTTGATCACAGACTAACCCCCCACCATTCCCACATCACCTAGAATGAGTACTCTACTTGAAAAGAGAGTAATACACCACTGCCTTCTAATCCTCTTACTTAAACATGGGACAATGAAAGATACACATCATGGAGTGAGCTGGTCGTGTCTGCTGAGGGGTAGGTGTGTCACATTAAGGTAAAAAGATTCCAGCATAACAGAAGTAAATAGCTCAAGGCTCAAGTCTAATCAAAGAATCATTTTAAGAGACAATCATACATGATGAAAGAACACACAACATCAAAACTGAAATAATAATGAAATGAATGATGGTAATTTTTAAATATTGTATTCTTTGCTTTCTAAAGGTATGTTTGCAGAAGCACAGCAACAAACACTAATAAATAATATTTACTAAGCCCTTACTAGACACAGAAGGTAACATAATACTGTAGTGGCTGTGCACAACTGCGACCAGGTCCTCAAAACAAAAAGACTTACCATGGTCTAGATATTGTATAATCCATTTTTGTGAGTATAATTCTATCACGGAATTGCTTAAGCCTGATTCAGACTGCAATGGGCCTGGGAAACCATGTATTATTTGAGGAAAGCTCTAAAACCAGGATCTATTTAAGCCCATTGCACAAACTAGGGAAAATACACTAAGGGTAAATATTTTAGGTCTATGCTATAAAATCATGACAAAAGATATTCGTGAAAAGCATGTTTCCTGGGAGTGTCCGTTTGCTGTTGGTTCTTTAACTCTGTACTGTACGTGCTGGTGGACACCAGGAAGACAGGATGTGGCTCTAGAGTTACAGCCGCGGAGGACTCGGTGCCTGGTGGGCCACCTACGAGCTCTGTGACCTTGGGCAAATCACCTCACCTGGTGGTGGTGTGTCAGTGCTGCCTCTATGAAATGGAGACAATGAGAGGACTTCCCTCCTGGGCAACACACATTGCTGGGCATGTAGCCCTCAGACACTTAGCTTTCACAGTCCGTTAGGAGGAGCTGGCAGAGTAGTGTAACAGGAGCCAAGCAGTGGGTTTTTGTTTTTACATCTGCAATAAAATTTCAAAATAAAGATTTTGAATTTGTTAACTTGGGTAAAATACAATTATTTAATGATAGTAACAAAATGTCTGCTAATATTACTGTAAAATCACCGCATTATTCCATACTTAACCACAATGAGTTCAGGGGCAATTATTCCTTTTGTACAGCTGAGGAACCTGAGATTCAGAGAGTTTAAGATGCTGATATACAGGCCACCAATACAGAGTTCAGCATAAAACTCAGGTTTGTCTTTGTCCAAACTCAATGTCTTTATAGTATGTATTCTTAAAGGTAACCACAGTATATGGAAAATACATACAAACTAAGCAGTCATTGGGTTCAGTTTGAAACAGAATCTTAGAATAAAATTCCTGTTATAGAGCTGCCAAGAAATACAAAATGCTGGCCACATATGTAATTTAAAATTTTCTAGTAGCCACAGTGATAAAAAGTACAATGAAATGGGTGGGATTAATATTAAATATATTTTATTTAGCCCATATGTCAAAAGTAATATCACTTTAACATAAAGTCAACCTAAACTTATCAATGAGATGTTTTACATTTTTTTAAAACACTAGATCTTTAAACCCTGGCACTTTCCACTTAGAGCAATCTCCAGAGACCAGCACCCATTAGGTGCTCCAGAGATATGGGTGCCAGGGGCCCCATGTTGGACAGTGCGTGCTGGTCACTTTTCTCAATGATGTAACAGGGTGCAGCCAAGGGGGAGCCCTAAACAGGGATTTGTAATGGGGTCCAGAACTCGGTGTCCAGGAAATATTAGAAAAATATTTATATAGGATGTCCTCACCCCCACAAGTCTGAGCTGGGGGCTGGGACATATGGAGCAGGGCCATTGAGGGTTGTTTAAATAGCAACAGTTTTGCAGATAACCTCTAGAACGGTCATTTAACATATCTATAACCTTTAACATAGATATGTTAAACAGCTGTGGCCATGCTTTGAGCCAAGGAGATGGGAGTAACTTCAACCCATGATGTAGATGGTAGGCAACTTCCCCCTGGTTACAGAGCCTGTGAAAGAGCTTGGAGATTATTGGTTTCATCATGGGGCCACATCTGCCTGGACTTACCATGGCAGCCCAGTAAAGCTGGAAAAACACGGGTATGCTGGCAGCTGTGGCCAACTGTGGGATTTAAACCCAGGCGCAGCAGCCATGCCGGGTCTTTTTGGGACCATGTGGCTTGGGCAGAGAAGAACCATGGACTTCTATTTCTTTTTTCTGAGATATGGTACCCCAGACTGGACAGAGGGGGAAGGAAGGACTGTGCGTTTGTGGGTATTCTAAAGGATTTTGGGATCTCAATGATGATGTTAAGTTATTACTCTTAAGTTTGTATAACTCTTTAAATAAATAATCCCTTTCCTTTTCACTAATCTCTGGTATTGAGAAATATCTTTCCCTGGTGGCAGGCAAGGTGAACCTAGTACAGGGTGGGGGACCCCCGGAGTGCCAAGGGTGGGTCCATTTGGCGATAGTATATCATTTGCACCACCCCCCACCCCCCCCGTCTGTTCTGTAACAATGACGGCTCACACTAAACAATACTGGAACAAACCATTTGCGCCATTGGACAGGTACAACTAAATTTCCACCGGCAGACCAGGGATTTAGGGACAACTGAAGCCATTTGCCTCATTCTTAGCTGTAATCTAATATCATGTTCTTAGCTGCAAATACTCAATGATATTTTCACCTCTAGTGCAGAACATTCAGGCCATGCTAAGGGTGGCCTGAGCTAAGCAGATACAGAAAGGTGTCACCACCCCTGACACCTCATGGTGGGCAAGTGTGCTACCAACTACCACCTGTAAGGTTTGTGCTTCCATGAGAGTGCACATCCAGTAGGAGGAAAAGGGAAAGGCTTTTCAGAAAGAACAAAACAGAGCCTGGGGAAAGAGAGGGGAAACGAGTGTGGGAAGAGGACTGTCTTTCAGGGATGAGGGTCAAGTGTGCCACAGCCCTGAGTTTGAGTGGCTGGGACCCCAGTCTTGCCAGGGGGGAGGGAAAATGCAGGTAAGCACTTAGTAATGAGCAGAGGCCAAAGCGCAACTAGTGTTTCATACCATTCAAATAAATTTGATTTTAGTACCTAATGGCAAATTTAAGATCCAAAATTTATGAAATGAGCAAAGAGGAAGGCAGAGTCTGGATGATTCTGACATGCTCCTCTATGGACCACGAAGGCCAGGAAGCACAGGAGGGCAGGCTGGCTCTCCTTCCTGTTTGCCAACCTGGGCCAGGGAATGGTACTGGTCAATCAAGACTGAAAGGTAAGGAGCAAGTTGACGTCTCAATTATGAAATGACTAGGGAAAATCCAGCCTCAAAGCCTGGGAAGAAGACTGACTGCCTGTGTCGGATGGGCTAGGGAACGCGCACAAGAGCTGGTGAGCACAGAAGTCTGTGCGGAGGAGCAGAGTGGATAGTGCCACTACCACTTAATTACAGCAAGTAGCTACTGATCTGGATCTGACCTTGGCTGTGGATCACCCAGAAGAAAGCTGGGAAATTAACTAAGTAGGTATAGTTTGGGGTGTTGGGACATAGATGAGAAGGTGGGAATAGGAAATAGTCTACCACAGGAAGGACTTAATTCTGAATGCCCGCAACCTCTGAATGCCTTTTAAAAAATAGTGCTCTGGGACCAGGAACAAAACAATGCCAGGATATTGAAAAGAAGAGGCAGCATGTGAGTTCTTTCTTGAAACAGATGGCTCTAATTGCACACAGAATTGCCATCCACTTACCTGTACCCCAAAAGGGTAGAAATTAAGTCCAATCATTGAATCTGAACACAGTAATTAAGGGGCAGAGCTGAGGTGATTGATGGAGCTAACCAGTGGCATTATTAAGGCAAGAATGTACATCTTCTGATACTAAGTTGTTCCTTCATTCCTGCCTCCCATCAAGAGATCACTGCCAGCTATACATGCTAGCAGTGCAGGTGGAAGTTCCTTGGGTGGTTGCCACTGAGCCCTTCATGCTAACATGTAGGTGAACAGCACAGGCAGCAGTCACTGAGGCTGGGTAAGCGGGACCCTGACGCTTGTGAGCTTAGTAATCAACAGACATGCCCCTTTCACTGTCCCCACATACTCTGAGCTATGCCTATTCATATACAATACAGGCAATAAAGTAATGGTCCTTACATAAAATAATATCATACAAATAGTAAAAGAAAAAAAATTAACTCATAGATACAGAGAACAAGTTGGTGGTTGAGAGGTAGCAGGCAAAGGTGGGCAAAAGGGGGCAAAAGGTACAAATAAAGTATAAAATAAATTAGTATATAAATAAGTTACAAATTAAATAAGCCATGGTGATGTAATACAACAGCATGGTAACTGTAGTTAATAATATTGTATTACATATATGGAAGTTGCTAAGGGAGTACATCTTAGAAGTTCTCATCACAAGACAAAAAATTTTGTAGCTATGTGTGGTGATGGGTAAACTAGACTTATTGTGGTAATTTTGCAGTATATATAAATATCAAACCACTATGTTGTACACCTAAAGCTAATTTAATATTATATGTCAATTAATTCCAATGATAAAATAATTTAAAAATAAATAAGAAAACATAAAAAGGAGCCCCAATCTAAAATACAGATAAACACAGGATTGAATAATAAAGTCATTTGGCCTG
Organism: Anoura caudifer; assembly: GCA_004027475.1. Classification (NCBI taxonomy): domain Eukaryota; kingdom Metazoa; phylum Chordata; class Mammalia; order Chiroptera; family Phyllostomidae; genus Anoura; species Anoura caudifer. Next base: position 169,592 of record PVKU01000822.1, on the reverse strand, counting down.
TGAGTTTCCCTTGCAGCTCACAGACCACACTCCAAAAAATATAAGTGGTTATTACAAATCCAAACTTTTTAAGTCAGTAAGGTCAGCTTGAATGTGAAAACAAACAATTGAACAGTACTTAAAAATCAAAAGAAAATGTCTGCTGATGCACGAAGATCCTCAGTGGAAGCTTGGAGCAATATGTGAAGCATCTCCTTTTGGATTCTGTGTTTTCAGAAAATTGCAAGAGGCTGGAAAGAATCAAGAGAAGGCAAGTCAATGAGTAAGAGGATGGAAAATGGAACGTCCAAGGAAAGGTTAAAAGGGTGATGGTTTAGCCTGAAAAAGAGAAGACTATATGGGGTGGCTTAATAACTGTCTTCAAGTATCAATATATGATGGGTTATGACAAAGGAGCCGCCAACATGTTGTCTTCTACAACCTGAGAGAACAGAGGAAATTGTCTTAAATTGCAGCAGGAGAAAGGGAGCAGACAAGTGAACTCCCTGAGACCAGGAGTGAGTTCTGGACAGATCCTGATCACATCAAGCACTGCAGAGCCCGGTCCTCAGACAGCTTTTACACAAACAGCTCATTCTCTTGATTATAAATAGCCCTTATTAGGTACAGTGGGGTGGAGTGGAAACCAAGTGACCCTAAGTAGTCACTTCTATGATATTTCAACTTTTGGTTCATAACTATGGTAAGGCTTTAGCTAATACTCTATTTCCTACCCTGGGGTGGAGGGGTAGACTGTTAAAATCAAGACCTATAAGATCCACAGGATGGGTTAGCAATGACACTATTTTATAATGCAATAAAATGGATCAGGTTTTCTGCTGATTTTTTTAAATGACAGTAAACGTAAGCCATAGAAAAGTCCTAATTAACATAATTATGCTTAGAAGAGAAATTAGCCCAAAGGTAAGCCACCCTCATGCACAATTCTGCTAATCCGTGGTCTCTAAATTATAGACCACATGTAGAACTGCCAGGCACACCCCAAGTTCAGACTGGACCACAGGATTCTTTTCTTCCTTCAAGAAGAGACATTTATGGCAGAAGGCTGAAGAACCAATAAAAAGACATAATTTCCTAATAGCTCTACTGTGTCTCCATGTTTCCAATCATCCGAAGGGCCAAAGGCGACCCCATTCCCACTACACAGCACTGTGCATGCCACCTGACTGGTGTCCAGTTGACACCACTGTGTGTGTATTTTTTCCCCAAGTTGGCCTCTTACAGTTTTACAAAAAAACTGCAACTCCACACCAGGCTGTGGGTCTGTGCTTGGGCAGTGACAAAAGGAGAGATGACCTGTACTCTTAGAGGGAGGTGGAGGCCGTGCTGCCTCTGGGCAGAGAGGAATGCTCTAAAAGCCAAGCAAAACTTTGGATAAGGTGGAAGGGTCAGGAACTGGGCAAATCTTTGGCCACTGGCTCATGTGTATCTGTGGCTCTGAAAAATAAAGAGTAAATTCTGACAATCTTGTAAAAATCCAGCGCAACGCCTTTGTTGGCATTAAGCGAAAATAAATACTTCCACTTTAATATCATAAAATTTTAGAACAATTCTGCTCCAAATGGTAGCCACTAAGCACATGTGGCTATTTAAATTTAAATTAATTACGATTAATAAAATTTAAAAATCCACTTCTCCAGTGGCACTAACCACATTTCAAATGCTTGCGAGCTACTCTGCTTGGTGGCTACTACAGGGGAAGGCACAGATTAATTAACATTTTCACCCATGCAGAACATTCTACTGGGCCCCTCTATTCTAGATATCAAAGGCTAAAAGAGACTTGAGAGTCAACCACATAATTTTACAGATGTGGGAACTAAGTCCCACAGAGAAAATGTTCCTTGTCCAAATAGTTAACTATCACCTCCCACCTCAACGCCCATGCAAGTGTGGCTTCAATGACAGAGACTAAAAGACAGGCTGTACATCGTTGAGCCATGAGGGCCTTGGGAAAGACTAGAGAGGGAGGTGACTAATGTTATGGAACTGACAGGTAGAAATAGTAGGGTGAAAAGATGGTCCAGGTGGATGACGTAGCATAAGAAAAGGGAAACAAGCATTTTTGTGGGCTTATGAGTCAAACTTAGCTGATATTTTAGAAAGATCTAAAAAAATGTAGAATAAGAATGGAAGGGGAAATTGAAGCTTGATTTTTAAGGTTCCTGTTTCAGTTATCTATTGCTATGTAAAAAAGCCAACTGAAAACTCAGGAGGCTTGAGATCATTTTTTTTTTCTAAAATTCTGGGTAGTGGCTATGCTCATCTGGGTGTTTCTTTTCACCTGGTTGTCATTTATACAACTGCATGCAGCTGGGAACTTATCTGTCCCTCCAAGATGTAGGTATCTCAGTTCTTTTCTGTCTGTGTGTTGCGACATGACAAGGATATGCCCAGAGAACTAAGCAGAAAGTGGTCAGGTCTGGAAATGGCACAATGTCACTTCTGCCGCATTGAACTGAGCAAAGCAAGTGAAAGGACTGCCCAGTCAATGTGAGGGGTCTCAGAGCCATCTCCTGATGAAAAGGATGGCAAAGCCGTGTCTCAGTGGATTGGGTGCCAGCCTGCAAACCAAAGGGTTGCCAGCTCGATTCCCAGTCATGCCACATGCCTGGGTTGCGTGCTAGGTCAGGCCCCCAGTAGGGGGTGCAGGAGAGGCAGCCATGCATTGATGTTTCTCTCCCTCTCTTTCTCCTTCCCTTCCCGTCTCTCTAAAAAAATAAATAAATAAAATATTTTTTTTAAGAAAAGGATGGCAAAAAAACATGTGGCCAATTTTTATCCATGGCATTCCCCACATACCTAGCTGAGGAATTTATACTCAATTTGGTAGGTAACAAAGCAAGAGAATAAAGTCATCAGGATTATGCTTTAGGGATAAAAATCAAGTTTCAATGCATGGAATAACAAGAGCAGTAGCTACAGAGGTCTGTCAGGTTGTTATAATTTTACCATGACTGAACAATAGAGTCAGATCTCATGGGAGAAAATGAGAGCTTGCAAGAGCTACTACATAGATAACTGAACGCACTGGAGAGAAATTGAGACAACTTTCAGGTTGGAGAACTAAAAAAAATGATGCCTTATTTACCCAGATGGGAATGCTTGCTAAGTAAAGATAAATTTTAGTTCGGAATGATTTTAGAAAAATCCCTAACTTCAGTTTATGGTCATTCAAAAAACAGCCACAGGCCCATCCATGCAGATGCCAAACATATAGTAAAATGTACCTTAAGTGCTTTTTGACCTGGTTTTGATCATCTCTCACAACTGTTAAAATTCTGCTGAATGGGTAGCTCCCCTGAATTAAAAATTTAAACACTGACCATTAGCAAGCTATTATTTGGAAAGCTGAAACAGTATACCAAATTACAGGGTGTAACAGATACTTAGCTAACTGAAACCTGGCCAAAATATCAGGACACATACAACTACATACTAGCCTGAAATTCTGATTAACCTTCTCTTCCCACAGCCTTTGTTTTCATATCACTTTGAAATAAGCACTATCAGTATGATCCTTTCAGAAGTTCTATTCTGACTCAAGGAGGAGCTAGCCCCATTAAGACATGCAACCTTAAGGTAGCTGGAATTTTTGGAGTAACTGCCCATTCTAGTAAAATACTTTCTGAGTTCCTATTGCAGTGAAGTGCCAGAGATGTAGCAGGATACATGACAGGGTCTCCAACATCTCATTGGAATGCACACTTTGCGACAAAAGATACATTATAAGCAACCCCATCTGGGATATTTTCAACCAATGATACATTTTGTGATGAAATCAAATGGAGAGTAGGGATGGTGACCTGTGCATGTAGGAACCACTTTAGACAAAAGAGTTTTCTCCAAGTTTTCAATCTGTTGGATGAAAATTAAAGGGCCACATGCTTTGGGCACCTGAAAATTTTGTTTGATACATTATTTTAGTTTCTTCATTCCCTTCTTCTTTGAGGTCTCTCTGAGCTCCTTAAAAAAAAGGTAATTTTCCAGTTTTGAAGCTATAGGAACTAGAGAGGAGGTACAACAGGGATCGGGCAGATAGCTAGTTTGGAAAGCCTAGGAAAGAAACCACTTCTAAGCCATCCATTGCTACGTACATACCAACAGATGGGAAAGAACCCAGAAAGCTTCCTGTGGAACATAATGTTCCTTTGATGATCTATCTGTGTTAACTAATCAGAGCACTGGGATGAATGTGATATAAGACACTGTCTACTGATAATGCCGGCTATAAGATACTTCACTTTTGGGGAGATCTCTATTTTTACTTTGCACATTTCATAAATATTTCCTGGTAGCACTTATTAGGCCGATTACTACTGCTATCGTTCTCCCAAGCACAGACAGTCTGTATTTCCCCATTAGAAGGTGCACCAAGGCAACAAAAAGAAATGACAACAACAGCAACAACAAAAACCCAAGCTTGTGTTCCATCTAAATTGTGTTTTCCACAATCATACACATAAACAAATATAAACTCAAAGGGAACATTTTCTGAGATACAGAACTTTGAATGTATATAAGATAGGCTTCAATAAAAACAATGGTACATGAATAACAGTTAAATTAGTAGATCTGCTTCTAGAATCCTTTTTCTCAGGGTAGGCCTTGAACAGACCGTGATACTTCAATGAAAAATTGAGGTGCCAATGATTTGTAGGCTAAATTAATGTTAAATACTTCAAAGGACGGGACAAATAAGTAGGTAGCAAAAATTTTATGAGTTCACTTCCTTCAAGGGAACTTGGAAAGCAGGATTTTATTGCTGTGAATTCTAGTCACCCTTACCACCCCTCAGCATCTGTTTGAAATATGTAGTAGACAATTGCTTTTTTGGCTGTGACTTGGATGGCTGAAACACAGGACAAACAGACTATTGAATATAAGCTTTCCTCCAGCAATAAGCATTTTTATTAATTCTCTTGCATAGCAAACAGGTGGCCACTTAGTGGCCAATCTCTATATTATTATTAAAAAATTTGATCATTTACAAATAAATGATGGTGGTCAAGCATGAGACAACCATATTAAATGTGTCTACTCTATGTTCCTTCACATTCCAGAAGTAGGGAAAACAGTAACATCAGGAAAGTCTTTTGTTCAAATTCAATTCATCACTAATATGTGCAAAATTCAACTTAAATGATAAATATGAACTTTCTACATGAATGTGCCTGACTTGCCACAGAGACCAGCCAAAACAAACAAGTCCCATAGTCTGAAGTAGCAGAATTTTTGCAGAAGCCATGCACTTGCCCGTTTTTAATCAACTTTTCAAATTTTCTCCCAGCACTATAGAAATGTTAGAAGGCAGCCCCTCGATAGTAATGAGAAGGGCCTCTCCTCTTTACCACAGCGACTGTGGAAGGATCAAGGGCTGAACGTCTGCCAGCCAAATATGAGTCCGTCGGCACAATTCCTCACAGACAAAAGCTAAATCCCATCCCATCCACCCAGCCCCAAAATAAAGACATAGATAGGCCTGGGTCAAAGGGACAGAGTAGCCTGTCTCAAATGGTTGTGCTCCCTGTGACAACTAGAAATACAAAGGGGCACTGCCTGTAAACGGGGAAAGCCGTAAAAGAATGAAAGGACAGATGACACCAAAGCAGAACAAAACACATGTTGCTAGAAGCAGTGAAAACCATTAGAACAGAAACTACCTAATATTAATTCCCAAAGACTAACAAATTTACATAGAAAAACTATGAATTGGTTTTTACAAAAATCTTTTAGTCAAGACGATTTCACAAGACAGTGCACATTTTTAGGAACCTGTTTTGTGTTTTCGCATAACAAATCTGCCAGTCATTTCTATCTTTAATGCTTTATCATACAACAAACACCAAACATCCACTGAACTCCAGATTCATGCTCCCCACCCACTTCTAGCCCATTACACTTGAAATTATTTGTCTCCAAAATAACAAAGGAAAAAGTGAGTGGTTAAGATGACCAGAGTAATAACTGTTTTTCTCCCTTCAACCAATTTACATAGCATTTTTCCTAGTTGTCCCAAAATGCAGATTCTTCAAGGAATATTTCAGGCATTTAAATGGAAAGTGAACTCCCATGAATTTTGGCAAAAATAATGGAAACAAGGACTGAAACAAAAATATCCAATAAAACACTTTCTCTTTCCTGAAAGAGATGGAAATAAAACACACCCTGAAAAGAAAATTATTTTCTAAAATGTTACTAGGAATAGCTTTCAACAAATTGAAAGGAAACACCATTCTTTTTTTTTTTTTTTGTAAAAATCAAAACCTGTTTCCCAGAATGACTTCTCTAAAATCATCAGCACCTCACAAATTTTTGTTTAAAGAACATTAAACTCAATTAAGCTTTCTTCATATTCAAAAAAAATTAAGAGAGGAGGCCAATCCTGCCAAAAGGCCTTATAATTATTTCAAATAAAAATAAGTAAGTCACAAAGGACTAGCTAGACATTTCAAAAACAGTAATATTTTTTCTTACATGTGAGAACTGTTTTTTTCTATATAAAAATCTTTTGAAATTTTTGTTGTAACTGATACTCCATGGAAGAAACTGCTGCAGAGACATAAGTTTCCTGACTTAATGACTGGCTCTAACCCCCACCTCGCCACCTTGCCTTTAATTTGTCATGTGGTCCAGATGGACAAACTGTGTCTAAGGAAGAGGGTAAGTACTGATTCCAGCCAAACAACCCAGGGGAAAAAAAAAAAAAAACTTGGCTAGGATGGTCTAGACATCACTCACGAAGAAGCAGCTAATACAACCAGAAAGGCACATGGAAGGGCATGAACCCTGGGAGGTCTTTGCAAAATCCATAGGTGAAGTAGTCAACAAGGTTCCATCAGTCATGGGTATGGGGCATTTTCTCACAGCAACTTGAATTTTCTACACATATAAAATGAAAAGCAATATTATCATCAAGTAACTGCATGTTGCTGGTGGTAACAGAAACATGTTTGAGCATCTGATCTCATCTCCCAACTAACAGCATGAAAACAGAGGATGAAAGAAGGCAGGTTTGATTGCTTGACTTTAAGAAAACAACTAAGTTCCCCAAAAGAAAGACTTTAACTTATAAAACTACCTATATTCTAGAGACAAACATCCCACTAGTATGTGAAAAATATTGACAAGGAGAGCCCAACACTTCCTTCCTCCTTCACTCACCATGTGCTATGGAGTGTAGAGGGCAGTCTTCCAGGACCCCGAGGGACAGCACAGGAATAGAAGGCAGCCCTTGGAGAGACAACCTGAGGGAGACGCGCTGGGCTGTGAGGGGATCGACCCAGGCACTGTAAACAACGTATGCCACCTGGTGACCTGCCATCACCTCATCTCCCAAAGACTCGGAGTTCCGTTCTTTGAACTTTTCTTGAACTCTGTATAATTAAACACCAAATTTGGCAATCCATGCTAATTTTGAAAGGCACTCCCTGGGAATTTAGTAAAAGTTTAAACAACTTGTTTACATGTATTTGGCCCATCTGTTTAAACAAAAAGTTTATTTTAATAGGAGCAAATCTTGGGTGCAACCTCATTTGTGCTTGAGACCACTGTGACCTCTTACCCAGCTCTGTTTCCCTAATCTGCATTCTAAATCTCCTCTGTAAACAAAACCTCAATAACAACTTTTTATGATAAATGTTGAACACCTCCAAGATGACAGCTGCAAAATAAACTCTACTTTTACAACCAGGAAGCATTCTAAACATACAGAAAATACTTTTCATTACACTGTTCTCTTCTAGGAAACCACACACAAAGAAATCTCATGTGTGTGTGCCTGCCCTCCCGACGATCTTTCTGAAATGTGTGCATTCCCATCATGCCCAGTGTGTTCTAGCCCCATGATGCCCTCACTTTTGATTGTGGAGATGATGGTGAAGTGCACAGAGTATTTACTGATCCAGTTATCTTGTTCTGTGACAGGCAGAATCAATCAATCAAGAGGGCAGTTTTGCACTTACATATTCCAGGCACATCTCCGCACTTCAGGATACGAGATCACAGTGTTATCCAGCCAAATTTGATCAACAAATGCAGTTCCCCTGTGCCACAGCAATCTCAGATGAAGATGTTATTATGTGGAACTGAGCAAAGTGATAAAGACGGTACAGTGGAGCTCGCAGAGGACCAGCTGGACCTTACTGACAGCTTTTATATACCAAGGTAGTGATGCCCTCTTCTTCCAGGATTATAAAAGTTCCCTTGATTTGAAGAAAATCATGCTGTACACACACTGGTGACCCCCAAACAGTGCATTTCTGCATCTAACGCTAAAATCATCAAGGTAGAAGTAACGTATATTTAGTGTAGCATTATAAGCAAAATGCTTCAATAAGGAGGGTCATACTTAAAGCACAGAGAACATTCATTTAAATTTTCATGCAGACATTCTGATAGTCTGCTGTTATTATTATTAATTGGTATAAATTAACCTCTGAAAGACAAAAACATTTTTATAATTTAATCAGTGGTATAAGTAATCGTATTGATATCACGTCTATGGCACTGCATATAATAAGTTGGTGTCAATATTTCAAGAGGATCTCAAAAAAAGTATGAGAATCTCTGTGCCAACAGCTATACCTCAATACTGCCCTGAAGTTATTTTACATTATTTAATCCCAAATCCCTTCTTTTCGAGTCTGCCTTCTTCTTGCATTTTAAATCTTTAATGGGAGCCTTTGGCGGTCTATGGGTACAATGATTAGATATCTGCTGAGAAAAATTGGAAAATTAATCATCATTTCCATTTTATGCTTTTGTACCACACCAAAAATTACTTACTCGTAGTGCTAACTTCCAAACTCTCGCAATATGTTCCTTAACATTGCAAATGTTGAGAGAGATTTCAGATACAGCATGTCCAAACGGAGCCAGTAAACAGCCTTAAGTTATTCTTTGAGATGTGTATTCTGGGTTCTCATCCAAATTTCATTTTGATTCATTTTAATTAAAATACATTTATTGGTAGAGGTTATGTTACATGCAGCATAAAACCAGGGCAAGACTACCCCAAGCCAATCATAGGAATAATGTTAAAATTGTTTATTATCCTTTTATGAATTTTCCTCTTTAAATTACATCATTTCACAACTCTATGCAAAATGTGAAACTCTGTCCACAGGCAGTTTATTACAGAAACTGATAGATACATTAATCTGACCTTTGTCCGAAGAGCTCCACAAAGAACAAAAACAACAACAACAACAACAAAAAAATCCTCCTAAAGTCAGCTATCACATGGCAAGTACCATCAAACTGCTAAATCTATTAACTTTGTTTTCTTTTTTCACTTTTATTAAACTGGAATGAAAAATTCAACTGGAAAATTGTGCCTTTTCAGTTCCCTTGTCATCATGTAATAAGTATGAGAAATATATGTGCAATGGCCAAATGGCCGGTAGACAAAACACCCACTCTCAATGACGTGCTGTTTTCCATACCACTCAGACAGAATCAAAACAACAGAACTGCTGCAAACAAAAACAAAATCACAGTTCCCATCAGCATTCCAGACAGAGAAAATTTACAGGAAAAGAAGCTGGGAAAAAAACCAGAATGAAGTAACTGCTCATACCTCCACTCTTGGTAGAGCCATTTCTTCAGACAAACAGACTTACTTAAACACTGAAATGTTTAACAATTGATAAAATGTTTGCCAGTGTTGGAAAACTTTCATTTCTTTTTTGGGCAAACATTTGCACTGCTTAAAGTGATGAAGTGCTTCCATAGAACTGAGAGGCCCACAATATTATTTTATTTTGTTTTTTTTTTTTACAGGGAAGACTTGTGATAGGAAAGGAACCTTGGGTTGCAGAAGTATTCAGAGGCAGGTGATTTAATTAATTCTCCTTTCACTGAGAAATACTGCCATGTTTCCTGGTACTGCTAAGTCTGCCTGGCAGGAGAATGCAAAACTTACTTAAAAAGCGAGGGTGATCTCCTTTTAGAGCTGAGTCACATTTCTGTAATTTTATTAAGATGCTGGCTCTCGGGAAGTTACTAGATCATGGTTTCCTTTAGATATGAGGCACTGCACTCACTATCAACAGCTGTATTTGACTATTTCATCGAGTCCTTTTAGCATCTCCATCACAGTGGATTCTTGTCAGCTGCACTCCTGCTAACACAATTCCTGTGTTTTGCCTGGCAGTAAATGGACGCCTCTGCCCTTGCCTCCTCTAAACAACTCTGTTAACATTTGCCCCCGAGCGTCTCTCTCTTTGTCCAGTCCCTGTCTTCTAACAGATGTCAACCAAGCCTAATCAAGCATAAAATGGTCATAAATATTTCTTTCTGGTAGATTTCACATTCGCATTTCATGCAGGGACATGATATTTTTCTGCTACCTCCAGGGAGAGCCTAATGCAAAAACCAGTTACTTACATTCTAGCCTCATGTTCCTTTAGTAAAATGCAGAACATGTTCTGAGGCCACAGACATAAAAAGGCATAAAACTATCTTTCATCTTTTGTTTAACTGTACCTTCTTTCTTTCCTTTTCCCCCTAAAGTGCATCTTCATTTTACAGTTTACACTTATGCATGGGAAAATATAAAACAAGATTGAAAATGAGATCACATCTACTAGATTTAAGTAACTTCAGGTTTTCAACATCAGACTCCTTAAGGACTGGCCAGAAGAGATTTGATCAGATACTAATTCAAATAGCAAGCTGTTCAGAAAGCAGATATGAAGAGGACTCTTTTATTTTGGTTTATATTATGCACAATTTTGCAACCTTCATCATCATATTTAGTTTAAACAATGAGTTGAAACCAATGTACAAATTTCAGGTTCATGCCAATTAACCAGATGAAAAAAGGAAAGTGAATCATGAGACAGGCCCCCCTTTCCAATACTGAAACTTTGATCAAGCAGGGGAAGCCATTCCAGATCACTAAGCTGCCTCCTTAAACAGAGAATTGGTAATTAGCACAATCATATTTGTGTTCAGCAAACTTCATAAATAATGAGCCTTAATCTAAAGTAAAACTATCCTAATAATACTGTTGAGGCCATATGTCTATGTTTCTCTTTCTTATTCCTTTTGTCAAAACAAAAATTTTATACTGCTTATTTAAAGTGAACTGCAAAAACACTTTGCGGTATATATCACAACAATGGTGCCCCCCCCACCCCTCGCTTGGTTGAGCCTAATATTTGATTACTGCTAGTCAAACCAAGCTTTCAGGCAAATAATCTCCATTTTTAAAGTTAATGAGATATGGTCATGTCGACAACAGCTTGCAGAAACTTTTAATTTTAATTTCTGCAGGCTGTGCTGGCCTCTTTTACAGCGACTACTGTATGAATGAATCAAATTTGCCAACATGGCTTATGTAGACAAGTGCACACTAATTAAAAATACCCACTGGTATCATAATTTAAATACCACGAAAATAAACTGTGAAAGTCTCATGGTTGCCTTAGAGTGTGCTTCCTCTGACTATAGGATGTTTTACTGCGGGTGTGTTCTTAGCTGAAAACTGTTTGTAAATTTGAGAAATTTGGGACTTAGATGTGATTACACAATTTGTGTTAATATTTGTTTCACATAAGCTATTAAGCAGATCTCCCAGAATGACCCCTAATTGAGAAAAACACACTGCTGGGGCAAACAAAAAATTTATGCTTTTAATTTAGGGTCCATCTATAGCTTCTCTGGATCTACAGTACCTTCTCTTTCTAAGCTCAAGCCAGGATGAAATCAAAATGAAAAGAGCTATTTTTTTTGTCCTTCTCTCTTTTCTTTTATTCTTTTAAAAGTTCTCATTCTTCTTAATACTTGTATTTTAAACTGCTTTTCCTCCCAACACATAAGGTAGGACAGGCTTCTTTACCTAAATTGAGTCCTTAAATGTTGCTATAACATCTTTCCATCCATCCAGCCAGCCAGCCATCTACTCTCCCAACACCCCCACCTCTCTCTCTCTCTCTCACACACACACACACACACAGAGAGACATGTTGTTGTTTGTTAATTTAAATTATTTTTAGCAAGGAAATTTCAAATTCTGTCTTCGTTGAAATAAAAGCACATTTCACACAGGTAAAAAGTTGACACCTCGAGGGTTAAAGCTATTTGAGGGGTTAAACATGCAATTACCTCTGACCAAAACCAGAGAGACATATAGATTAATAGAAGAAATGAAGTCCCCAGGTCCCCTTCAGAAGCCTTCATCACATTACTACCAGACAGAAACTCTTTAAGTACCATTTTCAGATGTTAAATCATTGCTCGCACTGCACACATTCTTGCTATTCCTGGGGGAACAATATCTGAAGACAGCATGCTAACAAATGTAATCCTGTAAATAGACATTTTTTTCTCTTGTTGTTGGTACCTTGTATCCCGCTCCCGGCTCTGTCATCCAGGCCTTTCCTCTGCTTTGAAGTTAAAATACTGAATGAGTGGTGTCATCTATTATCCAGAGTGTGCATGTAGATTATAAATAAGAAATAAAAGTGACTCTCATACACTTCTTTTGCATTAGCAAGCTGCCTTCTCTCTCACTGCTTCTGTCCTCATACCTTAGAACCAACAATGTATTAGAAACCTGAATGTCAGGGTTTCTCAGGGGAAGACAGCAACTGGGAGGTGTGGATGTGAAATGTGGGAAGCTGTACCAACAGGCACAGGGCTGGGGTCTGGGCCATGGCTTGTCCACCAGCTTTCCCCGTCCCTAGTCTCATCTTCAGATGCCCTTCAGAGCCAGTGTTCTGGTGATGGGGCCCATCTTCATTTCCATTTTTTCTGTTGACAAACAGAATCCATGAATATTAATTATTCTGAAATTTATTTGCAGAAAAGGCACTTTCTAATCCTTATCAATTATTTATTGAAAAATCTCCACCACCTAATCATCTCATTAACATTATTATACTAAGGCCAACAGCAAATATTCCTTTGATAAGTAACAACCCAATGTGTTATCCTTGCTGCCAAATCTCAGGTAGCCTCCTTGCTTAATCATGGACAATCCAGCTTTTGATTCTAGGAAGTTTCTAGGTTGGTCTTCCTTTTTTAGTTTAAATATATTTTACTGATTATACTATTATGGTTGTCCCATTCCCCCCCTTTATTCCCCCCTGCCCTGGAATGCCCCCCACTCGCATTCCACACCCCCCTTAGTTCATATCCATGGGTCGCACATGTAAGTACTTTGGCTTCTACATTTCCTATACTATTCTTAACCTCCCCCTGTCTATTTTATACCTCCCATTTATGCTACTTACTCTCTGTACCCTTTCCCCCATTCCCCCACTTCCCCTTGCCTGCTGATAACCTCCATATAATCTCCACTTCTCTGATTCTGTTCCTGTTCCAGTTTGCTTTTGGTTTTTTTGAGTTTGGTTGTTGATAGTTGTGAGTTTGGTATCATTCTACTGTTTGTAGTTTTGATCATCTTCTTTTTCTTGGATAAGTCTCTATAATAAGGACTTGGTGATAATAAACTCCTCCACCTTTACCTTAATCTGGCAAGCACTTTATCTGCCCTCCATTCTAAATGACAGCTTTGCTGGATAGAGCAATCTGGGATGTAGGTCCTTGCCTTTCATGACTTGGAATACTTTCCAGCCCCTTCTTGCCTGTAAGGTTTCTTTTGAGAAATCAGCTGACAGTCTGATGGGAACTCCTTTATAAGTAACTCTTTCCTTTTCTCTTGCTTCTTTTAAGAGTCTCTCCTTATCTTTAGTCTTGGGTAATGTAATTATGATGTGCCTTGGGGTACGTTTTCTTGGATCCAACTTCTTCTGGAATCTCTGAGCTTCTTTAATTTCCTGGAAGTCTATTTCCTTTGCCAGATTGGGGAAGTTCTCCTTCATTATTTTTTCAAGTAAGTTTTCAATTGCTTGCTGTTCCTCTTCTCCTTCTGGCACTCCTATGATTCAGATGTTGGAAGGTTTAAAGTTGTCCCAGAGGTCCCTAAGCCTTTCCTCAGTTTTTTCTAACTCTTTTTTCTTCATTCTATTCTGGTTGAATATTTTTTTCTTCCTTCTGGTCCAAACCATTGATTTGAGTCTCAGTTTCATTCCCGTCACTATTGGTTCCCTGCACATTTTCTTGTATTTCACTTTGCATAGTTGTCATTTTTCCTCTATTTTTCAACCATACTCAACCATTTCTGTGAGCATCCTGATCACTAGTGTTTTGAACTGTGCATCTGGTAAATTGGCTATATCTTCATTGTTTAGTTGTATTTTTTCTGGAACTTTGATCTTTTATTTATTTATTTTAATTTTATTTATTTATTTTTTTTGGTTGCAGCAGGCCTGTTAAGAAGGGGTGGAGACTTAGGTACTGGCCAGGGTGGGGCAACCCATGTCACTGCATTGTGGTGCTGTATGTGGGAGAGGGGTCTGAGAGGGAACATTGTTTTGCCTCTTGCTCAGCTCTCCTCAGCTTTCAGTTACTTCCCACAAGCAAATTGGGCCCTTCTGGTGGTGATTCTTGGGTGGGTGGTTTTATGTACGTTCTAGGACCTTGTGGGTCTCTCTATTGAACTCTCCCATGAGGCTAAGTTTCTCCACTGCTGCAACCCCACAGGTTTTTTTAGCCAGAGGTTTTAAGGCTTTATTTCTGACTGCTGATACCCTTGGGTTGTTTGGTCTGTCTCGCTCCCCTCTTGTTCCTCCTGGTTTATCCGCACACAAATGTGGGACTGCCTGCTCCACCAGCCACCAACTTGCCATGAGTTCTCTCTGCCCAGCTGCACGTCTCCGCCCCTCCTACCAGTCTGGATGAATGTTTCTTCTTGAACTCCTTGGTTGTCAGGCTTCCATACAGTTTGATGTTCTCTCACTTCCAGGTGTTTTTTTGTTTTTAAATTTGTTGTTGTCCTTCTTTTGGTTGTGCAAGGAGGTATGGTATACCTACCTACTCTTCCATCTTGGCCAATGGTCCCCCTTTTTTAAAAAATAAAAGAAAATATACATACAATGCCTTTTTTAAAAAACAAAGAGTTTCTGATACTCTATAGAAAAGTAAAAACTAAAACCTTGGGAAAATATATGTATGCCTCCTTTTTGAACCCTTTTATGAGCATAATTACTAAATGGAAATCTCCAGGGACCAAAGCCCCACAGAGCATGAGTGGCCCTAAGGAAGGGCACAATCAGACAATAAGACACCTCAGTTTCACTCTCTCAACCCCGAAATCTCCATCCTTTCACTTCTTCAAACCTACCATCCAACAAACCTGTTCCCATATTCAGGGTTTTAAGAATAGAAAGTGCATCTCCCCAAAATTCTCTATGGTTTTTTGGGAGCACACATTTGTTCTGCATAAAAACACTGCAAATATAAAAGAGCCAGAATTATCTTTTGATGCAACATATTAGCTTTTATCCTATTAGTAAAACTATGCATTCTGCACAGAAGGACGAAACCAGACCCAAAGTCAAGAGGCTATCCATTGTAAGCAGAAGTCAATGGAAGGTAAATGAAGTGGGAGTGCAATAACAGCAGGCCAGTCCCTGAGGACTACGTTTGTCTAGGAAGAACTTACAGAGGTCAACTCTGGCAAGTTTCATAAAAATGGCATACAGTCACGAGGACTGAAGTCATCTTACAAGGGACTGCTGGCATGTTCTGAAAAGTCTTAACTTCTTTCCCAAAAGCATTTAAGAAAATATAGGCTTGCACTAACCAGTATAACCACAGTAAGTGAAGATTTAAGGAATGGGAATTGGGAAATAGACCCTGGTAGGAAGGATGGAAGTGAGAAGAGATTTTTGGGGTTTTTTAAGAAGAAAGTGAAAAAATAAGTCATCACTCTTAAGACATGGTGTGACTAACAGACAAACTTTACCACTTGCTACACAGAAAAAATTTCCTTGAGTCACCATCTCTGTACCTTCTAGGGCAAGGGTTGACAAACAACTGCCCAAAGTTTCAGTCCAACCCTCTGCTACTATAACCCAACATAGGTCAGGCTGCCTGCCACTACAAAAGCCAATACTCGAGAGGCAGGTGCTAATCTAAAGAAAAGTAGTTTATTTGCAGATACTGGCCATCTGGAAGATGGGGCGCTCATGTCACAAAGCCCATCTCCACCTCTCAGTGGAGGCAGAGGTTTTTATAAGGAGGGAGAGAGGAACAGAACAAAGAGATCAAAGGAGGGAATTAAAAAGTTTTCTACATGCAGATGAGCACAATCTATTCTGACAAGGCAAGTGATGGTCCAGTGTGCATCATCCTGGTTTAGTCATCCTGACTTCATGTCATCCTGGCTCTACAGTTGAAGGTCAAGCAAATCTCCTGGAGCTGGGATGCCTGAAGGTCATACTCTGTATCTTTTGAAGTTAGTTCCTAGGATTCGAACACAAACTTGTTGTTCATCTACAAGCTGTATATTAGAGTCAGCACTTAAAGAAACAATGTCGAAAGAATGGTGGAGTGGGTTACAATTTCCCACTGTTGCAATTTTCCACTGTTACATTATTTCCGTAAGTAAAGTTTTATTGGAACACAGCCATGACCATTTATGCACTATCTGTGTTCACACAGAGATAGAAAAGCCAACAAAGTTTACTATTTAAAGTAAATTTATATGTAAAGTTTGCTGATCCATGCTATAGAGAGATTACAGTGAAGAGAAATAAGAACTTGCCAAGAATTGATAAGAAAAATTTAAAAACAGATGTGTGTGTACACAGTCACACAGATGTGCGCTGTGTGTCAAATGTAATTCTTAATGGTGTTGGTAACCACAGGAATGAAGTTTTTGATTTCATCCATCCTGACATGTCAGGGAAGGTCCCACAACATACCCCAGAACACTTCCTAAACATTACAGCATTGTCCATGCAAATGTTAATCAAAAGACAAAGTCTTAAATATGTCTGAGCTTACTTTCTTCATCCGTAAAACGTGAGGCTGGATCGTCCAAAGAAATTTTAAAAATCCTATGACCCTACACAGGAAAATAAGGAAAACAAACACATATTTGGGGTAGGGATTAAGGGGGAGGAGAATTGAGGATATGGGAGACGACAACAGTCACATTTAAGAGGGGACTGGTAATATGTTTTAAGGGACCAAATAAAGTTCCTTTATCATCTCACAGGAGGTGCAGATTCTGAAAGAGTTCAGTATCTACAACCAGGGGTAGGAATGACCTATTATTTAAACATAAGGAATAACTGTTAGGGGAGATTTTATGAAACCATATGGAGAAGAGTGGTGAGCTGACACCATGACCAGGCTGCATGGGGCCTACTGTGGGCTTTCAAGTAGCATCTTGTGCTAGATATTGAAACAGCTGGATTTTCTTCAGCACACCAAGTATGTCTCTTTTGCAATGACAATACAGATATGGGCATGGTGACACCTTTAAGAAACTGAGGTTCCTTGCTTCTTAAACAGCAACTAAAAAGTGGGAGATTTTCATACTGACTTCCTTCCAAAAAAACGATTTTCAGCTTGCTCCACTGTTCTTGTCAAAAGCAGACCTGTCAGTCTGCTTTTAAAGGTGAGAGAGATAAAGCTCGACCAAAAATGGTACACTGTGGCCTGGTATCTGGGCTTTTGTGTCACTTCAGAAGAGTGACCAACTAACAGGTTATCTGATTTACTGGTTAAAGCAAGGGCTGCACGGAATCAGCTGACTTCCAAAATAAGCCAGGAAAGTTAAGACTATTTCCCAAACTGGAAAACTCCCACTTAAGTGCCATACCAGACATCTTTGTGAGTACTATCTTTTACTATTGTGCTAAGTAATTGTTCTGTATTGACTAGAGTGATGTTGGTGTGAGCAAAGCAGGTGAGGCATGGGAACATTAACACAAATACAACGTGGGGAGCAAAGGACATTTTGTCAACAGAGCTAATCACTCTCAAAGGAAAATAACCCACTTTTCTAGATTTTAAAACAAGGAAAATCACTGGCAACTTCTAAAGAGCTAACTCATTAATCAGTGAAACTAGGTGAATACTTTCTTCAAGAAACACAGATACCGGAAATATTTTACCCAAATACATTTTTTGTTGATTGGGAAAAGGGCTGGAGCCAGCTACATAACACTAAGAAAACACAGAGGTATTTCCCCCTCTTGCCCATCTGTGACAGCTGTGTGGGGAACCTGGAGAAAATGGTCGTCTTCTAACTCCACGTGCCCAGCATCAGTGTAATAAAGGTGAGCATGTCCAACCCCAAATGACTGCTTTTACGTTGTCTATGAAAGACCTATTGCGATCACCACAGCTTGCAGCTCATTAAGAGCAGACTTATTAATAAATGGAGCTTTCCCATTTCTCCAAAGCAAACAATCCATGCCCTCTGACTAGTTAAGACAGCAATCAGAAAAGTTTTCCACACTGGTATCATGGCTCAAATGTTCCAGACCCGAACCATCCAGATTCATTGTCTGAGCACACTGGAAGAAACTTCACCACCAGCACCCCCGAATTTCTGTCATTTCTGGAGTCAAACAAAGGCCCTCCAATTGAAGTGTTTTTGAAACGGAAGGAATGGGGCTGATTTCTGTCTGGGTGTGCCAGGTGTTCATTAGAAGGATTCAGGACGCAGTGGTGAAGCAGGACCGTCCCTTTGAAATGAAAAGAAACAAACCCAAGCAGCAAAACATGGGCATATTTGTTAAAAATAAGGGTTCAACCTGAAAATAAGATGGGGTAGAAACTGAAAAGCTTCTGTCAATGGGAATTTCTGGCATTTTCTGATGGGACTCAGCAAGAAGAGGTGGTTGAAATGGAAGAGTTCTAAATGAGAACGTTTGAGGGTCCTGACATCCAGCAAACGAGAGGAACCCCTTCTCTCACATGACCTCATCGCCACACTGTGAGAGACACCTGGATGCTGTGAGGAAGAGCTGAGCTGTGGGATCCAGTGGGTGTGGGTTAGAAGCCAGGCTTGTCCAGTTGTAAGCTCTGTGAACTTGGGCAGCTAATTAAGTTTCTTCCTGTGAAGAATAGGAATTTTAAGAGTACTTAGCCCATAAAGTGCTTGTGAGAACAAACTGCACTAACACATGCGACAGTGCTGAGCACACGATTAGGAGAACGGAAGCTTCAGTAAATTTTCTATTGGTATTAATTAGTAACTTCAAACCTGTAAAAATCTGTGACAATAAGAAGGCTTACAATTTTTGATAAAGAGAAGAAATGCACTTCTTTATTGAAAATGGGTGGAGTACCTAATATCATACCATGCTGAATGTTTCCTCCTAAAAGTAATTTCTAAGAAATGTACCCAAATACGAATTACCTGGCAAAGACAGGAGAAGGTGAAGGGGTAAAATTAGGGCAGAATTAAACAGACCATAACCTATGATATTTGAAACAAAGTATACAATATTTACCCTAAAGTTAGAAAAACAAAACATGAAATTAAATTAAAATGAAATATGAACCACCATTATGAAAATTAACTGTAACAATTCCCACGTATAAAATTATTGCTAGATTTTTTTAACCTATGAAATTCCACGGTGGGAATAGAAATTGAGATAGGCAAAAATGTGATGTCATGATTTCTTAAAAAAGGATAAAGAATGTCAGCACTTGTTATCTCTGTAAAATGAGATTTCGAGCAGTATAGTTTCTTTGTTTTCTGCTTTCTTAGCTGCATCTTCTAACCTCTCTATAATGAACATGTCATTAATTGTGTAGTAGAAATGCCAAAATTAAGTTTCAGTTGAGAACATCTGAATGACACCCCAGCCTTACACAGAGCCCGCACTAAAGATCTCTGTCACCCTGTGTAAGCACAGAGGTATCTGTAGGCACCTCTTCCAGCATGTATAGCAGCCCTAACTGTGCCAATCTTTCATGGGAGTTTCACAAAATGCACCTATAGCTAGTTATACTCACAGATTAGAGGAACTCTAAAATTCTTGGTTTTAGAAAAAGCCACCTCTTTTTTCCTAATTTTTGAGAAACTTCTCAGCCTTTACAAGAATCAAATGTTATCTTCAGACTGGATCTAAAAGGGGGATTTGCCAGACAACAGTTTAGGGAGGATGTCGGTTACGTGGGGTACGTAATTATTTGCCAACCTGGTTCTAGGTATTAATCCCATGGAAATTACAGAGAGAGGGCAGCAAAGAACATTGGAACATAAGAATCATTGCCATGTGTAAAAACTTAGATTTTAAAAAAGAAAATGCAGGCACAAGAAGTTTGCCAGAAAAAAATAGACATGCCAATAAAAAAGCTGCTTCTTAAAATCTGGCTGGCAATGTCTGCCCCCCTCCCAATGGATACTCTTAGTAAAGAAAACATGGTAGATTTTTTTTTTCTCCCTAGCCTGTTTTTGATTTCCAATTAAAATTAAATATAAACTGAAATGCCACCTGGATTTTAGCAAAATCCACCCCCCACCCTCCACCTCTCCTTTTTTCTTAAAAGAAGAACCTGAGCTTACATATACAAACATTTTGTTAAATGATCCGTAGCAAATTGCGTAATGCCAGTAAAAGTTGTGTTTTTTAAGTTATGAGCCCCAAAGATTTTATCTGAAATAAAACCCTGATTCAATTCAGATTCTGAAGGCAAACTGTGTCCTTACTCTGCCTCTAAATTTAAAACACTTGTGTGTAGGGCCCCTTCAGTAATGTTGCTAGTAGGTAAGGAGGAGAAATTCTGTATTTATTAAAATGTGTTTTTTGTTCTCAAATGGTAAATTGAGGACTAATTGCCTAAAAGAACTGATTCTTTGCAGTTTTCATGTAGAGGTCAGTTTCTCAATGAAGAGTTGGGTTGCCAAGCCAGGCTCAGCGCTCATCTCAATCAACCACCTCAGTAAAGGAAGGCAAGAATTCCGGCAGTCCAGGCTGAGGTTTCTCCTGGGAGGTCTCCCAGGTGAATGTCTACCATGATCTCAGGTGACTGGATTTGAATATAAAGTGGGTGGGGCAGGCTAAAGAATGGAACATAACTTGGGTCTCTCCTGGCTTCTAGCTTTGGGTTTGTAAGACTTCAGCCACACACTCCCCCCCCCCCCCGTCCTCAAAAGATAAGGATCAAGAACGATAACAGTGTTGACCTTGGACAGGTAGTTGTTTGTTAGAGCATCATTCCAACATGCCAAGGTTGTGGTTTTGTACCAATGAATGCATAAATAAATGGAACGATAGATCAATATCTCTCTCTCTCCTTTCCTCTCTCTCTCTAAAATCAATTTAAAAAAAAGAGAATTATAGTGTCTTGAGCACATTTTAAAGGACTGACCACTGTGCTAAGGGCTTTCTGTATATTAGCTAATGTGTTGACCACATAAACTTTCTGTGGAGTTCTCTCTATTCACCCATTTACATATGTGAAAACTAAGGCTCAGAGAGATTGGCATAACTTGCCCCATTCATTCATGCTAGAAACGGGGATTTTAAACCTTTGTCAGTAGGGTTCCATTGTGTGTTCCTCTTGCCCTTTCTAACTTCGAGGCAGTGAAATAAGTATCTACACATGATTGTCAAAACCAAACAAGATGAAGTCTACAAAAGGAAGAAACTTGGAATGGGGAGCAGTGGAGAAAAAATCTAAAGAAAACAAGTCCTGGAATATCCAGGGAAAAGGGGAAGGGATTAGAGCAACAAGTATGAAAGACATATGGACAAAAGCTGGGGGGGGGGGTGGAAATGGAAGGGAGCTGGGGAGGGCTGGGGCGGAGGGACAGGATGGGAGTAGAAAACAGAAGACTGTATAAGAACAACAATTAAAATAAAATTTAATTAAAAAAAAAAGAAAACAAGTGCCTTTTTCCACTTTTGCTATCTTTATTGACAAAATATTGATTGTGTCACAAATGGATGATATTAGATAATGATGGTTAGTGGTTGTCAAATTTGATGGTGGGAGCACCTAGAAATTGGTATTGTCTGCCATTTATATACATCTCATAAAAGATTCCAAACAGTGTGAAGGTGAATTACATTAATAATAATAGTTATTTTAATTATAAAGGCCATAAATATTATTGTAAAATGTTATAATACACAGAAAAATGTAAAGTATACAAAGTGAAACACAATCTCATGAACATACTCCAAAATAAACATTTTTAGAGGGTTTTTCAGGGTTTTCCCCCACACCAATTATTGTATTATGTTCTACAAGAGGGTGATTCTTAATGGGTATCCCATACTACCTCAAACTTATATGTAACCATTTACTCAACCTTTCTTCTAACATCAGCGATTTGGGGTATTTTTTAATTTTCCATCTTATAAATACTACTGCAAAGAACATCTTCAGGTTTAAATTTGTCTGTATGTCTCATGTTATTTCTACAGGTTAAATCCCCAATAGTTATGATCATAAAGATAAAAATAATAAGTTAATATTTATAGGCCATTTACTATGTGTTGTTTAATCTTCTAAGCATTTGACGTTATACTCAAAAAATTAAATGCTAATATTATCCCCATTTGAATGGATGTATAATCTGATACACAGGGCAATTAATTGATCTGCACAATTACCCAATTAGTGAGGGCAAAGACATTATTGGAGCCAAACAGGCTGGCCCTATAGTCTATGATTTTATAGACCTTCCCAACAGTAGCAGAGAATGGGTTAAAAGTATCAGAAATGTAAATTATTGGGCCCCACTCCAGATACTACAGAATACAGTACTCCGAGAGTGGGTCCAACAATCTGTGTTTTATGACACCCTCCAGATGATTCCAATACACTTTAAAGCTGGAGTCCCTGCTGAATGCTAAACCACCTCTCAGGAAAAGTATACCCCTGAATCAAAGGGTATGACTGTGCTAAACCTCCTAATACCCAAGGCCAAGCAATGAGCCCCAGGTGGCTACACAAGCTTAAACTCTCGTCAGTCAGACAGGATAGTGTCAGTGCTATATATATCACTTAGTATAATCTTTGCTGATTTAGCCAAATATCTTCTAACCAGCATATAGGGTTCTTTAGTTAGAACAGTTCAAGAGCTTGTAAACATGGTGATCACATTTGAATAGACATAAAATGCCTCAGAACTTTATAGAGAGCTTTATATGACCTAACTTCCCACAGTTTTTTTCAGAGCTGGCGTTTAGTGCTACATTTAAGATATCCACGGATTAATTCCAGGGACACATTGGTAAGCATTTAGATTGAAAAGAGAAAATATTTTCCATATTAAGGACAGGTTACCAATATACTTAACATTTATTAAACATAAAAAATCTATGAAAATTTGTCAAAATGATAGACCAGCTAGCAAATCTAATTAACCTGTAGTATGAACTATATAGGTGTTTTAATTGGGGGAATGGGGTGGGGCATGATGCACATGAAGCTGTAATAGAAAATTACACAAATACACATATACACACACACTCTTTTTAGAGCAAAAGATACTGGGGTTTCATCAGATCTGGGAAGGGATCATAAACCTGGAAACTGTAACAATGATGGAATTCAAGATATGGATTTACCAGAGAAATGCACCCACTTCAAAGACTAAAGAGATCTTCACTAATTGTGAGATATATCTGATAACAAACTTAAGAACAGGCACAAATGCAGGCCATTGCATTTCCTAGGAAAGACAATTCATGAACAGCCAGGCTGAGCAAGTATCTTCAAAATTGACAACTATTTTAAAGTTAGGTATTATGGTTTCAGTTGTTCTAGCTATATAATAAATTCTGATGAACGAGCAAAAAGTTAATATGAAAGTATGTGAAATACGGACAACACCAACCAAATGAGCAGCCTTGTCAGCCTGCATCTAATCTCTGGAAATCGTATACTCGACTCAGGCAATGGTGTGTGTAACAGACAGGCCTGGACCATTTCCTGGAGACCAATCCACACAGACGCTGGTGACCTGCATAAGAAGACCTATACTCAGCATACATCCATAGTCATTCCATGAAAGAAATCTACCCATTCCTAACCCAAAATCTAAAGTGCCAAAATATCAAAGACACATTTCTTGGACGTTTAATATCTAAATCTCTACACCTAAGTCCCTAAATGCACATAAATCATGAGTCCTACAGCTCAATAGACACCTGTGCCCAGCATCTCATCATTGAAAGGGTTAAACTAAAGAAGCAGGTATGCATGTACTACATTGCTCTTTACTAAATTTTCCCATGGTCTTTAAAAATCTCACCAACATAGACACAAAGTAACTCTTCCTATCTGTGTTACTGAAGATGTATTGCTTAAGTCAGTCATCTGTTGATTAGCCATATGCATCTCTTCTACAGCTTATCTTTATTTGCTTGGAAACTTTTCTTGATATTTGATGCTATGTTTATGCCTTGTTTCAGCATGATTACATTATGAATTTTATAAATGCAGGGAAATAGATATTCAGTATATTTCTTTGTATCTTCTAGCCAACATGGGACCATGAACATAAGATATACCACAATGTTATGTTAATTTTCTTTGGTAAGAGAACCATGGCCAAGTATATCTGCCCTTTGAGTGACTCACTCAGGTCCAACCTTCATTTCATTAGTAGGCTAACTGACTAGTCTTGTAACCACCAATGACGCCAAAGTTTTTAATTTGTAAAACACATTCAATTAAAATGATTAGAAAGAAACTTTGCAGGTATGATACTATCTACAAGTTCATTTACCACTCATGAAAATGCAAAACAATGCCTACAACTGTAGTAATTTTTTTGCTGGAAAATTCAGAAAAGAATGAGGTATGATCCCTCAGTTTTGTCACCATAAAGTGTAGAAGGTTCTGGAAGGCATATCTCAACACATCTGCCATTCACTAATCCAGGGGTCAACAAACTTTTTTTGTAAAGAACCAGGTAATAATAAGTGAGTCATACATTTTCTGTTGAAACAACTCACCTCAGCTGTGGCAGGAAGAAAGCAGCCATACACAACAATAAACAAGTGGTGTGGCTGTATTTCAGGAAAACCTCTATTAAAAAAATAAGTAGCAGGCCAGATGTGGCCGGACTTGGCCTTCTGGCTTAGTTTGCCAATCCCTGGCATAGTCTGCAGGCTTCACATGGTGCTTTGTACCTAGAACCTACCCAACAAAGCTACTGAATAAATGACTCAGAGAGGTTTAAAATTATTTCCAGAATGCAATCTCAACAATTGTAATTGTGAATCACTATTACAGGATATAATCTTGACAAGTATAAATGTGAATAGCACCTACTCAGCTTATGAGGGGTGTTTTTCCTCTTAAAAGATGTCCATGACACAGTAAATCTCTACATAAATACATACACATACACATATAAAACAGCACAAACTTTGTGTTTCTAAGATGAGTGTAAACCTAATGAGATAAGCATATCCTAACAAAAACACATGTTGTGAAGCCATTTTCATGTACTCCTTTTGGATGTTGAATTCCTATTGAGTTGAAATGGAAATACCATGAGTAAGAGGATAAATGAGGCAAGGTGAGCAATATTATCATGGTATTATTTATCACACACATTAGGACCAAAATAGTCAGGAGAGAATGTGCATTATGTCACTCTCTCCCAGTCTTCAACCTTGCAAAAGGTCACTGGGTTCGCAGAGAGGATACAAAAGTCAGTACAGGAGGCTATAAAAATGGAACTTCTTCTTACCATGCAATCTCGAAAAATTAATAATTGCAATAATAAAAGGCCACTTTTGCCTTATTTTAGGATGTTATATATTATTTTATTAAATTTTTCCAAAACCCTTTCTTTCTTTAGCTCTGTGAAGCATGGTTCTGCTGTTGAAAAGTAAAAGACATTTTACGCACAATTTTCCCTCTACTAGAAAGAGGTATATTGTGCCCTTCAGTGAACATAAAATTGATATTATCATCTCTTAGTTTATATCTCACTACTTAACCTTCAGATGAAAAGATATTGGATTTGAATGACTAAGAAGATACCATGTCAGCTTCCCTTCAATATAGAGAGAAGGGAGTTGGGGACAAGAGAAGGCACAGGGATAAAAACTGTGATTTCAGATCAGCTGATGCTTTCTCTCTCTCAACAAGAGACTACGAAGCTGACAATGACTTATGTTTGTATGATGATAAATGCTCTACTTTAACAAATTTTGCTAAAGAAGATTCTGTGTTAGAAAGTTAATTTTATTTTGGATACAGTCTACAAGAATCAGTCTTTTACAGGTATAAAAGAGTTACATACAAGGAGAACATTAGGGTTATCCATTTAGATGTCAGAGAATCCTCACAGAATAATTAAAGAAAACACAGCTTCATTTGTTCCATTTGCCTCTATGGATGGCTCAAACTGAACACCCAACAAGCCCTTGACACCCCAAGGCAGTTCCATCTGTACCTTGAAATGAGCGTACCAATGGCTCCAACCATTTAATAATTACACATTGTATTTTCCAACAAAAGAAACACAACTTATGCTCTTTTCATTTAAAAAAACAAATTCATTCTAAGAAGCTGTGGCAACATAAAACAAAGACTTTATCAAAGATCTAACATCTTAGTTTTATTCTCTAAAAGAGGTAAGTTCATTCCTTGATCAACAGGAACACAAGCACTACCCATGTGACTTTTGGAGGATACACTCATTAGTAACTGGCAAAGGCTAAATGGAAAATACTCGATGATTTTAATCTAAATAAACATACATAATCAACATATTGAATTTTAGTGATATAAGAAGGGGTCTTTTTAAAATAGCCTTTTAAAAAAACATTCCAAAAGAAGTCCATCCTTTATTGACAACTTATGTCTGTGTTTTCTTTCTCATGTCACAATAACTCCTATTAGTGACAGGTAAGGAAGCAGCTTGGGTTCTTATTCTCCAAACGCTCCTCTTTTTTGGTTTCATGGTGCCACCATTTTGGGAGGCATTCAGATTGGATATCCTGAATCATCCTTCGTAACTCCCACTCCTTGATGTTTTCACATCTATTTCAAAAGGCCCTGCTGATTTTCGAACACTTATTTGATCCAGGCCTTCCTTCCCCTTCCTATTTCATTCATTCACAAAGAATCTGCCCAAGAACTCCTCTACACCGAGTACTGTGCTCTGTATTAAAGAATATCATGGAATAAGAAAGACCCATCCCTGCCCTTATTGGGCTTACAGTAGACGAAGGGATTCAACTATAGTTGAAATACAGGAAGCAACAACAGGTGGTCACCAACAGGGTGTCCCTCAATTAAATGAGGTGAAGGTTAGTGTCCCATTACTAAATTCTGTACCTAATGCAATCCCTTGTCACTGTTATTAATCCATCAGGAATCTCTTTCCTTCCAAGCCAGGCTATATCCAACCTTCTAATTAACCTTCAGTATGACTCCTCTTGTATGGCCCTTCTTTACTTGGAAACTCCGCCTGGCTTAGATACTCAAGCCTCCCACAAGCTGAGCCTATTTAACACCTAACCACCATTCACATCTCCCATTGTTACTCTTTAGGTCCTAGCTGCCCCCACCCCCTAAAAAAAACTCCATTGCTCTCCCACACTTGCCCAACACCCCACACATCAGCATGGTCCCCACATTCCCTTACACATAGGCATGCACAACAAATATTAGTTAAATGAAAGCATATACAAACAAAGGAATAAATGAATTCAAGCAATCTGAAGCTAGGAAACCAAGTTACCCATGTTTTGTAGCAAGTTTACTAACTAGCTCACTTGGAACAAAACAGAGACCTGGTCAGAATGTGAAACTCCCTTGACCACATTTTCATGTGAGAGAAGAAAAAAATATGATTGCATTTCTCTGAACCAAATCAAACTATTTAGCAAAGGGCTCTGGAATCTTATAAGTAACACCTCACAAAACAACAGAATTGGGTTTAAAAACCAAGTGATGAGCACCGACTGGTGTTTGTCCTGCACACTGAAACATCGAGGGTTTGACTCCCAACCAGGGCACATGCCTAGGCTGCAGGCCAGCTCCATACCCTAGTTGGGGGCATGCAAGAGTCAACTGATCAATGTTTCTCTCCCTCTCTTTCTCCCTCCTTTGCCCTCTCTCTAAAAATAACTAAATAAAATCTTTTAAAAAAAGACCAAGTGGTAAAAAGAAACTTTTTAATATGTGCTTTGATTCCCTATATAAACTTCCTTTCTGTGGCTCCTTCTATCACTTGCATTTATATTACTATTCTACTTTGTCATAAGTAATCACCTTGTAACCCTTTATATCAAGTAATCTATGCACCACTACCTAAACGTACATTGGGCCCCATCAGGGAGCTACAGGTTTGCATTATACAAATACACCAATTCTGCCTGCTCAGTACCAGTCGTCAATAAAAGCAAGCACTTGCAAAAGAGCAAGTGGGTTTCTTGCCTTCACAGGACAGATAGGAATCTGCCAGTTTTGCAAAACAAACTCTTTGCAATCATCAAAGCTAATCTGTCAACAAATTATCAGTAAAGTCATACCTCCTAAAATTTCAAAAAGAGATTTCTGATTAGACAAGAGATAGAAAGTATATTTTTTATTTATTATTAGCTCACAGGTCAGGGCTTAAAATCACCTTGTCAAAGTAGCAATGCTTTTGCTTAAAGTCAGGAGGGTACACTTCATTCATGATGAAATGTGGCACCTGGGTTTCTATTACCATGCCATCTTATGTACATGTTCTTTTTTCTTTTTTGTTTCCTGTACCATCTTAATTTGCAATGGAGAGATTAATGACACAAAACTGTTTAGTAATCAAAACTTGAAAGAATTTCACACAAAGCTCACATCACAGGTTACATAAATCTTTGATAACAGTGTTTTGATGGAAGGCTGCTCTAAGCTAACAGAGTAGAGAACTAAGTTAGTATTCAGAGTAATATATGCCTTTTCCAGAAATAGCCACAAAAGGGACTGAAAAAAGCGAGAATTCGTTATTGCTGTGACTGCTTTTTTATTATTTGTTAGAATTATCTGAATTCTTGTCTCAGTTTTGTTCCAATTTGTTTGTACTGTTTTCACTAACATTTTGTGGCACTGATTCCTACAGGATACTTTTGACCATCAATACTTTCCATGGTAGTTGAATAATGTCTCCAAAAAGAGTGTAGCTTAGTAGAGAGATTCCTTTAAAATTATAGCTTGGGATTTCTCCTATCTGTTAAGGAAGGTTCTAGCTCCTATCCCACTGCCTGGCCCCATAAGGGCACTCAATAAATATTAACATCTTGTTTTCCACTCCCCTTTCAGAAGCTTCCCTTTTAGGACACAGGTATGCTGGCCATGTTTACCCTTCTAAAGGGCTCAAAAGACCCTCCTTTGGAACACTGCTCACTTCACTGAAAAAGGCCACCTGAGGGCATTCCCAACAAAGGTCATAAACAATCTTTTTCAAAGAAAAAAAGAATGGTAAGGCTGAACTGGCCATTGCTACTCACTCCTCACACCTACAGATACATGCCTAATTCACTTGGGCCTCAGTATAGAGTGAGAAACAGACAAAGAATGGCCAGTGGAGTTTTGGTGCAGCCCCAGGAAAATATTGGTACAAGTGAGATGCAAAGGGCTGGCTCCTTTTCCTATGGGGTTACTGCCCAGCCAAACACTGAAAGCTATTTCTTCCAGGCATTGTTTTCAAAAGAGGCAGTTAAAGTTGGAAATGTTGACAGAACAACCTCCCTTTCTGCTCCATATCCACTGGTATTTTTGTTAACTTCAGTAACAAAAATTTAACAAAGAATTTATTCTGCCAT
Source organism: Anoura caudifer (assembly GCA_004027475.1). Classification (NCBI taxonomy): domain Eukaryota; kingdom Metazoa; phylum Chordata; class Mammalia; order Chiroptera; family Phyllostomidae; genus Anoura; species Anoura caudifer. The sequence goes on along the minus strand of PVKU01000822.1, from coordinate 139,983 downwards.
TTTGATAATGAAGGGAAGGTTTTTAAATTTTTGTGTATGGACTTACGCTAACATACTGATGTTTCTGTCATTATAATTCTGTTTCTCATGGTCAAAGGACCCCAGTAGGTATATACTCATTGTTCTCCTGGCCTCCTCTGACAGTGCCCCCCTTTTTAATTGTTGACACTATTACAGACATCCTCCATTACCTCCCTGTGCCTCCCCTCCCCAGCCCCTGCCACCCATGGCCTTCCTCACATTGTTGTCTGTGTCCATGGGTTATGCATATGTACATATATGTTCTTTGGCTAATCTCTTCATCCCTTTTGAATGTACAGAACCAGGCCCATCTTAAGTCCTGTCACATTCATACTATTTCTCTAGCTTCTCTGTCCTGTGTATTGGATAGTCTTTTCCTTCCTCCAATGGCTCAATGACTAGAATTCAACCCAATGAATCCTCCTTCTTCCCTTTCGTGATTTTTCAGAAGCTCCCTATTCTTCTTGCCTTTCTTACCTCCTTAATAGTCATTCAACATTTTGTCTCTTTTTCCCCCCACATTATTAACATGAAACATGTACCACTATCTTTTGGGCTAAAAGGTTCAACACCTTAAGCCAAATATCAAAGAAGCTCTATGAAGTAAACACATAATTTATCCACACTCTCTAAATAATACATGTTCATATTTTCATATATGAACATGTATTATTTCATATATAGTTTCTTTTTTCATATAGTTTCTTTCATATATAGTTTCTTTCTTTATGTCTTCCTCACAGACTATCTCTAAACTGCCCTCCCCCACACAAAATGACAGCCACACCTCAGAAGCACAGTGACCAAAGTTCTCCCCATACTGATTTCCAGGCAATGAAACTGCCAGGTGGGAACCCCCCCAAAATCAGAAAAACCCATCATTAAATAGAGTGTTGTTAAGAAATAGCTGTTTGACTTAACAGCGATTCATCTTTATTGAATAAACATTTTCCAGTATGCGTTCTGTTAATTGACCCGGCAGCATATGCTGTATATGGGAAAACTCCTAAACATTATGCTCTATGTAATATGCTTATATGAAAACGCTCTCATTTGCAGCAATATGGAAATAAAATTCTGCTTTCTAAAATTCAAGACTTTTAAAATGCATTAATCCACACAGTTTATGAAATTGCTTTGGACATTTTAAAATCCTTTCTTTAAGAAAAAAAAAAAAAAAACACTGTAGCAATTGGTAATAGTATTTGTTGCTGAGCTTCATAATGGAGGAGTGCACATCCAATACAGAACTTTTACAGATCCAGAAATGGAGCAGGCATAATAGGAAATAAAAAGTCGTATGGTACTGGGTAAAGAATTACTCAGTGGCTAAAAGAAAATGTTCAGAAACTCTATCAAATTATACTGTTAGAGAACTATTGTTATAATAGTTTTATAGCCCAGATATAAGCAGAGTTGAAACATTACAGAGACAATACATTTAGTTGGAGGAAGGAAGACAGTCTCTAGGTGTGCTGGCAGGCTCCTCCAGCTAATGGCAGCACATCTCCTTGGCCAGTAACTTCTGAGTGATGATGGCATCTCCCAGACCAGAATTACCAACCGCGCTGCCTGGAGGGCACCAATACTCAAGGTTTCTGGTTGGGAACTAAGGCCACGTGGAGGGCTGCAGGCTCCCTGACTTAAGTAGCAATTCATCTCCCAACAATTGCTGCCCTTGTGAAAATGTCGGCTCAGGGTGAGCAGATCTGATTTTTTTAAAGAGAAGATGAAAAGCTAGATTTCCCCCATTTTCTAGGTTGTCAACTATGTAATTTTTTAAAAAAGAATTCTGTTTGGACACTTAGTCAATGTACAGACCAAGCCCAGCAGAGAAGTCATGTCCTCCATGGAGAATCTTTGTGAAAGCTCTCCATCTGAAAGGGCACTTGCTATCACTTGTAATTATCTTTGATAAAATGGATCAAGCACAAAAAGACTTGAATTTATTTATTTTAAATCCTGGCACTAGGCAAAAGTTCTCCCTATATCATGAATGATTGTTGTGGTACAACTGGAAAATCCTACACCATTCAGTTTCACAGACAGCATAATTAACTTATTTTTATACTAAGCCTTTTTAAGCCAGATCTTTTTGTTCCGTAGACTTCTAACATATTTTACAGTTCTAATTCTCTTCCACTGTCCTACATTAATCAAAGCTGTAACCCCTGTTGTCTTTGTACTACAGAATCAGAATGTGCCCCTGGCGAGGAATGGGGGAAAAGTCAACAGGAATTAAATTTCAGTGCAACTGTTTACTCAACTGTGGCCTGCAGTTATTGAAATTTTATCCGTGGTTTTGTGTGACTACCGCTGTAATGAATTCAGCATGGCTGTGATTTTCTTACTGCTGGTATTCTCACTTCAAGTAAAAACCTATAGAATAAAAATGATGAAAATAACCCCAGTCCATCACACTGACACTCAGATTTCTCCAAAATGTTTAATTGTTGCAGTTTTCAGTCTGGAAGAAAACTCTAATAACTCTAGTCCTGTGAAACTTTATGAATCCTGAAGTTTTTCTCTTATTTCATCTACAGATTTTCTTTTCCCCAAACAACCTGTTAAAAGGGGAGTCAAACAGCTGTCAGTATTTTATTTTAAAAGACCAAAAAGGCCTGCCAGCCACAATATGTGATGTTTTAGCCACAATGATAGCTCTGACTGCTTTCTTGCTTCCTAAAACACACCAATGACAAATAGAAACAGAACTGTTATAAAAATGTTAAAAAAGAGTTTTGAAGTAGAATCTAAAGGTAGAACCTTTATTTGATATATTTTCCAAAGTAGTCACAACCAAAATAAAAAGGTAAGATGTGAATAACTGATTATGCTATTGATGCTTTTTTAAGGAAGATGCTGTATAAATGCACTTTCATAACTTTCTTGTGTGAGGTTAATTTGTCATTGCTGTTATGAGGTGTGCGTGCATGTGTGTGATATCTACGTAAAGTTTTTGGCTGACTTACTGCTTTAAGATAGTGAATGATTTTAAGTTCTTCAAATAAAATTCAGAAGTAGTTAATTCCACTTATTTAATTAGTGTCCTCTAAAGACTAATTACTTGGGGTTCTTACCTCATTGGTCAACAGCCGCACCTCAGCTACTCCATAAAGAAGCAGTTGATCTCGGCCGCTATATGGCAAGGGCATAGAAAACGGCACTCCAAAATGCCAACCGTTTATTCTCAACATAAGCCATAAACATCTATAAACACTACATTAATAAATACATATACAAATACATGGATACCCTTTTACCACTTACTCATAAGTTTGGCTAACAATCTTACTGTTTAGAATTAGGTCATTTGGACTAATTTAAATGCATAAAGTTTACACTACAACAAACACTGTACATTCCAGGTGCAGCACCGATGGGATTGGGCTGCAATGAAAGAGATCAAGTCACTTGAAGTCTTCTGGATTAAGACTTTATCTTGTCTCTTAGTTTCTTTTTCTTTCGCTGACAGGTCCTATTATGTCCTGTGGGTTCTACCAATTTCTAAAAGACCAACAATCTAGTGAGTCCTTACATTTTAAAAAATTTTTAGCAAGGAGAAAAATAGAATATGCCTTAGGGCCTGCCAAAGGCTATATCCCTAGTATGAGGGGTTCTCTTCGTTTCTATGATGTAGATTCCAGGGAAATGTTTGAGAGAAGGTTTGTTGCTCTCTCCCTTCAGTCCCTGACAGTTTCCATTTCTTTCAAAAAGGCCCAAAGATGCATCATTCTTTTCTCACCCTTTTCCCAGTGTCACCATAACTATGTGTGGCACATTCAAATCAAGGACTAACATGGAACAAAACCCATCCATTATCATTAACAAAAACTAATAATATGTCCTGATTCCAAGAGAGGTTGGAAAACCAATGCCTGTCTTCAGGCAAATGCTATTTAGTTATTCGAATTTTTATCAACACTTGAGCTACACAATACCATTTTCTGGGCCACCATTTGAAAATACTTTACCCATCAAAAGGATATAGCAGGAACAAGTATATCCCAATTTATGTGCATATTGTGGAGCCACCAAACATAGATAATATAAAACATTAATAGAATTTAGCCATATCCCAACAACCAAATATATGCCAGAAACATATGTAGATGTCTCTCATACCACAAAATTCTTATAGGTAGCAGGCAGCAATTTCTTACATTGATGCCTTTGTTATTGCTGTTCTACCTGTTTTTACCTAATTCTGCCTGTATTTCCAATTTTTCTAATTTTATTCAATTAATCTTTTCTCTCATATAAGCCCTTACTTTTCTTTTATCTCTTATCCTGTATTTTGTTGCCTTATTCATAAGGCCTAACAAATTGGTTATCCATTTTTTAAATTAAAGCTTTGTGTACCACTTCCCAAAGGTTAATTTTACCCCAAATAGTTGAACTTCATGCTGATAAATTTGGGGCTGGGAGGGAGTCTTGAGGGGTCCTCTCAATCTCATTCTCAACAACCATGCCCCAAGATGGGGTTTCCAAGACTTCACACTCCCAAGGACTTGAGAAATTCATCTCTTTGGACCCTAGCACACTGTTGGCTGAAAAGATGCTGCTTACAGTCAGAGAGTCAGGTGAACATAAAATATTCACAGTGGTCAAGTGTCAAATGAAGCAGTGGAATTGGCTCCCACCACCCTCTGCGGCCAGACTCCAGAGCACTTTACCTGCTGCTGCTGCACGTGGACCAGATCGGCCTGCCCCACATCTGAAGCTGGTGCCTCCCCGTTGGACCGCACTTCCCGAAGACTGCCACACTCTAGTAAGTGGCTGCTGCTGCTTGACCCATTCTGGATGGCTGACCCATTACTTTTTGTCTCAGGCCCAGATTCTTGCATCATGACTCAAAAACCTGATAGAAGGATTTTCAGGAGGGAACAGGAAGAAAGAAAAAAGGAAGAAAGCAGCTGTTAGAACAGTTGTTGTGCACAAGGAGAAGGGCCCTACTGTAAATGCTGCCAAAAATCTGTAAACAGTTGTCATTTTCTTTCACTCCCTGTATCCTCTCATGTGTGATCGGTCCCCTAGCTTTTAAGTATGGAACTATCCATCCAAATTCAAGTTCCAGTAGTATTGTTTCAAATGGGTTATCTTTTTCCCTAGGAAAAAACAATAAATATTTTCAGGTGAACCTAGAATTTATGGTTAAGTTTCTGTGATCATATCTGGATATTTTGCTCAAAACCCAGTAAGTCATTCCATACATCATATTAAGTTAATACTAAGTTTTGGTGTGTGCAGACTCAGTGGAGCAATGTTACACTCTCAGGGAAACACTCTCAACCAAAGTCTATTAGGAGAAGGTGTGCACGTGACCAGGAGGCCCCCAAAGGTCATTCATGTAGAAAACCCCTACAGTCAAAAACCAAAATGCATTTTAAGCTTCATACTCCTGGGAATCATTCAGATACTAAAATTCTTCAAAACTGGCCATTGCAATAAGATAGGCCACTTTTAGAGAGGAAAAAAAAGTCCCTACTTTTCAAAAGTTAAATAAATTCAGACTCTGATCTTTGTCTTATACTTAAAATTGTCCTGAGAAATCCCATTCCAAGTTATGTGTTTCTCATGCTGCATTACTAGCTTCTGGTTTAGTTTAAGGCCCGAAAGGTCTGGGCCTTCTTATATTTCTTCTGGAGAAAATCTAGCCTAGGCATACCAAAGAAAAGCTCTGAATCTGAAAGTACTAAACATCTAATAAAATTGTGTGTGTGTGTGTGTGTGTGTGTGTGTGTGTGTGTGTGTGTGTGTGTATGTGTGTACACATATATATCTCCTGCGTAAATACATTTCACATCCCACTTTGTTCCTCTCTAGGTAGAAAATCATTATCCAAGGGAGCCAACACTGTTCTCGGTGAAGATGTCCAATTATGATGTAAGACAGATAATATTTGCTCATGTGTACTGTTACTATATATTGATCACCAGTGTTGTGCCAGGCCCTATTGCAGGTGATTTATAGATATTATCTCATTGAGTTCTGATGACAATTTCCACTCCCAGTTTGCAGGTGAGAAAACTTGGCTCCAGGAAAGTTGTTCTGATTTGCCTAGCATGAATCACAGCTGGGAATGGTGGAGTCAGGACTGGAACAAGTCCTGCCTCGTGTCAATTCTTAACCACATGTTTTCTTAAAGTTGAGGTGCAGTAGGAGCTAAACAATGAAATGGCAGGGCCCTACTCTAACTTCATGGAGTAAGACTTCCAAAAGGAAATACAATAGTCACTAAAGTAAGTTGACAATTCGAACATGAAAGCTGAGAAATGCCTGAATAATTAAAACTTTAATGTGAAATACCAATCACAGAAAAAAGGTCAGATACCGGGGGATCTCCCAGAAAAGGAATTATTTTCGGGGGGGGGTCCCTTGTAGTATAAGCTTCCCCTCTAGGTGAGTGTTCTAGGAACCCATCTGTATCAGTGTACTAGCTGGCGTTGTTGTGAGGCTGCATTCAGCTTCAGTGAATTTTTTTTGAAGACTCTTTCAACGCATTTGCCCATTTCATGATGGGTGATTGACGAGTGCACCTGCCCACATTGTACTGAGTGTTCAGCAGTTTTTGACCAAAAACGATGTGAAGCATCCCCCATGCCCCATCCTCCCCTGTTCACCTGATCTCACCCCAAGCAACTATTTTTTTTTGTTTCCCCAGATGAAAAAGGTCTTCAAAGGGAAACATTTTGCCAATGTGGAAGAGGTGAAGCAAAAAGCGGCAGAAGCACTGAAAGGCATCAAAATCTATGAGTTCAAACACTGTTTTGAGCAGTGGGGAAAAAGTCTTGATAGGTGTATTACATCAAATGGAGAGTGCTTTGGAGGTCACTGCAGTTTAAACATGTACGAACAAATACACAATTTTTATAAATAAATTATGGGTTTTAGGGGGTTCCCCCTCATAAAATGGAAAGACATATGTACAATCAGCACTACAGATTTCTCCCTCACACATGAAATATGTGACAACAGGAAAATCTAAACACTGTAGAAATTTTAGAGGAGGTTGCCTTCTTGCTAGAAATTGGTTTAGCTCTTTTCTCTAGATATGCACAAAAACCAAATAGAAGAATTAAAAGCAGAAAAATTCACATCTTTCTTCATTTCCTTTAAGTGCACAGTATGATCCAACTTGAGTACAAACTTCATAAATCCAGAAGACATATTTTTTTTAAAGTTAATCTAATACTGAATGGGATTAGAATGGCATTTTTTGTTAACAGGTGGGAAACAAACTCAGACAAAACAGCTGATGCACTCTCTTAAGATCAGACTTTCCATTAATTGTAGGCACTTAAAAATTGCATTCAAAATCTTACTGTTGCAGAGTAAAGAATCTATCAAAATACAACCATAACTTTCTCTAAGATATAAGAACCAGGCAATGCAAGTACCTTGCTCATCACCAAAAAAGGGAGTCAATTTGTGAAATCTAGGGATTTCTTTCCCCAAAGTTTCAGTTTCTGTGGCACAAACTTGCTTGTTAGTGCAGAAGCTAAGGAAAAGACAGACTAGGTATTTAAGGGAGAGGTCAGTTGTCTTAGAGTAGTTAGAAAGGAAACCCACTGACTTAATTAGGATATGCAATAAACATACCTAAAAAAATGAAAACATTACTACATGTACATGTAAATGTATATCTATTTCAATATCTTATATCTCTATCTATAGCTATAGCTATAGCTATCTCCATCCTCTGGAAAGCCTACCTATATCAGGGACTGGACTAGATACCCAAGAGGCAAAACATCACCTATACATACAATTTACACCTACCCTCAGAAAGGACATATTTATCCAAACATCCTGACCTTTTGGAGCAGGGCTGTTTTCAAACCATGTGACTGTTCAGACATCAGACCTGCAAACAGGGGTCTCAGAGGCTGGCTCTGCTTGTTTCCTTGGTTTGACACTGTCGTGGTGGGTGTAGGAAGAACAAGCTCCACTCCACAACTTGACAAGAAGGTTTTGCTCTATGCGGTTCCAAAGAAGCCTGCCAAGTCCTCTGGTACAAGTTTTGCAGGCATCAAGCCAAGCAACTTGGCTTGCAAATCAGGTTTGTGAGAGTGCAGGCTTTGGGACCAAAATTGCATAAAGGATTATTTTGGTCTAAGGATGTCCTTAATTAGTCAAGCGCTAACAGTAGTATGTAGGTTGGAAGATTTAAAATTTCCTATAATCTCCCACACCAATCAGGAGAAAAAAAGCTTTTTGAAAAGCACACGTGAAAGGAGTGTCAATGTCTAAGACTATTTCTAGCAATACTTGGGGAGGCAATATTTCTTTCTATGGAATTCTCCAAGCCATTTAATAAGCCTTTATATCTGTAACATGCTTCACAAACTACAAGCCACTCTGATATACTCTTTTCATATTCATAACTAGTTGGTAAAAGGGAAAAAAAGCAGGTGATGTGACTCCCAATTTACAGATGAGACAACTAAAGCTCAGCAGGTTAGTGTACAGATGCAGCCATAATATTCCCTATTTCAGACATGAACTTGTCTATTCAATAAGTGACAGGGAATTTCCAATTTGCAAAAGTCCTGTGCAAAGTCCAGTTGGTAAACCAAGGAAAAGAAAACTAAGTAATTCCAGAAAAGACAATAATGAGGGTGACAGGTAGATAAAGAAAAGCATTTAAAAGGCAAAGATTAAGTGTTAGCATTCTTTAGCAAACAGCTGTATGGGGCCTTTTCTACTAAGTTTTACAATTTCAGCGTCGTCTGAAACCAAGTCAATGTGTACGAGAGGCATCTGTGTTCTCGAACCTAGAACACTGCACCCTCTCTTAGAGGGAGCTTGTCCCTGGCACTCAGTTTGTATAACATCCTCAATGAACCACTTTGCTCCATATCAAACAGAGAACAGGAAAGGATGCATAATCATCCGAGGGGCCTCAATATGAAGACACGGCACCTGGAGGGCATAGCCATCACAGACTCAATAACAAGTCCTTTCTCCAGAAACAAAGCCAAACCTTTTACTGGCTTCCTATATGGCTTCTCAGAATGAAGTTGGCCTGTTTACATAATGTAGGACCCATTCAATAAAAATGCTTTATTGTATTTCTAGTGAATGGATCATATGTGACCACCCTACAAAGGCTGATGCTACAACTGCATCACGGATGTCAGAAAGCTTAGGAAGCCAAAATGGCCCACTTCTCATCTTGCTTGGAAACATTACAGAGCTTCTGGTTTCAAAAGATAGATGTTTGTGCTGGAGGGACTTATAGAAAAGGATAAGAACTGAATTTAGCATGCTTGTGTGTTGTCACTGCCAACAGAGCCACTCTTTGGAAGAATTCTGGAAAATTCATAATGTCCAGGCCAATATATTTATAGTAAATTAAAGCAATGCTTTATTATCATGACTATTTCCTTGGTTACAGTGTTGATGATGAAATTTTAGGGAAAATAAAGCCCTTGTTATCATGCTCATGAAAGATTTTAAGCTAACAGAAAGTTCAGTCTTGATTCCAGGGCAGTTAATTAAGGTTGACCAAGTCAGGCAGAAGTAAATTAACTTGGCTGATCAATTATTTATATGAAGCAGAATAAATGCCCTTAAAGAACTTGGTCTGTGCATGAAAGGATGCGTAAATTAAACTAAACATACTTTCGTAAAGTATATTTCCACTTCTATGGGGAGAAGAGAAGTTAACAGCAAAATCACTTTTAGGAAAATGGTTAGAGTGATTACTTGGTACCCCTCCCCCAATGAAAAGGAAAAATTTTCTTTCTCATTGTTCATCCATGTGCAAGGAAAGAAAGAAAAAGGCATGCAATTTTGGAGAGATAACAGAAGCTCTTGGGAAGAAAACAAGGAAGGAAAGGAGGGAAGGAAAAAAGGGAGAGAGGTAGAAGAGAGGGGCAGGAATGAGGGAAAGGAGAGAGGAGAGAGGAGAAAGGGAGGGGAGATGGGGGAGCAGGGAAAGGAAGGAGGGAAGAAGAGATAACTCTAAGAATAGAGAGACTATGTGAATTTCTGTATTTTAGAACCATTGAACATGTGGCTCTTCATCATCAGTTATACTGCATGCAGAATTTATAGACTGGACAAGAATGAGGGTGGGAGCTGGGCTAGCTCTAGTTCTAAAAGAAGTACTCTTTAAATTACTCATGTTGCATCATGAAGATTCAAAATCCTTATGATTATGTTCATGCCTGTCAGAAAATAAGAAGAAAAATTTGTCTGTATTAAGATATAAAGCATACATTTACTTCTGGGTCTCATCAGATAAATGAACTGGTTTCCTTTAGATATGTAAAATGTTCATTCACCTGACAACTCAATACTCTCAATGAAGTTTTATTTTTATAATTTTTTAAAAGATTTTATTTATTTATTTTTAGACAGAGGGGAAGGGAGGGAGAAAGAGAGGGAGAGAAATATCATCGTGTGGTTGCCTCTTGTGTGCCCCATACTGGGGACCTTGTCTGCAACCCAGGAGTGTGCTGTGACTGGGAATCGAACCGCAACCCTTTGGTTCACAGGCCAGTGCTCAATCCACTGAGCCACACCAGCCAAGGCTCAGTGGAGTTTTAAGCAGCAAGGTGCAGCTAAGGAGATCCCCCACACCCATCCCCACCTCAGGCAAACAGCAGGGTAGATAGCATGGGTCATTAAACCAGCTCCACTCTTAGTGGGGTACCAGTTATCACTTCTGTTCAAAATATTGACAGGGACTGGAGCAAACAGAAAGCACGCAGATGAAAGGCAGACTTCTCAATGCAGTGCTACAGCAGTGGAGACTCACAGTGCCCAGTGTGTGGCACATGCTTTTCAGCTCTTAACCCTTCATGAGGGAAGACCCAGGGCTGGTGGGAGGATCTCGGGTTAGGGAAGTGAAACTGGGGTTAGGGAAGCAGGTGAGAAAAGGGCACGATGGAGCGGGCACACTGGCCCCAAGATGCTGAATCACTGTCTACAGGTGGGGGTTTCAGAGCATACTTTTAAAGAAAAAGAAGGAAAGGGGAACACAACAAGAGAAACAGAGCAAGAACAGCTGATTATTTTCTCATCTGAGATCACTTCCACAAATTGTGAATGAACCCTTCAGACACCACCATCTGTCTGTGTGCTGCCCCCATGGGCAGGGGCCCCATTTCATGGAAAGACCATCCAAGAGCCAAGTTTAGGAAGAAGAGTCAGCTCAGTGTGCTATGTGTTATGAAGGTATAATCTTGAAAAATCAAATTTTCATAATTATAACAGAAAGGCGTAAATATTCTAATGCATGGAAGCTCAAAAAGTAATCAAGAGAATGAGCCGGAGGGCTATTTTAATGTATGCAAAGCTAGTGACCCACAGTAAATGGAGGTAAGCTACAATGAATGTAAAGTACTGCACACATACTGAAGTCCTGGTTTGATGAGGGACGGCTAAAATTAACACCCAATTAATTTCCGAATTGACAAACAAATGAAACCCATAAATCTACTTTCTCATTAATTTTCTTGTGGTATAATTTAAAGCAGTAATATGAGGGCAAAAACTGAGCATTATCCATCATAAATATCCAAAAGATAGCACTGTAACCCCATAAATTATGCATATTACCTGTTGTTAAAAATGATTTATGTATTATCAACTTTATCATGCACTGTAGATGTCTAGATCTATCTTTAAAAATCTGGAATTTCATTTAGCATTTAGGAAGAAAAAGTTCAGGAGCAATGCAATTGTCAAAACATGTTAAAAAAACAGCGGCCTCCTTTTTAGCCATATAGGATGTCAGGGCAAGACTGGAATCTTCCTAAAACTTAGGAGATATTGAGAACATCACGGAGGTAATGGGCTGGGCATCTCAGGGGCAGAAAACACATCAGCAGTAGTAGTACACTCCTCCTCCTCCTGGAAAGCTCTGATGGATGCCTCCTAAAGGAGCTGCTCATCTCTCCTGCCTTCAAGAACACAGGAACCACTGACTAGGCCTGGAAAGGGATCAGCCCAGGCAACAGGCCTGGGTGCACCTCAGAGTGCCATGGGGGAAGACCTACAGATACGGGACTCAGTGAGGCTATAGGAGGCCTCAGTTGATGGGACGTCTGAGGAGGAAATTATGTTTATTGTTAAAGATGCAATATGGTTGCTCTCCCATCTTTACAGTTCAAAGAGGAGAAAAAAGAAATAGGAACTAGTTTGTATTTATCAATTACACCATTAGTACTTTGTATTTATCAATTAAATGAGAGAAACATTCAGATTAAAATGATTCCTTCCCCACCTCCCCACCTTCATTTCTTTAATAAGAATTTTAAAAAAAATCTTGTATGTCAAACTTTACTTTCAGGCATACCTTGCACATAGTAGGAATTTAATACACACTTGTTGAATGCTTAACTAAATGATTAAATGAGAGAAAAATCCAAATCTAACCTCTCAATCACGTGAGATCAAGGACTTGTGCAAGCCACCACTTTATGTTTCCACTTTTACAATACATTGCTTCCTGTACCTCTTTGGAATGACTAGCTGTTCTGGAGTTCTGAAACTCAGAAAATATCACAAGCCATTAAATCATTTTAAGTCTCAATAGAAGTAAGACTGTCCTAGTCATGGAAAATTTAAAGATAATTAACCAATGAAAAACTCTACCACAACCCACGGTAAACATTTAATATAAACAAGAATAATTCAGATGGACTAAAAATGGTGAAGAATACCATGTTTAATTTTCCCTGTAATTCATGACTCAGAATAGAATTAGAGGAACTGGGTGGTAACAAAATAATGATCCTCACAAAGACATGGCTTCCCTTCCTCATCAGACTTTTGATGTGAAGACAAGAGAGGACATTTCCAAGGAAAGGCACTTTTGAATTCCAATACCCGGGCAGCAACGCTGCTCCAGGAAACTGTAGCTGTCCCACTCCCACAACCTGTCTGAATCAAACTTTCCTGAACATGAAAATCTTTAAAAAACATTAGTGAGTGCAGATAACAAGCATCCCACCCTCATGAAAGTTACAGATGCCTAAATTATGTTTTCAGAATTTCACCTACTGTTGGCCTTGTTTTCCTCCTCTCCCAGAAGACAAAAGTTTAAGGGCTCTAATCGTAGAAACTGTGTGCAAACTATGAAAGTTAGAAAGAAGCTGCTCTAGGAAACAGAAGTACAAAGGGGAATGCACACCTACTCCCTGGCATATTAACCTAGAGAGCTCAAATAATTATACAGACACCAAAAAGGAGCCTTCAGATCCAGTACTAGACTGTTTGCTTTGCCATAAGGAAGGCTCTGAAGCTAGGGGGTGGGACAGGGCCAGGTGTTCTGGGGTGTTTAATTAAAATGCATTTTTACAGAACAAAATGAATTTTAAGTTTGAGAATTAACAAAGCCTGCTGAACTTTAACCATTTGAACATTCAAACATCTGAACTCTCACAGATAGCCTGGTGGAATAAACTGACCAACAACCAGTTCAGAATATATAATCTTTCATTTTCATAATTCATATAATTTATACACATGGGGCCAGGTTCTCATCATCATTTAATGACTGGCATGCTTGATGACACAGCTTCATGTCTCCTCCACTGGGCCACCAGCCCCTAACCGCTCCACTGGCCAAAGTGGACAATATATTCACAGTACCATGGAAGCTGAGTGAATGCAGGCCATCACAAGTCTGTTGCCTGCATTTCTCTGTTGTGTGAAAGGAACAATTATTTAATTTTATCCTTCAAAAACTCCAATATGCATATATGTATTCCCCCAAAAGTTGCTCTTACAGATAGATTAGCAGGCTTTTTCTGATATTAAAAAAGGCCACACTTTGTTGAAGGCCATGATTCCCCCAACCTCCACCCTCCAACTGACACCCCAGTCTCTGCTGTATCCTTGTAATTTATAGCAAATGCTAGCACACCCTGAAAATCCAGAAACAGCAACAAACAATAATTAGAAAAACAAAGATGACGTGGGTTGAGTTTTCTCTGCCATTTTCAAAACATGACGAAGGACAGGCTAATGTTCTGTCTTATCTAATGTGGCACCCAGTGTCCAAGGGACAAGAGCCACACACAGAGCTGAATACAGACACACATTTTCTGCTTTACTTCACTAGAAATAATTAACACAAAAACTCATGTGAAACGAGATAAGCAAAAGCAACAGGTATGAATAAAAAACAGTAGCTTTTAAAATACATATAATGTGTATCAATTATTCGATTACCTTCTAGTTAAGATGTCTCCATTTACACATGACAGGATTTATCCAGAACACATCAAAGTAAAAGTGACCCTCCCCTTTGCAAACTTGACAAAGTACATGCATCACAGAGAATCACATGAAGCCCACACAACACAAAATGCATACACAACACAAAACCCAAGGACTGTACCTGTCAAAGGTGATTGCCTTGTTCATAGCACTAGACTTTTTCTCCTATACCTCCTGAATCCTTGTTTGCTCCACAAAGAGTTTTCTAGCCATCTGAGGTTCTATTACTGAGCTAGTCGCCTTTCAGGAGAGCTCTCTCCCTTCTGAAAAAAGCAAACAACTGCATAGATATCATTACACTAAGGAAATCTCTTAGAAAAACCAAACAACTTGCTAATCTCTCAGCCCCTTCATCCAAGCAAAAGATAAGAAAAGCAAACCTAAGTCTGTTTCAACCACATTCCAGGGACAAGTTCCCCTTTTTCTTTCTTTATCAAAATTCTAGCATAAGTTTTTTTCCCTGTGTGTTTTTTAAACAGACCTTGCAGGATAAACTGCTGCTCACACCCGCAAACAAAGCAGTATTTGTTTAATAAGGATTGCTGCCATGGGTACAGTAAACAAGAGGCCCAGGCATTTATGTTTATGAACAAACACATCATCTTACAAGAGTAATTTAACATTAACCAGGTGGAATAATCAACAGATTTCATAGGTGACACCAGGGGCAGGACTAATGTAAATAGAACTGGCAGGAGAAAGGAGCCAGTCTTTAGGAATCAAGGTCGAGGTAAATGCATTACAGGGTAAACAGCTGCAAAGAAAGCAAGATAAACAAACAGTCATTCTTCTGACATTTAGAGGCAGAAAGGTTGTGTGTTACATAGATCAGCTGCTGACCACCATGAAATCAGACCAGTTGGAGACCAGGCCTGCTTGTTTGCACAATGCCAGGTTTGCTTATAAACAACAATTTGCTGTTACCAACCTCACATTACTCATCATCATAGAAGCCAGAGCAAATCACTGAAAATCCAATTAACTCTTCACTGATGACATTACTTAGAAATAAAAAAAAAAAACCAAACATGGCCCCTATAAGAAATAAGAAGTCACCCCCAAATGAGCTCAGTCTATACCTGGCTTGTTTGTAGATAAAAACAAAACATACACATGGTTTAAACTACTAAAGGTTAAATTTGGTAACAGCTTTAAAAGACTGTAATGTTTCCATGCTTGAGTAACTGTGCATTCATTTCCTAGGCTCATCCTTTATCAATGAAATTTATGGGTCACACATACTTCAAACCTTAAATATTTTATCTAGAAGGAAAACCTTCATTTTCTTTTCTACCCAAGATACCTTTATGTGCACTGAGTCCACAAACAAATATATTTGTAGCATTCTCAACCACACTGCAAAAAATTTAACTGTATTGGGTTATAATTTTTGCCCTTAAAAAGATTACATAAGAAATTAATCAGTTGATATTACATATAATCAGTTCATTTTGTCAGCTTATCAAACAAATCTTAAGTTTTCAAAGTCAATAGTAAAAAACTGGTCCAATGTGACCACTAATGCAAATGTTACAAAAAAAATGTTGTATTTTCAAAATTTTTCTTCCTGTGTACTAATATGTAAAACAGGTTACTGTATAAGAAAGTTATCATGCCTTATCAGAGATACTATATTTAGGTATACCAGGTCTGTCTGGAAAAATTGCAGCCATTGTTAACATAATGAGAGAGGTTTGTGCAACACTGAGGTAACCTGGCAGCCAAGGAGAGTGGGCTGACTGGAATGCGCATGTGCGAACAATGACAACTTCACTGTACTTGTCGGTGGGGGCAGTAGACACCAATGAGTGATCACGTGTATTGTGTAGCCAAGATATTCAAAATGACTGAGCAAGTAGAGCAACAACTCTGCATTAAATTTTGCATTAAGGTTGAAGGTTCCTCTGCGAAACTATTCAGATGATTCAGAAAGCCACAGCTAGGGGCAACTGGTGATTGGCAGCTTCATCCTGACAACCTGTGCAGAATTTTTTTGTGAAACATCCAATCACCGTGGTGACTCAACCCCTCTACAGACCAGATTTGGTGCCCTGTGACGTCTGCCTTTTCCCAAAACTAAAATCATCACTGAAAGGCAAGAGATTTCAGATTGTCGATGAGAGTCAGGAAATACAACAGGGCAGCTGATGGCGACTGGGAGAACTGTGTGAGGTCCCAATGTGCCTACTTTTAAGGGGACTGAGGTGTCACTGTCCTATGTACAATGTTTCTTGTATCTTGTATCTTCTTCAGTAAATGCCTCTATTTTTCATAGTACAAGGCTGGATACTTTCTGGGAGACCTCATATAATTTGCAATTGAAGTGTTGTTTGAATCTCTTTTACAGACACTTTGGCATTATTAAACTACTTAATTTTCATATGTGTGAAAAACAGTTGTCTATTACTTAAAATCTTTTTTATCCCTACCTGAGGACATTTTCACTTGCTTTTTTTAGAGAGAAAGAGGAAGGAAGAGAGAGAAATACTGATGTGAGAGAAGCATTGGCTTGCCTTTGTACACACCCAGACCAGGGGTCTGCGCTGGGACGGTGTAGGGGGTGGGTCATGGCAGGGATCATATGCGTCTGGCCTAGAAGTTCACATAAGCTCACACCTGACTGGGTATTAATCCACAGCTTAGGTATGTGCCCCAACTGGACCAGAACCACAACTTTTCCATTATGGGAAGACATTCCAACTACTGATCCACAGAGGCCAGGGCCATTACTTAAAATTTAATAAGCAAAGCATAACTTGAAAAACAGTTTGGTAATTTATATTTGGTAATCTATATTTTATACTAATAATCAGTGAATCAATTTCTTAAAATTCTGCACTATGTCAGCACAAAGCACAGCAAAATGCTACTGGATATGCAAAGCAAAATTGGAAAACTAAATTAAAACAAACGAAGGTACACCTGAGAAGATTCTGACAACTACATTAGCAACAATCAGATCATCAGAATTTCCATCTCTGTCTAAAAAAAAACAACAAAATTTGCCCTGACCTGCGTGGCTCAGTTGGTTGGCCAACTTCCCTCAAAGCAAAGTTCACCAGTTCTATTCCCAGTCAAGGTGCATGCCTGGGTTGCTGCTTCTGTCCCAGTTGGGGGTGAATACAAAAGACAACTGATCAATGTCTCTTTCCCTCTCTTTCTCCTTCCCTCCCCCAAGTCTAAAAATTAATAAATAAAGTCTTAAAAATTGTACTGGTCAGCCCACTTACCCCTGGTCCCCCTCCCCTCCCCGACAGTTCCACTATAAACACGGTAACCTTCTCTGGCTGTTCTTATTCCCACTTCCTGCTCCAATGATCTACTCTTTGTTCTGCAATCCTGAAGTCACAAAGTAAGGATAGTGTTTTTTTTTTTTTCTTTTGTTTTTGTTTTGTGTGCTGTGGTTTGTTTTCCAAGTGGCTCTCTGCTGAGAGTATCCTTTTCCTAAATTAACACAGCCCCAAAGCTTCAACAATATCTGGAGAAGAAATTTCTACAGGGCATTTAGTGCCTTCGTAGAAGGAATTTTTTCTGGCTGGTGGGTCTGTCTTTACTTTATGGACCCAGAGAAGGGCCACGGAGACCTCTCCCTTTTCTGTCCTAGAAATGATGGGGCTTGAGCTCTCCCACTGCCCTAAAGCAGAAGCTCAGCCTTGCTCACCTCCAAGTGATGATGCCAAGTCTGGCAGCTGAAACAACTAAACATAGAGACGCCTCTTCAAACGCTTTGGGATCCGAACATTCTCAGATTTCATGCTCACTACTCTGCGCATGGGCAGAATGACTCGTAGACAAAGAGAAGGGAAGTATCTTATTCAATGTCCCAGTGAAACTCAAGAGAGAAAAACACTAAGTCAAAGCAAAATGAATGCTGTGTCCTGCCAACCCCATTCCCCATCTTCATTGGAAAATGCTGATTACCCAACTAACTACCTGCATTTACAATATTCACCAGGAGTTCTTCTGACTATCATTTTTATTTTATTTTCCTAAGGCCTAGATGAACAAGACTATCAATAAAAGACCATAAACAGGGTTTACAATTCTAAATGGCAATCTGAAGAGTTGTAACCATTTCTCTTAATAAAGAGATAGTTGAGTCGTAGAGTTTTAAAGCCAAACCAAACCTAGGCATATATAATCACTGTCCAAACAGGATTCCTTTGTATGCTGAGATAATTCTACTGATTCCCCACCATGAGTAGGATAAAAAGCAAACAAGCAAACAAACAAAACAAGCCTTTTCTGCAGTTCTGGTGATAAACTTGTCCTCACATACCTTTAGCGTTATCTCATGTGCCCAGTTTACTTATTTTGTTCCTCATAGTCCCCAAATTTTTAAATCTAAACACATTACAATAAAATAAATGGAAGAGAAGAGAGTGTCCATTTATTAAGAAGTCTTTTATATCCTGTTTGGTAAATGATTTTCAAAACTGCACAAGTCCCAAAGAGGCTGTGGGGAGATGCAGGATTAGAAAGGACTGCTTTACTCTTTCCGCACCTCTTTTCTGGAGTGAAAATCTTACAAATTCCTAGACTCAGAGTAGTCATGCCATCTGAGGGGGCACTTGAGCCAGTTTCCAAGCTTCAAGCTTTCACTTCTCTTTCTACCTTCATAATTTTTGCCATCTCCATCCACCAACATAATTTTTTAAAATTTATTCACTTTTGACAAACAAATCTATTTCAAAGGAAACTTTACATTACTTTGTCACCTGGAAAGCCAGTGTGCATTCCTTATAGAGGAGAAAATCTTTGTAATAAATGTAATACAACCTAACCCATGTTATTAAATTCTAGCTAGATCCTGCTGCCCAGAAAGGCTCCGAGTAGGGAGCCATGTTCTCTCTTTGTTCAATAATGAGCTTACAACTGGAAGACAGAGATTAAAGACACACTAGTACCAAATGGACACTTTCTCCTTTGCTTTATCAGAAGGATTAAAACAGACTGAAAATGAAATTGCTTCAACATCAAATCACAATAATGAGAATTGGTGAATGATTTATGAACCATCGAAAAATCCTCTTCCAATATACCAGTGAGTTGTACAAGCACATGTACTGGGAACTGAGCTGGAGGAGACTTCAGAGACCCACGTAGAGTATCTATCTTGACTCCTAAGCAAGATATTCCTCACAATGTAACGTAAAAATCACTTATAAAGAGCCTACTGTGTACACAGTAGAGCTACATAACCAACGTCCTAGACTCTCTACTCCTGCTCCGCACTGGTGGGGCTCCTAAATCATGGGTATTATCCTTACAAAAGACAACTTAAAAATCAAACTGGCAGCTTTAACATAAGCCTCCCTCCTGGGCCTGCCCTTTCTCACACCATCCTTTCTGCAACATAAGTTCAGAGTTTATTCAGTACCAAGTAACTATTATATGATTAAAAACTATAGCACATCATTCAAAAAATAAATGCTTTCATTAGTCCAACCTTTTTTGTAATGGAGTGCCACTGATGACCTAGCATTAGCCTCACTCCCTGCTATTAATCACACTTCTAAGAGCTCATTTTGCTTTAAAACCTTAAGAAATTGCTGTAATTTAAAGACATGGTGTCTACATAATGGAAATGCCTCAAAGATTGTATCATTTCACAAAACACAGTATTTTTTAGTGGGAACAATGACCGTGATGCTAAGGTACTGTAAAATGGGGATTTTATACATATATATATGTGTATTATAAGATGGGAATAATTTATACATGTAAAATAAGATGTAAGCTGTCTTTTCTATTTGAGGCTTCCCACTTCTGTACACATTAATCACTACCTTTGGGAAGCTTATTAATCTAAAGGCATAGGCATATAGTTCACATAGATTAAAATCAATGTAACAGTATCAAACAAATAAAATATAAATATGAAAGGGGAAAACCTAATGTAATAGGGCAAAAGATCTCAAAGCATACCTTGTGCTTCAATTCTATTGGTAGTATATTCCTCATTCATCATCTATAATTCCTGTGTCTCCTCTGCCCATGTGAAAGGAACTAAAGCAAGTTCTTCAATAAGTGACTTCAGGACCAGTTACAGGTATCTGCCTATTTACTTTCAGTATGATTTCAATAATACTATACAATGATGCCCTTAATTTGTAAGTCCTCATTTCATTAAACTACACTCATGACCATTTAGTACATCTGAGTGCTATAAAGAAGGAAGTTTTTCAAAATACATAGCTAAAATAAACCTTTTTAAAAGTGCCCCTTCAATTTTTACTATTACACAATTAAAACACAACATATATTCATCTTCCAATTTTGCATAAGTGTAAAGATAGAGACATAATGTTACATGATTAAGAATAAGCTCCCATTAGGCATAAAGATGATGACTAGATCTGGTATTAATGGCTAAGAAAAATGAGAATCTGTAGGCCTAAAGTCAAGAACTCAGATACCATCTTACAGTCAGCAGGCTGGTGACAAAGTACAGGTGGGGCTGGGCCTCAGGCTTTTCAGGGATAAGTTATTACAGCTCTATCTGAAGGACCCCTTCTCAAAGAGATATGCTTACCTGCATGGTGTCAAATGATCAGATAAGTTCCTAGACCTTGGACCTGTCCCCTGCCCATATCTGACTAATAAATATGCTAACTTCTTTACTTCTTTCTCAAAAGCTAGGAGGAAATGCTGAGCCAGGAGGAGTATTTTGGAAGAGTTTGCCACAGACAGGCCAGCAAGAGGGCTACAGCTTGATGTGCCCAGAAAAGGCAGACTGGGCACCAATAGCAGGATAGGTGATGGTGGCCTCCCCACCTCACACACTGGGTATCCATGCCACTGGATGGCAACAGAGTTGATGATGGGGCCATCTGGTGTCTGGTGACGGGATTCCTAACAGGACTCATTCATCAACAAGCATCCAAAAAAACTTTTGAAAGGGTATTGCTACTCCTTGGCATTTCCAGGGTAATTGTGAGGGATGAGGGTACTGGACATCTTTAGAGCAGAAATAACACCTGGACCAGTATGAGACATAGTAGAGGCAACAGGGTCCATTAACATTATTAATACATGAGTTAACACTCAACAAAGATCACAGCCCCCGGATAACCAACTGATGGAGGGGCGAGGTACTGATCCAAGAGCAGATCCTCCTTGCACTTGCCTTAGGAGACAGTACAGGTGGAAAGGCTCTATCACAGGGCAGGGGCTTTTCAAATAGAACCCTGTGTACCTCCAACAGACAAGGCAGTTAGCACTTTTTGCACTGCACTTGTGGTGCAGATGTCAGCTATGCAAAGCATGGTTTTATGGAGAGTGGCACAAGGAGTTTCTGAAAACTTTAAAATGCAAATTCTGAGGCCCATCCAGATCTCCTGAATAAGAACCTATATTTTAATAAGATCCCCCAGGTAATCTATTTACAGTCTGAGAAGGCAGTGTGGTGGAAAGGGAGCAGCCATTATACCAGACTTACTTCAATTGGGTTCCCACTCTGTCAATTTACAAGTTTCAATAAGCCACCCAACCACTCTTTCCATTTCAGTATGTTTAAAATTATATTACTCTGCATATGAGTTCACTCATCCCTCTAATATGTACCTAATATGTTTCAGATTATGTATTAATTTTGGGGCAACAATGGGGAACAAAAATTGATACAGATCCATCTCCATGGAGGTGGCTGCCTGTTGAACTGAGAAGACACATATTAGCCAATTAGTCATATACAGAAGTGGAGATTATACCTGTGATAAGTGCTACTATGAAAAATTCACAGTGTTGAACAAAGAACACACAAAGCTAATATATGCAAATTGCCTTGTATGTAGTAGGTGCTCAATAAATCATAGCAATTATTAGTAGCCCATAAACCCAGATCTTTGGGAAGCTACTAAAAAATTCCCAAGTGCAAAATTTTCTCTCCTCATCATAAGATAAGTACTGTGTTCTCAGTTAAATTACTTTTTAAAAACGTTTTTCTGCTTCCTCCTGGATATAGGAGGAATACTATAACATCAATAAAGTCAACATTTCCTCTAATGATAGCTTAGAGAACAACATTAACTTTCTGGGTGATTGTTAAGAATTAGCTCCTGTTTACCAAGTTGTAGTTAAAAGGTGTAGTTGCAGAGCAGGGTAATAGTGCACAACAGCCTTGTTCTAAGCAGCCTTTGATTATCATTTTTAACCCTCGATACTTAAAGAAAATCTTTAATTGGCTTTTTGGTGGCATTTCTTCTTTATATATTCAGATTATTGAAGTCAAGAAAGTACATGCTAATAATTGCAGATAGGATTAGCAACTTGTACCTCATATTGTGGACACAGTGGTTAATTATTAGTGCCCTTACCACATGTCTATATGGCAGGGGCCTGGGGGGAGGAAAACTGGACTGAACAGGAATCAGAGACCTTGTGGCCAAGTCTCCAACACTGAGGATGCCCACCCCAGGAGCAGAGTGGCTTAGTTTACCACAGTAAATTTGAAGCTTTCCTAACATTCCAACTGATGTGTTTGCTGTTCCTTTAAAACAGCCCTCCAATCTGTACAATGGTTGTGCTCATTGTCCATGAATTTGTGTATTTTAAATAAAAAAAAATGATATAAAAGCTTTCCATGGTTATACAAGTTTTTGGTTCTTTTCCAAATATTGGGCTTCCTTCCAACAGGTGGATACTTGTGATGGGAGAATTCTGACCTCACTTGTATCAGAATGTCCCTGACCAAAAAAATACAAAATAGAGTAGTTGATTTGGAATAGGCAGAGAAGCTGAAACAGAAGGGTTACATGAAACACAGTCTGTATTAAGATCTCAGTCTTCACATGCACTAGCTGAGTGATACAACCATGGGCTCACACACTGGAACATACACTGTTTTTTATGAATTGAAGTATTGTTAGGTGGAATGGGACAGAGTCACTAGCCGCTTAGTTAGTGGTCAAAAGTGGGCGGCTGCCATTTATTACTGCCTGGAATAAGATACATATTTAGGATAATTTCCCTTGGATCTAACTATTAAGAATGCAAAGCATGAGAGAAAACGATGCCCCCAGGCACATTTGGCAGTGTCTGCAGACATTTTTGATTGTCACAACTGGGGGAAAGGGCTGCTAGTGGGAAGCCAGGGATGCTACTAACACTCCCACAATACAGGCCCCACAACAAAAATCATCCAGTCCCCATACCAAGTGTCATAGTTAAGAAAACTGTTCTATGCAAATTTGTACTGTTATGAGATCAAAGCAATGAATCCTATTTCTTGTTCAATAATACATTTATAATGTGCCTTAAAATTTTAATGACCTGTGATTTTTGCTTGCATTTCTACTTAACAAATACTACTGAACTGAGCACCTCTGGTGGGTCTGTTAGGTAAGACTTAGTTGGGGCGCTAACATGCAGATGCAGTGCTGTAGTAACGCAGTGCCATATTTCAAGTGGTTCCTCAACTGGAGGGCTAGGTGGGCTGGGACAGGTGAGGGAGGACATTTTTGCTGGTGGCAAAAACAAGGAGAAGTGCTGGAAAATGGACGTGTCACAACAGAATGAAGATGCACTGGACAGTTAACTGAGCAGGGAACAGGGATGGTCTTGGATACAAGGAATTTTTTAGGAAAAGAAGTCTGATGGAAATGTCCATGTCAGGCTAAAGCAAGGAGACTGGGGACAAATGAGGGCACTCTAGTACAGCACTGACAGAGGCAGCAGAGACGGAGAATGGAGACAGAGCTGACCTCCCTCTCACCTCCCCTGCCTCCTAAGGGCCTGTTCCCTCAGGACTCCCTAACCTGGGTCAGCTAGGCAGGCCAATGTGAAAACAATCTTCCTCACCCATAGCCCTTCCTTCCCCTGCTAGCTGATTTTGAGAGCTACTTCACTCCTCCACTGTCTCCTTTCCTCCCTCCCACCAGGTCCTCACCTTGCTCCTACCTCACCATTCCTCTGGAAGTATTCCTATCACAGTTGCTAATGTTCCTGGACTTGCTAAATCCAATTGACTTTTTTTCAATCCTAATCTTATTTGACCTCTTGAGAACACATGACACTGTCACCCACATTGTCTCTTTTAAAAAAATTTTTTCCCATTTCCTCCAGGTTTTCATGCTCTTCATCATCCTGTCTACATAGCAGGTGGCTCCTTCTCTTTCTTCTGAATGAACTTAGCTTCTGTTCATTCTTTTTTTAATTTATTTTAATTGTTGTTCTTGTACAGTTTTCTGTCTTTTACTCACACCCCAGTCTACCGCCCCAACCCTCCCCACCTCTCTCCCATTTCCACCCCCTAGTTTATACCCATGTGTCCTTTATACTTTTTCCTGTAAATCCTTCCCCTTTTCCCTTTTCCCCTAATATTCCTTCGCCTCTCCCTTCTGGTGACTGTCAGCTTGTTCTCAATTTCAGTGTCTTTGGTTGTATTTTGCTTGTTTGTTTGTTTTGTTGATTAGGTTCCTGTTAAAGGTGAGATCATATGGTATTTGTCTTTCACTTCCTGGCTTATTTAGCATGATGCTCTCCAGTTCCATCCATGCTGTTGCAAAGGGTAGGAGCCCCTTCTTTCTTTCTGCTGCATAGAATTCCATTGTGTAAATGTACCATAGTTTTTTGATCTATTCATTTACTGATGGGCACCTGGGTTGCTTCCAGCACTGGGCTATTGTAAATTGTGTGGCTATGAACATAGAGGTGCATAGGTTCTTTTGGATTGGTGTTTCAGGGTTCTTAGGATATAACCCAAGCAGAGGAATTGCTGGGTCAAAGGTAGATTCATTTTTAGTTTTCTTAGAAAATTCCATACTGCTTTCCATAGTGGTTGTACCAGTCTGCAATCCCACCAAAAGTGCACTAGGATCCGCTTTTCTCCAAAACCTCTCCAACGCTTGTTGTTTGCTGCCCTGTTTATGATAGCCTTTCTGACTGGTGTGAAGTGGTATCTCATTGTGGTTTTAATTTGTATCTCTCTGACAGCTAGCAATAGTGAGCATCTTTTCATGTGTCTCTGGATCCTCTGTATGTCCTCCTTGGAGAATTGTCTGTTCAAGTCCTTTGCCCATTTGTTCATTGGGTTGCTTGTCTTCTTAGAGTGGAGTCGTGTAAATTCTTTATATATTTTGGAGATAAAACCCTTGTCTGAGGTATCATTGGCAAATATGTTTTCCCATATGGTTGGTTCTCTTTTTATTTTAATACTGTTTACTTTAGCTGTGCAGAAGCTTTTTATTTTGATGAGATCCCATTTGTTTATTCTTTCCTTTATGTCACTTGCTTTAGGGGACATATCAGTAAAAATGTTGCTGCGTGAAATATCTGAGATTTTCCTGCCTATGTTCTCCTCTAGGACTTTAATGGTGTCATGGCTTATATTTAAATCTTTTATCCACCTTGTATTTATTTTTGTGTATGGTGTAAGTTGGTGCTCGAGTTTCATTTTTCTGCACGTAGCTGTACAGTTCTCCCAACACCACTTGTTGAAGAGGATATTTTTACTCCATTTTATGTTGCTGCCTCCTTTGTTGAATATTAATTACCACCGAGACTTGGGTTTATTTCTGGGTTCTCTGTTTTGTTCCACTGGTCCATGTGCCTGTTTTTATGCCAGTACCAGGCTGTTTTGATTACAATAGCCTTGTAATACAGTTTGGTGTCAGGTATTGTGATACCTCCTACTTTGCTCTTCTTTCTCAAAATTGCTGCAGCTATTTGGGGTCGTTTATGGTTCCATATAAATTTTTGAAGTGTTTGTTCTATGTCTGTGAAATATGCCATTGGTACTTTAATAGGTATTGCATTGAATTTGTAACTTGCTTTGGGCAGTTTGGACATTTTGATGATGTTGATTCATCCAATCTATGAACACGGTATATGTTTCCATTGTTTGTGTCTTCCTTGATTTCTCTCTTCAGTGTTGTGTCATTTTCTGCACACAGGTCTTTTACTTCATTGGTTAGGTTTATTCCTAGGTATTTTATTTTTCTTGTCGCTATAACAAATGAGATTTTTTTCTTGATTTCTGCTTCTGCTGTTTCATTGTTGGTATACAAAAAATGCCTTTGATTTCTAGATATTGACTTTGTATCTGGCTGTTTGACCAAATTCATTTATTAGGTCCAGCAGCTTTTTGGCTGAGTCTACAGGATTTTCTATGTACACTATCATGTCATCTGCAAACAATGATAGTTTTGTTTCCTCCTTTACAATTTGGATGCCTTTTATTTCCTTTTCTTGTCTAATCGCTGTGGCTAAGACTTCTAATACTATATTGGATAGAAATGGTGAAAGTGGACATCCTTGTCTTCTTCCTGATCTTAGTGGAAAAGATTTTAGTTTTTGCCCGTTGAGCATGATGTTGGCTGTAGGTCTCTCATATATGGCCTTTATTATGTTGAAGAATGCTCCCTCTATTCCCACTTTGCTGAGTGTTTTTATTATAAAAGGTGTTGTACCTTATCAAATGCTTTTTCCGCATCTATTGATATGCTCATGTGATTTTTTGTCTTTGCTTTTGTTTATGTGATGTGTTACATTTACTGATTTGCAAACACTGAACCACTCTTGCATCCCAGGGATGAATCCCACTTGGTCATGGTGTATGATCTTTTTAATGTATTGTTGGATGCGGTTTGCCAATATTTTGTTGAAGATTTTAGCATCTATGTTCATTAGTGATATAGGCCTGAAGTTTTCTTTCTTTGTTGTGTCTTTATCTGGTTTGGGGATTAGAATGATGCTGGCTTCATAAAAAGAGTTTGGGAGTCTTCCATCATTTTGGATTTTTGGGAATAGTCTGCGAAGGATAGGGGTTAGCTCTTCCTTAAATGCTTTGGAGAATTCTCCCGTGAAACTATCTGGTCCAGGGCTTTTGTGTGTCAGGAGTTTTTTGATTACTGCTTCAATTTCATCTGCTGTTATTGGTTCTTCAGGCTTTCTGCTTCTTCACTGAGTTTTGGAAGATTATATTTTTCTAGAAACTTGTCCATTTCACCTAGGTTTTCAAATTTCTTGGCATACAGTTCTTCATAGTAATTTCTTAAAATCCTATGTATTTCTGTAGTGTCAGTTGTAATCTCTCTTCTTTCATTTCTGATTGTGTTTATTTGGGTCCTCTCTCTTTTTCTTCTTAATGAGTCTGTTTAAAAGCTTGTTGATTTTGCTTATCTCCTCAAAGAACCAGTCCCTGAATTTACTGATCCTTAGAACTGTGCTTTTCATCTCTATGTCATTTAATTCTGCTCTGATATTGGTTATTTCTTCCTTCCACTTGCTCTGGGCTATGTTTGTTGTTGTTTCTCGAGTTCTCGTAGGCATAGGGTTAGGTTGTTTGTTTGAAATGTTTCTATCTTTTTTAGGTAGACCTGTATGTCTATGAACTTCCCTCTCAGGACTGCCTTTGCTGTGTCCCATAAGTTTTAGATTGTTATGATTTCATTTTCATTTGTTTCCAGAAAGTTTTTTATTTTTTCCCTAATTTCATTCATGACCCATTCATTGTTTAATAGCATGCTATTCAATCTCCATGATTTTGAGTGTTTTGGGTTTTTCCCCTTGGGGTTGGTTTCTAGTTTCAGTCCCTTGTGGTCAGAGAAAATGCTTGGTATGATTTCAATTTTCTTGAATTTGTTGAGCCTTGTTTTGTGTCCTATCATGTGGTCTATCTTTGAAAATGTTCCATGTGCATTTGAAAACAATGTGCATTTAGTTTCTTTGGGAGGAAGGGCTCTATATATATCAGTTAAGTCCATTTCATCTAGAGTGTTGTTCAATGGCACAATATTTTTGTTGATATTTTGTTTGGAAGTTCTGTCCATTTTTGACAATGGGGTGTTAAAATTCCCTACTATAATTGTGTTGCTGTCAACATCTTTCTTGAAGTCCTCTAAGATTTTCTCGATGTATTTGGGTGCTGCTATGTTGGGTGTATATATATTTACGATGTTTATGTCTTCTTGGTGGATTCCTCCTTTGAGTATTATGAAGTGACCTTTTAGATCTCTCTTTATGGCACTTCTTTTGAAGTCTATTTTGTCTGATATGAGTATTGCTACCCCAACTTTTTTTCCTGTCCATTTGCTTGGAAAATTTGTTTCCAGCCCTTCACTTTGAGTCTGTCTAGTTCTTTTGTCCTGAGGTGGGTCTCTTGTAGGCAGCATATATGTGGGTCATGCTTTCTTATCCATTCAGCTATTCTATGTCTTTTGATTAGAGCATTTAATCCATTTACATTTAAGGTCATTATTGATAGGTACTGATTCATTGCCATTTTTGTACCTATGTTCCTCTCTCTTTCTCTCTCTTTTCCTTCCTTTCCTTAAGGCACTCCCTTTAGCATCTCTTGCAGAACTGGTTTGGTAGAGGTGTATTCTTTTAGACTTCTTTTGTCTGGGAAACTCCTTATTTGGCCTCTATCTTGATTGAAAACCTTGCTGGGTAAAGTAGTCTTGGTTGCAGGCCTTTGGTTCTCATTTCTTGGAATATTTCTTGCCATTCTCTTCTCAGTGGAAATGCTCCAAGCCAGAAGTCAGCTGCTAACCTTATCGGGGCTCCCTTGTATGTTCCTTCCTTTTTCTCCCTTACTGCCTTTAAGATTCTCTCTTTGTCTTGGAATTTTGCCATTTTAATTATGATGTGTCTTGAAGTGGGCCACTTTGGGTT
Organism: Anoura caudifer; assembly: GCA_004027475.1. NCBI lineage: Eukaryota > Metazoa > Chordata > Mammalia > Chiroptera > Phyllostomidae > Anoura > Anoura caudifer. Next base: position 111,108 of record PVKU01000822.1, on the reverse strand, counting down.
CCTCTTGATTAGGACTCTCTGTATTTCCTGCATTTGTTTCCTCCAGTCATAGGGCCTCCTCTGGTCACAGAGCTGCCCCCGTCTCTCCGTCGCCTCCATCACAGGGCCACCTCCAGTCGTGGGGCCTCCTCCGGTTGCCGGTCTGGGTGAATCATTTTTGAACTCCCGCACAATTCAATTTTCTCTCTGTCCTGTTTGGGTTTTCTTTTTTCTTTTCTTTCTTTTTTTTTTTTTTTTTGGTTCTATATTTTTGTTGTCCTTAATCTTGGTTGTAAGAGGAGGCACAGCATGTCCAGCTATGCCTCCATCTTGGCCAGAAGTCCTGGAATAGTGTCCATTCTTAAGTGTGTCATCTTCCTAACGTTCTGCCCTCAGGGCTCCAAAGTTCTTCTGCAAAGGGCCAGATAGTGAATACTTTTGACTGTAGGACCTGGGGTCTCTGTCCCACCTCCTCCAAGTGGCCGCTCTACTGCAGTACCAAACAAACTTAAACAACACGGGAACAAACAGGCATGGCTGGGTTCCAACAGTACTTCACTTTCCACACAGCACCACCTTGATTTGGTAGTTAGCAGACCCTGCACTGAGCACCAGCCCAGGACCTCTGGATCCTCCCTGGGACTTCACTTCACACCTGCCTGTACCCAGTGGCTCCTAAATCATTGTCAGATTCAACCAAAATATCTTTCCCGAACTTCAGGTCTCTGTAACCTTCTGGACATTTCTACTTTGACATCCTAAATGAACCTCAACTTTGTCTCAAACAAACTGGCATCCCCTACTTCTCCCTCCACCCAAACTCCAAAATGGGTTTTCAGGGAAGGGGCCACTTCTAAATCAGGAATTATCTGATAGTCCTCCTTCGATTCGCTTTCCCATATTACCAATTCTCATTCCTTATTTAATAAAAACTGCTTCTCCACACCCTTGCTTTGGAGAATGGGTGGCCTACTCCCTAGCTTCAATGGCTACTCCTTCAAAGGCCCCCTATGGCCTCTAGTGTGAAGTCCCAAACTTGAAGGCCTGCTCTGTCCAACAAAGTCACTGGCCACAGGAGGCTACCTAGCATTTAAAATGTGGTTAGCTATGACTGCAGAACTAAATTTTTAATATGTGTAATTTAATGCAAACTAGTTTAAATTTAAAACTGATATTCAGAGCAGTTATTGAAAACCTTTTAAGTATGTGTTAAACAACTTGTGTATGTGAATCTACTAATCTATTTTTTCAACGGTAAATTTTATTAAATTTAAATAAAGATTGCACATTCATAATGAAATTTTAATATCTAAATCAAGAGTATTTATCAGAATTAGTATGAAAGAAAATAATAAAAAGGGTGCCTCATAAATTGTTAATATTGAATCCATACTGAAGTAATGATATTTTGGATAAACTATATTAAATGAACTATAATTTACAGCAGATTCTTTTCACTTTTTAAAACGTAGCTAATAGAGAAGTTGAATTCCTCATGTGGATCTCATTTTATTCTGTTGCACAATGCTGGGCTGGCGCACAGCCCTTCCCTCTCCAGCTCTAACAGTGTCCTCTCCCCGCTCCCTATCTACACTGTGGCCACACTCAGAAGCTGACTCCAATGTCTCTGTACCTCTACACACACATTCCTTCTACTTCTGTGCCTCTACCATGAATCTTAGGAGCCAATTCCTATTGAACTTCAAAATTCAGTTCATGCTAAGAAGCTTTTGTAGACCATCCTACCACCAAGTCTGGGACAGGCATTTTCCCATAGGTTCTCTTCAACTTTTATACTAAACTCTTTCAGAGCAATCATTAGACTGTATTCTAATTTTCCGAGCCCTTAATGGTAACCCAGGCATCATGATTTATACCTAACAGGTACCTTGCAGTTTGATAAATAATTCACTATCACCTAGATGAACGAATGGGTGAGAGATACCATGCAGCTACAACCAATGATCTGGGAGCAATTATAAGAGCCTAGGGCAGCATCAATGGGGTTTCTCAGATTTCCAGCCCAGGTGATCAGAAGAATGATGCTTTTATGAAAACAGCCAAGTGAAGGAAAGAGGTATTTCTCAGGAGAGAAGAAGTGAAAGCAAGAACTAGAGGTTAGTCAAACAGTTCAGAGGGAGTGGGTAAGATTGAGAGGGGAGGAGAAAGGTCCTCAGAACAAACCATAGTGAATTCCTACATTTAGGAAACAGGGAGAGTGACATTTAGTAAGTTCCAGTCTTTGCAATTTCCATGTAGGGTATATATTAATCCTCAATTTTTTTAAAGAAGAAAACACTGAAGATCAGGGAGTATTAACATGCATACACACAGCCGGTGGACAAACGTCTGAACATCAAAGTCATCCAATCTCTGTCTGCTACACTACAGTCAGGGGTAGAGCCAACCTTAGAGAGAGGCATAGAAGTTAGAAGGGAGTTTTAATAATGAAAGGGTGCTTGGTGGTTTCAAGTGACTTAGAAAATTTGAGTACGACAAAATGATGGGGAAGGCGAAAGGGAATGCCCACATCTAGCATCAAGTATCTTCATCTTTCTACTCTTTCCTCCTTGTCTTCTGAGAGTAAGGGCTTGTTCACCTTCTACCTCCTCTCTTAAACCCACGCCTCCATCAGTTATCCACTACTACTCAATCTCTCTACTGGCTCCTTCATTTTAACCTACAAATACATTAATGTACTCTGACCTTACACAGTCATTTCCAGGTTGCTCTTCTGTTCCTCTAGCACCCAGCTTTCAACCTCTTTTCTCTATTCAATTAACGTTTCAGAAAGGGTGCTGTCCATGTTTTTATCACCTACTTGCAACTGTCCACACTGTGGATTGAAATTCTTCAGAATGGAATAGTAGTTCTTAAGCTCGAAAGCCAATTATAATTAAATGCTTCTCCAAATTAGGGGCAGGAAGGCTGTGGGAGAAGCCTGGAGACAGCGTGCACGGCAGGTAGGCTGAGGGAAGTGGGTGCAGGTGATGCCAGGTCACAGAGAAACACTGTGAAACCCAACAGACCAGAGGTTGCCTGTCATGTTGCACACTGAAGGCCATCCTTTGAAACTTCTCCCAAAGCTTCGCTGAGGCTATATCCCCCTGGTTTGCAGCCTGATTCTGTAACCCTTCACCTATTTTGTCTTTTCTAAAACACTTCTGTCTTTTCTAAAACACTTTTACTATTTCTACTTGCCCATTCACAACGCTGGTATTTCTTAAGATTCCCCTGTGACCTCTATACTTGTATATGCTCCAACTCTACTTATTCCAGGGTTTGTTAGATTGGATCCCCAATAATTGCTTCTCTTTACTGTTCATTACCACCATTAAAAGTCCTTTGGATTCCCTAAAACTCAAGATGTCCAAAACTGAACACTTTTCCTTCAAACCTGCTACTTTCTCTCATCAGGAAAAGGTCACTGTCATCTCCTTTGACACTAAGTTGATTATCAAGACCTGGGAATTCTGGGTCTTATATATCTTTCAGATTTATCCCCATTCTTTTTCTCATCCCCAGGCCATCCATCCCTCATCATTTTTATCCTGCAGTACCTTAAGGTGCCTTCTGCGACCATCATAAACATCATTCAAAACAAAAGTCCTCATGATCAATTCACTCCCTTGCTTGCAATCTCCAACGCCCTCCTGTTTTCAAAGGATACTCTTAAATCCTTTGCTTGAAGTAACAGGCCCTTTGGGCAACTTCCCAACCTTTTCTCCTGCTGTCTGCCTTCACTAAGTCAGCATTCTTAGCTGCTGTGACTTGAACATAATTTGCTCTTTCATATTTCTATGTTTGCTATTTCCTCCCTCTTAGATGTCCCATTTTACTACTTTAATCAATAAACTCCTATAGCCCTGGCCAGGTGGCTCAGTTGGTTGGAATGTTGTCCCATATACCAAGAGGTTGTGGGTTGGATCTCTGATCAAGGCACATACCTAGGTTTTGGGTTGGATCCCAGGTCAGGGAGCATATAGGAAGCAAACAATCAATACTTCTTTCTCTCCCCCCACCACCTGCTTCCTCTCCCTCTAAAATAAATAAAAAATTCTCAGATGATGATGTAAAAACTTAAATATGAAAAATTAATTAATTAATTAATTAACAAACTCATACAAATGCTTTGAACCTTAGTTCAAATGTTACCTTTAGAGAGAGTTTATCCTAGGTACTCCCAATGTACTTTATTTTTACACTGGTCAAAGGTCAGGTACATTTCCATATGATAATAACTAAACTTCTCCCACTAGGTCAGGAGTATTCTATCATTGGTTGACTAAAGCCTAGTATTATTCGGTACTTAGCAGCATTTGGCAAAAATCTTCTGAATAAGTAAATGAATGGATGAATGGATGGATGGATGAATGGATGGATGGATAGATGGATGAATGAATAGGGTCATGAGCAATGGGAGAAAGTGGAGGATTAACATGGGCAATCATTAACACTGTCTAGAATATGGCTGCTGTTCAATAATATGAGGATTTCTTCCCTCTTGCAAACATGGGAGGTGATCTTTAACAAGTCACAAAACCACCATATTCACAGTAAAAGAGGAATTAAACCACCTGCTGAGATTAAACAAAGGTATAACAGAGGTTCAAGTGTAATGAGCAAGTGCTAAGAAGGTCAGTAGAGTGCATGAGAAGAATCTAAAACCCCAATTACTAGGACTGGGGAGCCCAGAATGCAGTGCTGTGTATGCAGCATGGTGCTGGGAGCCCCTCCACCAGCAGTGCCCATTAGCTTGTCAGAAAGAGCCATGGACTCTATGAAGGAGGGGGCTGGGAGCTGCCAAGGCCAGAGCAGCAGAGGAAGAAGGGGTAAGGGCAAGCTGGTAGAGAATCTTCTGCTGAAACACCTGGTTATGGATCCTGTGCTAGGTTTGGGGGAAGCAGACACAGGATAGAGAAGATAAAGTATAATCAATGCAAGTGATAAGAAGGCTATGATCAAATGGAGGATTTGAAAGGTCTTGGTAAACACATAGAGTCATCCCCCTTATGCACCAAGAATAGGTTCCAAAACCCCCCGGTGGATGCCTGAAACCATGATACTACCAAACCCCGTATATGTTTTTTTCTGTACATGCATACTTTATGATAAAGCTTAATTTGTAAACTAGGCACAGTAAGAGATTAACAATAACTACTAATAAAATAGAACAATTATAATGATATACTGTAAAAAAAGTTATGTAGTCTAGCTCTCAAAATAGCTCACTTTACTACACACATCCTTCTTGTGATGATACGAGATAATACAATATGTACATGATGAGGTCAAGGGGAGGTGAGTGATGTGGGCATTGTGACTTGGCATTAGGCTACTATAAGGGTGACCTGAACACAAGCAATGTGCTACTCAGACATTCAATCTGATAATCAAGATGGTTACTAAGTAACTAGCAAGCAGGCAGTACATGTACCATGGAGATGCTGAACAAAGGTGTAATTCATGTCCTTGGCAGGATGGAGGGGGACAGTGCAAGACTTCATCACATTATTCAGAATGGCATGTAATTGAAAACTTACAAATTCTTTATTTCTGTAATTTTCCATTTAATATTTTTGGACCAAGGTCCACTATAGTAACAGAAACCATGTATCGGGGGCCACTGTACAGCAAAAACAGAGCAAGGTTCAGGCAAGCTTCTAAAATCATAGAGCAAGTCAAAGGAAGAGGATCCAGCCCTCACTGAGTGACACATAGTAGGTAGTAGGTTGTCAGTAGACATTTTCTGGTAAGTCAGTCAATGACTGTATGGGACAGAATGATCCCCACACCCATGAGCTGCCAGCATCTAATTCTCAAGCTCATTAGAAAATAATCACAGATTAATGGTGTATACCAAGGACACTTCACAGACTGTTTGTTTTGACAAGTTTATATTTGACATCAGTCTAACAGTGATTTTCAACTGGTGTGCCGTGGTATGCTGGTATGCTGCAAGAATTTTTAAAACATTCAATACCTGACTATTCATTCAGTCAGGGGCACAGACCTCTTTTCCCTTAGAGCACAGGTGGCAAACACAAGGCCTGTGGGCCAAATCCAGCCCTCCACCTTGTTTTATCCAGCCTGGCACCTTGTTTCTACCCAGCAGCAGCACTGAGCTCTCACTTAACTGTTAAGGAGTAGTTACATTTATACAGTCCTAAAATTATATTCGGTCCTTTGAAGGAACTGTGAGGTGGATGTGGCCCCTGGTGAAAATGAGTTTGACACCCCTGCCTTAGACTGTCAAATAAGAAGATGACAACAGCCAACACAACAGCCATCTAGTATGAATGAATCAACCAGATTGGCAAAAACATCTATTTTTTGGTGTGCCACAGAATTTTAGTAATTAGTTACATGTGCTGTGAGATGAAAAGGGTTAAAAATTGCTGTTGTAGCATGATAATATAGGCAATACATTTAAGAGCTAGAAATACTCAGCTACAAGGGTTGCGCAGATCTGCCAGGACCTGGCATATTATAGAGTCAGTAAATTTCTCTTGAATGAATGAATGAATACTACAGTAGGTTCAGTGGATAAATGAATCATATGATATACATTACTTAAAATATCCATAATAAACACCAGCTACCTGTCAAAATCATCACTCAAGGAACAATATTCGCTGACGTCAGACTGAACAAGTAGCACGGAATAAAGAGGTAAGGCACCTTGTGTCTCAAAGATTTAGATGATACAAAAGGACTAGATGGGTGGTGGCAGTGTGTGAAGGTACCTAACTGTCACTTGTCATTTGATTCCAGTACATCTGCCACATCAATGCTAAGCTGTCCATCCAATTTGCCTGTAGTTACAGCTCAGAAGTGCTCAGTCTGTTCAGAATGAACTCTCCATTTGATGGCTCTTACTTCATAAAGTGCTGGTGTAGCTCAATTCTCTGAACTGGGAAAGAAACAGAACTGATAAGAAAATTAATACTCTCTTCCCAAACCACATCATCCAGGATAATAAAAGAATGTTAAACAAATAAATCTTTAAAGAAGTAGGAGAAAAAAAAAACATTTTAACATAAAGAGCTCTAAGCTCTACTGGTGTTCCTAAGTATTATAGGGTAAGGCAAAAACTTCTGAGCTAAGTCATCTTTGCTAATGCTACAGATTTGTTCCCTATCTAAGACAAACACAGATTTGCTATTTTGTTTTTATGTTAAACTATAAAGAATTTTTCTTTATAGGGGTGCCTATTTTTCACCACTCATTTCCAATTCTCTGCACACTGGATTCCCCTAGCTAACATTTTGGGATTTCGCTTGCAAACACCAATTGTAGGAAAAAACCTTTTCAACCATAGGTTGGAGAACAGAGATCCAGTCACACGGATGAAAAGCAACCGGGTAACAGGGGATTTCAACCCAGAGCAGGAATGGACACAGGAAGAGGTGCCGAACCCAGGGGCTCATGGTGGCTAAGAGCCATGTCTTCAACATTTGTGCACTGTTTATGTTAAGATAGCAGGTTCACAAAAAAACTTTCAACTTCTAGAAACAAGTCATTAATCGTGAATGATATCCAAGTTTTAAAAAGTCAAGTGGAGAGAAAGCTCTTTTGTGCCATTGCTGCTGTTTTTACAGTAACTATACTTTGACACATCAAGGACATGGGCACTTTTTCCTGCAATGTAGACTCCTCAGGGGAGCAGAAATCTAAATTACATCGATTTTCATCTTCCCATTTACTAGCACTAACTAAAGCACTCTGGTTAGGGACCTGGGTGTCTCACTTTGTCTCAGGAGGTCTGAATCAGTAACAATCTCTGGATCTTTCTTGCAGTCAAAGGTGGCAAGGTGCAGATGCCTGTTCTACATGTGACAGGGACCGGTGACATCAGAGCTCTGCCTTCCCTCCGGGTCTGGCTCTCTCCCAGGCCAAAGGGAACCCTCCTGGCCTCAATGCCTCCCTCACCTCAGCCCCCAAGGCCTCAGTCTGCTCAGCAGCCCCATCTGCCTGGGGCCTCTTTCTGCAGGGTTCTGTCTCTCCTCTTCCTCATCCTTCTCCTCACAGGCCCAGCCTCTGTGGCTCTTTGCATTCACCTTCCTGTCACAGTCACTTCCTCCATCACTCTATTTCTCAGAATTTTCTCTTCCTGTCTTTTTTCTGTTAGTCTCTGTCTTCGCCCCTCTCAGTCTCAGAATTTCTCTCTCCTTTCCTCTGTCCCTCTTTCTCCATCTAGCCACATGCTACGCTCAGTTAAGTGGCTGTCACCAGCCAATAAATGGACGTGGCCCATTGAGTTGGTCACCCCGGGGTAAGACCACCACATGCAGGATGCCAGATGCAGCCACCAGGCCCTGACGTTTGGGCAGCTGAGTGGATGTTTCTGGTTTGCTGTGGGTGGGAAGAGTGACTCTGGGGTCCTATGGGTGTTGGCGGTGTCGGCCCGGACCAAGCGGGAAAGCTGCTGGGATTCACTCCAGACAGGACTCTGTTCACTGTGTCAGTCAGCCGAGCACTGACACATGGGGGCTCAGGCCCTGTGGTGCTCCTCACTCTGACCCAGACCCAGGCCCTTTCGGAGGTGGCCTTTCTGGCCACAGCACCTGTGCATCCCAGCCCCAGAGCAGGTGTCCCTGCGGCCTGCTGCTGCAGAATGCCCTCCCCA
>PVKU01000822.1:0-97500 GCA_004027475.1 Anoura caudifer | reverse complement strand
TTTAAGACTTTATTCATTTACTTTTTAGAGAGGGGAATGGAGAGACAAAGAGAAGGAGAGAAACATCAATATGCAGTTGCATCTCACATGTCCCCCACTGGGAACCTGGTCCACAACCCAGCCATGTGCCCTGACTGGGAATCAAAACCAGTGACCCCTTGATTCGCAGGCCAGCTCTCAACCACTGAGCCACACCAGCCAGGGTGAGGCTGACATTCTTAAAAAAGGAAGATCCATAGGCCACAGTCCTGGTTGCTAAAAAGTGCTATGATCAATTAGCAATGTCTGCTATGAGCATGGGCATAGAGGAGCAGTAAGTATTCCACCCACCTGCTAGCAATCACTCTAGAGGACCCTCAAATCATGATTCTCCAAATCATATCCATGGCTCTAAACAAAAGCTAAAAAAATAAATATGCCTTCTCTAAGCAGATCTCCAAAGTGAAAATAGAGAACAGGATTCCAAAAAGAAATGGTTCTAAATTTGTATCAAGAAAAAGGGCCTCAGACAGAACTCTAAAGGGGAGTCCGTAGCCAAGCAACATTGAAATAAACATTTGAGCACACAGTAGGTTTATAACTGTACTCCCTGATTCCTGTGGGTGCCATGAGGATAAGCAAAGATGGTAATTTATATAGTTTTGGAGTAACAACAAGAGGTGTAGTTAAGAAATCTTTTAGAATGCATTAAAACAGTCTCAGAAAGAAAACTGGCCTTGGTATGTCTAACTTCCTTGCAGTCCAAATCAAACCTCAGTATATGACTGAATTTTTGCCCTTTTGGGGGTGGAAGGAGGGCAGGAGGTGTGTTTTTAATGTTTTCTAGGATTACACTTATTACCTTGGGTGTTAGAGCTGCTACTAGCTTTAGATTTTATTACTGACCTTCGGTGTTACAAGTTTTCTTCCAGAATGTTCAACAGTGTGGTTCCCTTCTTATCAGTTGGGAGAAATGGAGATAGAAGGCTATGCCTTCAATTACAAGTCATTGAAATTCTTTTCATATATATAACAGTGTAAGTAGCCAAAAAAAATTTTTTTTTAAAGATTTGAACCATTAAATAAAAAAAAAAATTTTGGACAACCAGAGTTATTTGCCAAACAGCAGTTAGAGACCAATACCTCAAAACACAAGACAGTGAAAGGAGACTAACCATTCCTTACATTCCATCTCCAAATTAATCCTATCAGCACACTTGAACTTCTGCATCAGAGACCAGCTGACAGTACATACAATTCAGGAATGCCAAAGGTTGTCCTCCCAGAACTGAAAGCAATAGCGTCCGGGCTGGTCTGTGAGTTGGGGGGACTTGCTCAAGTTACACTGTTTACAGAAATTTCTGCAGCCCAACAACATCCTAGGAAGAGCTAGCTGTTCCCTTCTGTTCAGAAGATGATTTGCTGATGGGCAGGGGTGGTGCATGGATAGAGGTTCTCCACTTTGAGGTGTCTGCAGAGAATGTTTAGTGCAAATGGGTTGAAGTCATTTTCCTCCCCAGTTATGCACAGGACAACAGCTACCACTAACATGGTTGCCCTGTGAGGTTCCAAGAGTCAACGTAGGCCAATTAGGGGTAAGGTAATTGAAAACGGAAGCAGTATATGGAAAATTTCAAGCAACAGGCATCTCCAGTAGCCAGTGACCCAGATATATAAAAGTGTTGAAAACCATTGTGGGCTGGGTACTAATCTTGGCCAGGATGCACTTTTCTTTTGGCTATATCACATCTAATACTCCATCCCTTGATTCATTAAGGGCCAAAAAGTAAAACAGGATAATATCCCACTTGATAGCTGTCTTTAATGGATAAAATGACAACCATAATTTCAATGTGTTCATTCCAATGAAGGTTTCCATCTACTCTAATGGGGAAAAAAAAATCTTAGAAAAGATTGAAGATCAACCCTCCCTGAGTTTTTAAGGACTAGGGTGAATGTTTGGGGAATAAACTTACAGGTAAGTAAGTCACCTTTCCATAGGGTTTGGGGTTATTGAAAACATTTAAAATAATTATGTTTTCCCTAAATCATGTGCATAGTAAATAAAATGTGGGGAACATGTGTATCTTTAATGAATACTGATTATAAATCCTCTTGAAAAATCAAAGCATCTTTTTATAAGACAAACATAGCTCAACTTAGCAACCACTGAACTTTTATGTCTTAGGTTTCTATTATCTAGGACATTTCTTACTTGTCCAGATAGTGAACAAGCTTTCCGAAGGTGAAGAGCCCACCATGCCTAGTAAGACATGTTCTTAATCAGTATTTGTTGGATACTGTATATTCACATAATGTTGCTCTCTTTCTTGAAAATATCAACTATATTTTATACTTAATGTTTACTTAAGGCAAGATACACCTGTACTAAGTAAAGAATATACAGGGTCTGGCAGAAGTAATACCTGCTTGAGTGTGGTTGTTAGGGTGACATTATGGTTGTAATAATTTATAGATTTTAATTTGAACACTAACCTAAAATGTCATATGCTGTGCTTCAGTGTGATATTATGTTACAGAATTATATGATTTTGTAATAAAAGATTTTGTAATTAAAAGGGGCATTATTTGTGCCACACCCTGTATATCAGGAGAGTATCAAAAAGACAAATGCATCTATTTACCTAAGATAAATACCTCAATATGAGCCTGTCTTACCAGGGTCCCATGCTCCAATTCTTATAGGTTATCAAAACCCAGCATAGAGTCATCTGGGAACATTCAAGGAACCGTTTCTTTTCTGATCACCTATGCTAATGGAATCATTACGGTAGATGAGCCAAGTCCAAATTCTTTGACATAGTGGGGTATATGCTATTCCCCCAATCTGATCAGGAAGACAAGGGAATTATTTCCCTAGTGTCTTCCATGTTGAAAAAACCAAGAGGATTATTTACTGCAATGCCTTCTATGTAGAAATATTTGCTATCTGTGGCTTCATCCTAAATACATCCTGAGCCAGTACTGAAGGCCATGGCCTCTGCAGAGTACTCACTGTGGCGTTCTGTCTATTTTGGGCATAAATCTTTGGGCCACCCTACTAGGTCTACCAATCACTACATGTAAAAGGTGAGATGTACATTCTAGAATGGCACTGTCTCAAAGAAATACAATGAGAGCCACATATGCAGTTTTAAAATATCCACTAGCCACATAAAAAAATAAAAATAGGTGAAATTATGTTTAAAGATACATTTCAGTTAACCTAATGCATCCAAAATATTTTAATTTCAACATGCAAAATAGCCAGCATCCTTCTTTTTTCTACTAAATCTTTGAATGCCAGCATGTTTTTTATACATATGGCAACTCCTGTTTGGGACTAGCCACACCTCAAGGGCTCAGCAGCCTCACCTTGCAAGTGGCTCCCACACTGGCCAATGCAGGCCTAAGAGCATTTCCAGACACTGTCTTGAAAGAGCCTCTGAATGTAAGGGAAAGAAATACCATCCACAGTTATCAATTCATATGCCCTGAACTGAGGCCGCTAAGGTCTGGGGCAGAAGGACAGTGTTGGGAAAGAAGGAGTATTAAGACAAGGGGGTACAAAGTTCCCTTGATATGTACCCAGTTCTTCCTCTACATATGGCCTGCAAGCGGATAAATAAGATAAGCTATGAGTCTGTACATGTCCACGGCAATCCATGTAACCATCTATAGATGTACATATCTATAAACTCTGCAGCTGATATTCATTCTGCTGTCTATCAAGATAAAAGTAAAGCAGACTTCAATCAAAGGGAAGGTGACAGCACAGCGTCTTCCTCCCCCAAGAAAGTAGAGAACTGAACAACAGTCTCATTTGTGTGTTTGGAGGGGAGGTGGTGAAGACAAGGTGGCTTCCTGCCAGCAATTTACATCAGCCCAAGGACTGGGAAATCAGGAGATGTATCAGCTATTTAGAGCCTGCACTTAAAGTCTAAATCCCTAAATATGAAAGGTCTTAATTACCACAGACACACCAAAGTAAGTTAACTACCTTAGGAGCATGAAACACTCAAGCTCCATCCAGCTTAGTAAGGAGCATGTAATGGTGACTAAATGAGCAAAGCCTCTGTAGGCAAAGGGCCTGGGTTTGAAGCCTTGTTCAGTCACTTTGTACCTGTGCAAGCAAGTTATTCAATCTCAGTGAACATCAGCTTCCCATTAGTAAATAGGGACAAAGAGCAGTTATCTTGCCTAGTCTCTATGAAAGTGAAATATGTAAAATGCTTAGCTGCTGTTATTCAATAGGTATGTACAAAACATAAGGAAGCTATAGTTACATAGTATATATTTGTGCACACACTATATAGTAATACAGTAATAGTGTGTGTGTTTGTGTAAGTGGCAACCAAGACTGAAATGCTGTGGCCAGGAGTAAGGAATGCAGTTCCCTGAAGGAGTGCAAGTATTGGTTCCAGCCCTGAACCTGTGTGACCTGGGTCTACATCTGTCTTACAGTTGCCACATGTAGGATATGAGACTCAAAGCACCTACTGTGAAAGGTTACTAAAGGATCCAATGGCATCACCTGTGACAAGCACCTAGCACAGTGCCTGGCCCACAGCTGTTGCTCAATTAACTATTCATTGTTATTACCTTTACAAGCATTAATCAATAATCTGAGCTAGTGCCTCCCATCTAGGACTGCTCTTGTCTAACCGTGAACACTTGTGAGTGACTCCCACACGAGGAAGGGGCTGAAAGAAGAATGGATGGGTAGCGTTTACCATCTACACACCATCATGCAAAATTAAAAGACTTACACTCTAGAAAGCAATTTCTTCATTTTCTCACTTGATGCTTACAAGCCTACAGGAGTAAGCATGTTGATTTTAATCAGGGATTACTCCTTGAACACTTACTATATGCAAGGCATGATTCCAAATGCTGGACATTCAGATAAATATTCCTTGTGGTAATTCATGTGTTTGCATACTCACCTTCCTAAGAAGTTGGAAATTTCCCAGGGGGAATATTTGTTAGGAGCTTGGTCTGACCTGAGGAGGTCTCGTCTATATTATTTAATAAAAATAAAAATGTTCTACACTATTGCATAAAATTATTTCTTCTTTCCCCATCTCCTTCAATATTGAAAACAAAAAAGTTCCACATTTTTGAAAACTATCATATTGGATATGGAATTACAGCTATACACAAATATTCTTATAAGCTTTTTAATACATCTTTGCATCCTATGGTACTTTTGAAATTATGTAAAGGAGAGGAAAAGCCCTTAAAGGTTTACATTTTTCATTAAGTTTAAATTGCTTTCAAACAGCATGACATGTCAACAGTGTGGCAGCATTTGCTTAATTCACAAGCAATTGGGAGAGGAGATATCATCTCCTTTAGGACACTCAAAGTTGAGCAAACATACTCTATTCCAGTTCTCACTGGAACCAGGCTGAGTAAGCCCCGTGTGCACTTAGCCATGGCACTACCAGGAAATTCCTGCCTGCCAAAATATTAGAAAAGGCAGCTTTCCGTACAGAGCACAGCTTGGGGGGAAGGGATGGAAATAACTGGTAAAACTTTTGGTCAGGAGGCATAGAAATGGGGAATGCTTAGAAAGGGACAGCAAGGCTTTTAGTTCCAAGAAATGAGGATGGACACAGCCAATTACTCTTTTTAATACTCTCCTATTTGCCAAGAAAGTAGCCTGCAGGAAAGTCAAGCAGCTTGAACTGTTTTTAGCCTATGACCCTTTTAAAAACAGCTAAATTCAATCCTCAGTCACACGCACTCAACTCCCACCGGCTTCAGCGTGAGCCATAGCAGAAACCATGCACGATGGAGAAGAGATTTAGTTATGCCCCTTGTAGTCTTTGTTCAAACTGAATGACAGTTCACTGGCCAAGGCTATCAAAAGCCACAGGGTGTGTCTCCTGGCTCAAGGACAGGGCAGCCACAGGCTGACATTCCACAGCCAGCCTGCCAAGTGCACCTTATTACGGTTCTCACACAACTGAAGAAAACTTGCTTTTTGATGATCCAGGCAGAGGGAAAAACAGAATTTCCTTTTGAAGATGGCAGTCAGTCTATTTTGGAGTTGTTTAAAATTCAAATGTCATCTACAAGAGCCCAGATTTGAAGAATTGTAATACGTGGACTAAATAACTTTTAGCTCCAATTAGCATGAGGTAATTACAGTAAGGGATCATAGGAAGTTTACTGCTGTTAACGCAATACAACTTGTGATGTACACTACAGTAAGATGGGAAAAAAACATCATTTATAAATAATAGGTCCCAAGTCTGACTTGGGGGTGAGTGAAGAGCATTTGGCATCTCAAATTACTTTAACCGGGGGCCTTCACAGCAGATAGAAAGGCTGAGTCTCCCCTCACCCTCTCTAATCCTTCCTTCTTAAAGGAACACTCGGCAAGATAATGGAGCCTTTAAATGTTACATCTTCTGTCTTGCGTTATTGTGGTGAGAAACTCTTCACATCAAACAGTCATCAGGACTATTACAAAGTGGGCTTATAAGAAGGGCTGAAAAGGAGCTGTGTGAAAAGAAGTGGAAAATTAAAGCTGAAGCAGCTGAAGAAAGGGCTTAATTTACTGGCATGTACAGTATGCAAATGAGATTACTCTCAGCTTAACTGCATCATTTATGTCCATAATAACGGCATCATCATTACAGGGCTCAAATTAAATTACACCATAATTAGCATATCAAAGTGATTGGTTAAAGTTTAAAACAAATACCCAATTTTGTTAATGAACAGCTGTAATTGTCATGTACACTTCAGTGAAAACTCTCTAAACAAATATATATTTTAGAAGATAGAAAGATTTTTTTTAAGCAGACAGGTCTATAGTAGAGGTAAATTACCTAAAAAAAGAATGACATGGACTATTCTATTAATGTTAATATATGCTGATCATTTCCTGGTAATAAAGCATTCTATCAAAACAAGTCTTCACTTACATTTAGACACCTTCCCTGCTCCTGAATACAACCAACCCCCAGAAACCTGTTTCTACTTACAGCAATGATAACAACACAGGGGTGACCTGTCTCCAACAAGAAAAGGACATGTTCAATAACATGCTATTACTAAACCCTTATACTTATTGAAAAGACATCTGTGTTCAAATTGTGCCGAGTCAAAGCTGATTTTCTCCACATTCCAACCAAAACAGGAAAGAGTGACAGAGCCAGAAGACTTGCCAAATATATGGGGTAGACCAGAATGCTCCTAAATTGATGACCTGATAACGTATTACACAGCTTCCAACTTAATTTCCCTTTTTCAAATCATAGCTACACAACAGTTTCAAACATGAGCTGCACCAGGAAAGTTTCTGCTCCTACACAATAAAAATAAACCACTAGCTGCAACTGGCTATTATATCAATACTGGCTGGAGCAGAAATGCACCCATTTTAGATGTGCAAAACCATGCATAAATAATAAGCCTATTTTCAAATCTTTTTGTTATGATCATTTAATGTCAAAAGAGTTTCTATGCAAAAATCAATAATCTTGAGGCTCACGTGCAAAAAAGCATTTTGCCTAAGATTCTCCACATTTCCTAAAGATGTGCCCCATACGTTGTCTGATATATCTGTGAGGATAACCATCCACTGCACTGGATACACAGCAAGGCAAGCCAACATATATTTTTTCCCCAAAAGAAAAAAAAAGCACTTTCAAATATACTTAACAAGCAAATTGAATGTCTTATTAAAATCGTATTATCTAAACAGTGTTCAAAAATTTAAAGAAAGTAGCTTTTCATTTTATTCATCAAGAAATCCATTAAAGC
This sequence comes from Anoura caudifer, assembly GCA_004027475.1. Taxonomy (NCBI): domain Eukaryota; kingdom Metazoa; phylum Chordata; class Mammalia; order Chiroptera; family Phyllostomidae; genus Anoura; species Anoura caudifer. The sequence goes on along the minus strand of PVKU01000822.1, from coordinate 89,742 downwards.
TTAGGCTCTGAAGTAGTATGTAAATTACGTGCCTTTCAAGGTAGAGCTGGGACAAATCCACTCCATCAACTAATGATGAACCTCATTATGGCAGGGAGGATTCATAATGAGGAAAGAGCCACCACCAGTCCATGTTCTAACATAAATCCCTGTAAAATCTGAATATCTCCCCATCTAATTAAAGGCTACTAATTCCAATCACCCCTTTGTGGCCCCAAAGTAAAAATAAACCTCTTTAAAAGCACAGTCTACAGTTATATTTCTAAAGCAGTGCAAGATTCTGTTTGGACTCAAAACCTTCCACTCAGATATGTTTTACGACAAGCATAATTAGCAGCTTTCTAAGATACAAACTTTGAGGCTATTCAAGATCATTTTGGTTAAATACACTGGATTTCTATTTTTCAAAGAGTTTCACCTTGATGGGGCTACCGTGCTTGCCACAGAGATGATCGGCAGCCAAGAAGCCGGCAGGAGTGTGTAAGCATGGTCACAACATAAAACAAATCCTTAGTACTCCAGTTCGGGCTGACGCTGAGATGTGCTGAAAAAGCCAAGCACTGTGGCATGAACCCGAGATATCATTTGGATGGGGACATATTCCAATCTGCTTGGGAATGACACGCTTGATTCTGGAACAAACTGTTCACTTTTAATGCGATCTCAACTAATGAACAAGTACAGCCCTGCATCTCACAAGCCAAAGAATTATTCCCTGTTCTAATCACCGACTTTGATTTTTTTTAACTGAAAACTATAGAATGCAAATACAACGTTGCCAAACATATTTATTATGATTAATAGCCTGTAATATCCCTCACTAAGGCCTAATTTGCCCTTGTTTTCAATTATGAATGGGCACCACTCTATTCCAGTTCCCTTTTCGGGTGGAGATGAATTTCTTGCTGTCTTTACTCTTTCTATTGTATTGCCAGTCAGCAAGGCACAATTAGTTAAAAACAGCGAACCTCCACCTTGGCTCTAACAGAGCACCAGATTACGCAAAATTCAAGAACAAAATCACTGAGAAATAAGTAAAGGTGCCCAGGGAATTAAAGCAATTAGACCACGAAGGAAAGGTACATATGCCAGTCATCCACTCATACTTTTACATTAAAATTCAAAAGAAAAGATAAAAAAATCCTAGATCCTTTATTTAATTTTGATAAAATAAATGGAGAATCCAACGAAGAAATTTCTGCTGTCATAAATTTAAGCATCTCAAAATGTCTGAGCCCCAGCTTGGTAATACAATGAACACATCAGTATGATATCAAGTGTAGAATTTCAGAAGGAGTCCATTCTACTAAAAATGCTGCCGCTTCTTTAAGTTGCATAAAAATAAACTCCACTACATAAAAGCTGCCACAGTGCGTGCTCTCTCATCCCTTGGCTCCAAGCACGATCCCCCCTCCTTTTAGGTCAGCCACTCATGCAGTAGGAAGGCATGCCTCCCAAAATAACTTGGCCCTCCCCTGAAGCACTGAGTTGAGCAACCTACCTTTGTTCTGGAGTTGCAGATAATAACAGGCAAGCCTCAAGACCATGAGGATTTGGAAAAGACCAGGAGAGTTGAAGAAAAAAAGGAAGAAGAAAAAGAAATATCAAAAGTGGAAAAGAAGAACTGGAAGAAACAACAGGAAAGCCTCCCAATGAAACTGTTGTGGCTGCCACACCACCAGGGTGTCTTCACCAGTGTTTACCCCAGTGAGTACACTTCTGCTCCGTCTCATTCACAACTGGTGGCATTTTTTTTTTTCTGAATCCATGCATGACAATTAAAAGCAACTGCACCTCTCCGTTTGGGAGAGGGGCCACAAAGACCTCTGCAATATTTCTTTACAATTTCTCTATCACTGATGAACATTAGTTTGAGTGACAAAGGTCCCAGGCTAAATCAACATTCTTACCTTAATGTTCCTAGTAAAAGGCTCCAGGAAACATAACTCATGAGACATGTATGCAAAGATTCGTCTCAAGGAATTAATCCAGAGCTCTCAGATGAAGTGAGGGGCAGGAAAAAAAAAACCAAACAAAAAAAAAAAAAAACCACGGAAAACGAAAATGCAGTGGCTTATTTCCAAACAAATGCAGCTCAGCTTGGGCAGCCATAGCATAAAAACAGGTTTGCATATACAGAGCTCAGTGGCAGAAACGAGTTCTATAGGATTTATTTGACACTTATTTTCCGGGAAGCCTTTTGTGGAGTTGTACTGCTTGTTTCTCATTGTCTGAGCAGCAGTTAGGAGCTTTCTCCCGGAGGGGGCCTCTCAACCCCTGGGCTTGGCCGTCTCTGACAGGGAGGTAACCATATTAGGATGTGTATGGTAAAGTAAACAATAACATAGTTGAAATGAAATGGAATTTTTTCCCCCAGCTAATGGTGTTGGGGCCAGTCCCGTCTTTTTAGCCATTCCCACTAATTTTGTTTCCCAGTTCAAACAGGCCCTCCTCCTCCTTTTAAAAAAAGTGTTAGCTGTTTCCAAATATCTGACTGTAAATTTGCTGAGAATGTTTGCAATGTAAGAAAAAGCTTTTAACATCCAAATAAAGATCCTGCCAGTTTAATCATTAAAGGGGATGTGAATTTTCAAACCTTTGCAGAGATCCAAGGCTCGCCTACTTATCCCCATCCCCATCTCTTCCTGAAGGTTAAAATTACTTGGTCATTTAAAAGTACCTTCTAAATAAATCAGATTTTAAAAGAATGAGACCATTACCTTCATAAAAATTCCATATTCACATACTATGTCACTGAGGGAAGAGTCTTAACCGCTCATGCGCTTGAAAATTTATTACCTGAAATTTCTAGGATGGTTACTTTTACATGATCAAGCTCTTTCCCACTTCATCCAACCACCCACCAAAAGAAAAAAGCAAGCATAAAATACTGTTGTCAAGTTATCCTTTAGCAATTAGCTAATCAAACATGAAAATACCAAGAATGAGTTCCCAAGATGTTATACATTCAAGGAAAGTTCTGTAGGTTCAAAGACAACAATAAAAAGTAAGGCTGCTTTCTAGCTGCTGTCACTCAGTATGAGATCCCTGCCCCCGAACCAAGCAGTAGGGAAACAGGACCCTCCAACGTCAGGGCTGGCTGGGGAGGGCAGCAGGGCAGATGAGGGCCACAGACAGTAGATCTGGAGAGAGCTGGAGATCTCGGAGTAGCTCAGGGAGCCAATCTCGGCCCCAGTACACTGCATGCTTCCATGTCTTCCTCCACTAGGTGAGAGCCCTGGCTGCTCTTGAAAGCAGTTTCCCCAAGAGATCTGCCAAAATGAGGGTGTTTAAATAGCAGCCAGCTCTCGGTGTGCAAGGGGGGAGGCGAGGCACTGCATTGCTGCCTGCAAAAGCCCCAGAAAGGAAGCATCAAGCAAAATATGCGGCGTGAGCAGAAGGGCAAAGCCGGGGAAGCAATGATACATGCAATTAGGAATGAAGCCCGCCTGACAGAGCAAATAACATGCATATGGCCCTGGTGAAACTTTCAGACCTCAGAAAGAGCCTCCTCAGCCTGGAACCACCCCCCACCCCCGGCTGGCCTCTAAACTGCCTTGGCTCTTATCAGATCCGTATCATATAGAAACCTAAAACCCCTGCTACTCATGTTTTATTAAAACATGTTTAGCATTCTTCTTAAAGATAGGTTTTTAACCCCAAATACCCCTGAAATTAAATCTCCTATGCCACTTATCTGCACTGCTGGGCAAAAACTAAAGTTGAGCTAAACAGAGAGATAGCAAAATCAATAAATCACATGAAACAAGTAGCAGTTCAAAAGTTCAAAGATATGATGGCCAGTTCAGTGCTTCTTAGCACTCACCCAATAATAACCCATCCCCGCCACTCCTCAGAGTGCAGACAATTCCGGGGCATCATTTTCATTAGCCTGTCTCATGGAAAATTGCTAGCTATTTACGTATACACTAAAATAAATTAGCCATTTCATCGAGCAGTGTGATTCTTATAAAATACATTAACACAATACTCGATTTTCCAGTTGGAGTAAATAAATAAATTAATAAATTCAATACAGGGTGATTCTTTTATTGTGCCGCTACAGCTCTCAGCATAAGTATTTTTATTGGGTTTATTTGTTTCAATAAAAATTGAAATGGACCACTGATCTCAGTGCTAGCATCTTTAAAAAAATCTATCCAATATTTGGTAAAGTATTCTGCAAAACACTCAAACTTATGATTTTATTCAAAAATCATTTTCATTCTGATGGCTATTCCCCAACCCAATTCTGATGGGAAATTTTACAAAGGGAACAGAACTCTGCCAGGTGTGTGATTCCTGTGGCATCTCCCTGCTGCCTACCTAGCCTAGGGGTGAGGCCCTGGAGACACAGCAGCTTTGCTGAGCTACAACCTTCTGCCTGGGTCTCTGGACAGGGAGACCCATCAGTCAGACAAATGCCAGGTGGCCTGTCACACCCTGTGGAATGCCAATGGTTGTGGCTTGAGAAGACCACTAACTCCCCCCTCTGGGGACAAGACTAGGGTATGATGACGATAAGAAAGAGGAGTGGTGTGCAAATACTGTAAATAAAATTCAAGGGCCTGTAAGCAGCTCTGGAGGCAAAATGGAGACACTGCCAGGCATGAGATTTCCTCAGTCACCAATACAACAACCTAGATCAAAGGAGAGCAGGGTAGGGCCTGCCTGACATCCACTTTCCTCTTCCTGTGGTCACACCAGCCTGACTTTTCTTTGGTAAAATGCCCTACTCCCCATCTCAGTCCCCAGAGTTCACAGAAGGTTGATGCAGATCTCCCAGCTGCAGAGGGTGGAGCCATAAACCAGGTCTGACCAACCAGCGTGCTCCTCTCTTCTGGCCACACTGACTGATGGATGGACATGTCCCACACCAGAAAGATGCTTGACTACTAGTCTTCTGTAGGAACTACTGGGAGAGAGAGAACTCCTTCTGCTGGGCTTTTGAAACCTTTTAAGAATATGGACTGGGCTTGCCCCCACAGAGGGAAAGCTGGCTGAGGCCAGGCACATTAGCTCAGAAGTGAGCACCAGCACAGAAGCAGTTCCTACCAAAGTCCATAGAAAGCCTCCTGCTCCTGGGCTTTTTCAGGAGTCAATATGAGTCTGTTATTTGTTTAGCCAGCTGGAATGGGCTTTGGGTTATCTGCAACCAAAAGGTACAATGCAGGAACTCGAAACAGATGTGTGTTCTCTACGTACTTCTTCATCTCTACAATGTAGGTTAGCTCTTGTGGGGAAGCAATGCCACAAACTCCCATGGCTAGTATGCACATTCTGTAGACGTCATGCACCCTATGTAACCTGATCACCAGCCACATTCTCCTTTCTGCTAACACTGGGAACAATTAGAAGAGTATGTCAGGACCCACAATCAGAAAAAAAACTCAAGATGGTCTCCGAGCAAATGGAACTAAAGATCTAAAACAAATCTAGTATGAGGTTTAAAAGAGACTTAAGAGACTTACTAACGCTTTTCTCTTGGCTCTGAGTAGTGGGGTTCAGGTCAGGGATGGAACAACTCAGTTTAGGTGAAGAGCTACTTGGCTCTCACAACAGGCCTCGTGTCTCCTGACCAGATTCATGGACAAGGAGTGAGGACCTGGTTCTTTCAACCTCTCATAGGAGGCTGTGTAGGGGATGAGGAGGCAGGATGGAGAGGTCCTCAGTCACTGATCACAAAGACCCAGTGAGGGGGTCAGTAGTCCCTGAAAACAGGCCAATGGAAACCTATTAGCCCCAATACTTTCTGAATCCTTTTCACAGACCCATTAACATTCATATAAAAATTACTAGCACTTTGACCAAATAATCTTAACTTCAGCATACCAAAGTCTCAAGCCAGTGGACAATCTGTAAAGTTATTTTAGGAGACATAAATATTCTAATATGGCAAGTGTTATTGCTAAAGTTCAATGCCTAATGTTGATAGAAAGAAAGGTAACAAGTTCATGACATCCTTTAGTTTTACCCCTATATTGGTTCTTGACTCATTATAAAAACCACCATTTACTGAATATATGACTTAAGTGGGAGACATATTTCTCATGAAATTCTTATCATATTTTTCCCATTTTGCAGATATGGCAAACTGAGACTAAGATTAAATAATTAAGGTCACAAAGTAAGTAATGGGTATAACAAGATTTCAAATCAGGTCAGTAGGCACACAAACTCCAGTCTGTTCTACCCTGTCTTTTCCTTTCTCTATTCTCATGAGCTCAGGTTTTCATTCTAATATGCCATTAATTCTTAAATCTCTAGTGCCTAATACCAACTCCAAGTCTAGAAGAATAGATAACCAGTTAAACACACACAAACATATAGTCATGAAATTGACCATATTCTACAGAAGAGACAGACAGGAGTTGGAGACGAAGCAAAGACAGGGTCCAGGGAGGGGAGCCTATTGAAGTGAGCTGAAGAGAAAGCGTCCGTAGAGTAAGTGACATTTAAGCTGAGGTGGAAGAGGTTTAGCCCTGACTCTAGCCTACCCAGATTAGCAAACCAGGGCCCAGATTTCCTCCATACGCAGGAGAGGACCACAGATCAATGGAGCCAGACTTTCTTGGGCTTAGTAACCTTGATAACACAAACAAAACTAAAACAACAATAATAAAAGTGACCAATGATGTTATTCTTAATTTGCCAAAGGCTACACTAATCACTTTACATGCATTTTCTCATTTAATCTTTAACTAACCCTATAAGATGCATACTGTTAACTATTTTCATCTTATAACGCAAGAGACTAAAGCTCAGAGAAGTTAAGTAACTTGCTCTTGGCTACACAAAAGCTAAGTGGCAGAGCCCAGATCTCAGCCCAGCTCTGGATGTAACACTGGCATCCACCCACTGCCAAGGACTGTCATTATGAGCCCTGGCTGCTCACACTGATGTCCTGGCTCCCCATGCTGGCCTGGGGAGGAGGACAACCCAGCCTACTCCAAAACTCAGTGTATAAGGCCAGGGCCAGTGAGCAGAGGAGAAGGCAGAAAAAGGAGAAGAAACAACAATGAGCATCAACTGAACTCCTCTGTAGCCCTAGGAATCCTCCCTTACCTCTAACTAGGGCCACAGGACTTGGGACAAGTCTTTTCTATACTTAACCTCAAGTTTTAACCCTACTCTGAACTCATATTTTATCCAAAACATAGGCTCCCACAAATTCTGGTAGTGAGAGTTGCTTTAAAACTCTAGCTGAGGAGCTGGGGACCCCAGAGGTCTACCTACCCTGGGGAATACAGTCTGTCAACCCAATTACTACCTACATTTCAGGCTAGGATGCTTTACAGGATATCTAGATGTCATCAGCACCATCACCACCCCAGTTGTGACCACCAAACATGTCTCTAGATATTGCCAAATGATCCCTGGTGGGGAGAAGCACTTCTGGTAGATTCATCTAAACAAACATTGCCCAGTAGGACTCTCTATGCTGATAGAAATGTTCTGTTCAACACAACATCCATTAGCTATTACTGAGCACTTGAAATATGGCTAGTACAATAGAGAAATTATTTTTTATTTTATTTATTGATTTTTAGAGAGAGAGAGGAAGGAAGAGTAGTGGGGGAGGGAGAGGGGAGAGAAAAAGAGACAGACAGACATATGGACATCGATTTGTTGCTCCACTTATTTATTCACTCATTGGTTGTTTCCTGTATGTGCCCTAAGGATCAAACCTGTGACCTTGTTGTATGGGGACAATGACACTCTAACCAACTGAGCTACCCAACCAGGGCCAGAAACAGAATTCTTAAATTTATGTAATTTTAACTCATTTAAATGTAATAGTCACACACATGGACCATGCAGTTTAGAAGTGCCACCAAATTCCCATACTCATGAAAATCCGATCCTCAGCAGATGGATATTTGGTTTCCAATTAGAGAGTTTAATATATAATTAAAATTATATATTAATTTTTAATTAAAAATTATTTTCTTCTCATATGCAATCAATAAAATCTCTGAAATTTAGTGGTTTTGGTCATAACTCTTTTAAAAATTCCATTCTTACTCTGAATCATTTCTTTTAATTTTTATAAGAAATGTCAACTCATTTTTATACAAATTGTAATCACAGTTTTGAATAGAATGTGGATTTATTTAACTAAATAAATCAATAAGAGATTTATACTTGAGGATCAGAATCAAGCTTCAGAAAGGAGCCAGTTACAAAACAATTGTTTTCTTTCTCAGAAAATGTACTTGCTACTCTCTTCACAACACACTACACATAAACTGGGTCTTCAGAGACAGGGTTTCTCAAGACAGTGCTCGCTCGGCCCTTCCTACATGAGTAACTCCTACCATTCGGAACGAGTGAATCATGACAGATTTCTTGCATAGTGACGTTCCTCTACTGTGTTCTACCCCTGCAAACTCCAGACAACACATGTCAGATGCAGCTCTTCCCTGTAAATCCAAGTGGGATGAATTTTTCAGCTTAGAGAGAAAGATTAGTATTGATGCAACAGACAGACTAGAAAACCAGTAGCACTGCATTACAAATACATTATAGCTATCAGATGTGTCTTTCACATGAGCAAATACAGAAGCAAAGATCATTGTTTTGGGGGGAAGGGTAATTACCCCCAATACCATATGCAGGGTGTGAAACATTTAGAACAATGACGCTGAGCCATCTATAAAATATTTCCTGGGTGATAATACAGAAAGCTTGTGATGGGGTAAGCCTGATGAGGAAGAAAGTTCCTGAGTTACCCACCCTCTCTTGATACCAAGAAATTTCAGCTTTAGCTATAAACTGGGAATCCATTGTTATTCTAAATAATGCTGAAAATAATGACATTCAGGTCCTTTGCTAGGCATAATCTAGATTTTGGGTTGACCTTAGCTGGTCAAATAAAAAGTGCTACTCCATATGTAGACAGTGCTAGACGGTCAGTCAACAGTCATTCTCTATTCTTTCTGTCCCTCCTCCTACTCTTCAAACTGAGAAAAGAAGGATAAGTTCCCTTGCCCAGCTTGCTCTGCATTTAGGGATAGACATCTAACTTAGGTCTTGCCCAAAGATACAAGGGGGAACTGCTTGAAAATATTTTTCCCTTTTGATTAGATGAAAAGGACTCAAAAAAGCCTCTTTCTCTCTCCTCTCTCTTTCTCTCCCTGCCCCTCTCTTCCTTTTCCTTCTCTAACTTCCTTCCTTCCTCTAAATGCAACTATGTAGGAAGGTAATACTTGGACCTTTAGCAGCCATCTGTGGTCATGAGGGAAAAGCTAAAAGAATCATAGATATGCCAACCCAGCGATCAGATATTATTCAGGTGCTTAACCAAACCTGACTGAGTAACTTCAGACATCTGAGCAAGTAAAGGATAAATATCCTTATGTTTTTTAACCACTATAGGTGAGGTTTTCTGTTACTAATTAGTAAATACATGCTAATTGATATAGCCTAAATCCCAGGAATGACAAGAGAAAAATCACTTCCTTGAGGGAAGTAAACTAATCAAAGTGGGATTAGTAAATTTTCCTGTTATCAAGAAGGTTCCCTCCTCACTTAAGAGCCTGTCACTGAAGAAAGTGATTCTCAATGTTTAAAGGATCCCTGAAAAAGAACACTACCACTTGGCATACCACCTGTACATCAACCCTGTGCAAGGCTTTTACTAATGTGGTTCACACTTACTACCCTCACCCACTAGCTCTACATGGGAGGTAGGATGATCTTCCCAATTTTTGAGGGGAAGTAATAGAAGCAGAAACAGGTGAAACAGAAAAGTTGGTCAACACAGTGGGGAAACAGTTACATGGTATGGCTGCCAACATGAACAGCCCCACTTGAATGATACACAGGTCTTGCTCCAAGGCATAATAGCAGAAGCCTGGGCCCAGGGCACACAGTCCTGAGAGCTGAACCCTGGAGCGCAGATGCTGCAGCAGTAGCTTAAGAAAGATCTCCTTGGCTCATCCTCAATGGACTTGGATGCTCCCTGAAAGACAACAGCAGCACCCACACTAAAGTTACTGTCACGAGCAGGCAAAGGTGTCTGTTTCCATGATATGGATGGAATGGAACAAGGCCTGCATCACACAGTGCTTGCCTGTTCACCCATATTTTAACAGCAAAGGAAAGAAAAAGGTAAAGATAAGCGTCCAGGGAAACTGTACAAAGGAAACATAGGTTAGAAGAAAGTAGCTTGGAAATACTGGGAGGTAGGTTAGCATCATGGATACACTTGGTATATACACCGGTGTGGGAGTGGAAAGAGACAAGGTGCCATTCAGCTTATAGCAGTTAGGAACCATTAGCCAATCTGGCTTCATAATTGCTGACTGTGTGATCTTGGGTAACTAGAGCTTGACCTCTCTGAGCCTCAGGTTTCCCATCTGCAATATGGAAGTAATAGAAATAGCTAAAAATTTTTGAGTTGTGGTGAGAATTAAATAAAATGATACATGCCAAAGTTCCCACCTAGTACACAGTACAATAAATTAACTGCAAAGTTTCCTTAAAGTGCCTATCTTGGTACTTTGCATGCACTAGAAAACCAGCAAATGCTTATCCCTTGGTTTTCCCATCTTTCTTCCTAATACAAATAACTCAAAAGATTTAATTCTGCTATGATGTACTTACTGCAATTTTTCAAAATATTAATGAATTAATTCACTCAAATCATACCGAGCTTGAGTTGATGTTAGAGTAGATACAAAGATAAAGAAAGTGTCAATGGATAAGAAAGACAGAAAAGTATGTACTCATTGAAAGTAATAAAAAATATGTAACATTAACATTTATATTAATACAAATGTATTATATAAATATATTTTCACATATTATACATGTAAGGATACCCCTTCTATTTATCAAATTTCTGTGAGATGAGAACACAGATAATTTTTAATTTTTAAAATGTTTATTTATAGGTCAAATTTTCTGCTATAAACATGTATTGCTTATGTAATTTTGAGGAAAAGGTATTACTTTTCAAAAGATAAAAAAGGTAAGAACAATCCAATTTCTACATTCTTGAATTGGTTTTCTAACAGTTGATAATTTTGCAACTATGTAAATGGCAACAAATCTGTAAGAAATAAAACATTTTCTAAACATTTCATTAACCTCACCTCTATGCCCTTAATAAGTTACTATTCACTATTTTTCCTCCTCCCTAACTTTCTCTTCTTACCAGTTATAAGTTCTTCTCCTGGTTTCTCTTCTTCGTAATATCTCAGAGGGGCATCCTTAAACCCCCATGACTGAAAATCTACATATGAGTTGGGAACACAAAAATAAATAACCCAGTAAGAGTCATGACCACTGGGCTGGCTGGCCTCCTTCATGGAGGTTCTGTGAACTGGTGTTTGCTAAACAGTTTTTCCTTTTTGGTTGGCTGGCCTCAATCAGCCCTATGAATGCCAAGACTTATGATAAGCAATGACACACTTAACTGTTACATATTAATGTTCATGATAATGCAATCTTTCATTTGGGTGATTTAAAAGTCCCTCTAGTCTGACTTACAGTTAGACACACACTGAATGCTTCATCAATCATAACCATTTTTATTCTCAATCTTGTGCAAAAATACTAGAGAAGGTGAATTTCAACTACACACTGAAGAGAGCTTTACGATTAGCCCTGAACATTTTCTCTCTTGTCATTTATACATTGGATTCCCACAGTTTCTGCCTAAACAATCTTCACCTGCATCTTCCACTGTGGCAGAGCTTATCTACAGAATAGGAAAACCACATTCCTATCTCTTTTATAGGGTCAAATATCCCATGTCTTATAGAGAGAAGAAAGCATTTCTCAGAGATGTATTAGACAAAATGCCCAGCATCTCCACATCTGAAACCCTTGTGAGCAGCAGCCTGAGAAGCTCACAGCAACTTGGACTGAACTTGAAAGGGGGATTAGAACTAACTCACATTGAGAACCAATGAGCCCACTGGGATTAAGCAGTACATCAGTTATTACTTCTACCTCTAATAAATGCTCTTGAAAGAAACTACACTCCTCTTCATTTCTGAAAAGGCTTGTCATAGTTTCATGGCCAAAATCTTCCTACAATTAACCATGGACCTAAAGATCATGAGGCAAATCAAAAGGTAGGCAGAAATCAAACTAGGCACTGTCCAACATGGCTTGAGGATCCTACCACACCTGAAACAAGCTCTTAAATCAGAAACACAAGAGTTTTTTAGGTAAGTACATATTAGCCCCTTAACATCTTGCATCATCCTCATGCGCAACAAACAAATAAATGCAACCACAAACACCTAAGATCTGCTCCCAAAAATGTTTTCCTTCTTGGGGCAGGGGAGAATTAGCCTACCCCTTTAAAATTGTGTTTTGTTTTGTTTTACAATATCTAACATATATTCAATATTTAAATTTAGATTTTACAACCTTTCTTCACTTTTATCCTCTTGAATTCACCATTCTAACAATTTCCTTTTACGCTAATAAACTTGTTTTTTATTCCTATGTCATTTATAGGTTGATCTCTTGAGGCAAGGAAACATCGAATTATTGGAATTTAGTGTAGAGATGCTTTCAAGGTAAAGGTTCTCTCTTTATTAGCAGAAGAAATGCATTCAACTAATTTGACTTGTAAGTCTGATAAAATTTCCTTGGAAAAACTGATTCTATTTTGATGAATAATCATTTGAGGTGAAAAAAATGAGAAATTTACACACTGGGTTTTATTAAATACTAATTCTAACAGGGTGTGAAATGAAACTCAAGTAACCCATCTTTTAGATGTTGGAAAATCTAAACTTTCCCACAAACTACATGTACGAAGTAATTAAAGTAATTGAACTTGAAATTAAGCAGCACCCCCATAAAGTAGGATGTAAAAGTAAATACTATGGGAAAAAAGTTGTCATCTTGCTCTATATTAATCTCATGAATTGTGAACTTACTCTATTTCTTTTATTATTTGATGATGGGTTTCTAGAACTCAGGTTTTATTAAGACCCGAGAAAAGACCTTGCTGGAGAAAAGGCTTTAGTTGTAAGCTAGCTACAGGTCTGGGTATTTTATTACATCTTTCCCAGTGACTTAAACATTAGATAAAGCCATGCAAGGTGAGGGTAGGCTCCTCAAACTTGTGGTACAAACCTGAAAGTTTTCCCTAATACCATCAATGACAGAGTCAAGATACTGGTCAGAAAGGAGAGCTAAAGCTACAAAAGATGGGACTTCATTTACAGAGCAAAACTCTGTACCTCTCTTCAATAAACTCTGCTATTCATGTAGACTTCAGGAACAGCTAGAATTTGTTGAATTTGGGTGGCTATCCAGAATCCATTCTCAGTTCACTTTCCTTTGGAGAATTACCTCACCCCACCCCGCCCCTCATTGTTGCAAACAGGGTGGGATTCCTCAATAAGGTCCCCAGTATTCTTATAGCCATGGGGTACATGGGGTAGATACATGATATACAGCAGGCCCACCTGATTCATCTAAGCAGACTGATGCGAGGACAGAAAAATGTATGGGGAGTAGTGATTGCAGCAGTGACGGTGACAAGCTGGTCTATCATTCAAGCTGCCAAGATACTGGAACTGTCCTGCTTCCTATCCTTTCCCAAAGTTCCATGCATTCTGTGAGCTACAAGCTATTCCTCCAATAAATCCTTTTCCTTTAACATGGCCAGGGGTTGATTGCAACTAAAAAACCTCAACCAATATGATGGGGAGATCCTTGCTTGAACTTGGTTCACAGAGGGAAGCTGAGCTTATTGAATCTATGCTCAGTATCACTCACAATACGTGATATTGTGGTCCTATCATATACATGGCTACTCCTAAATTCAACACAAAATTTTGGCCAATGGTTATTTAGAAAAGACCAGTGTCCAAATCTGCAAATAAGAAATCTTCCTTCCAGTTTTTTAAAAATATCCAATGGGGGCCCTGGCCAGCTTAGCTGGTTAGCTCATCATCCCAATACACCAAGGTTGCGGGTTTGATTTCTGGTCAGGACACATATAAGAAGCAACCAATGAGTGCGTAAGTAAGTGGAACAACAAATCAATGTTTCCCTCTCTCTCTCTAATCAATCAATCAATCAATCAATAATAAAAATTAAGCTTCCAAGATGAGAGAAGATGAAAAAATTGAGTCATGTGAGTATTAATTGAAGAGATGTGCATCCTTAATATTGACTTCAAGGAGCCATAGCAATCAGTACCATGTGTTTCTGAGGATAGTGAAAAGAAGGTGGGCTTTAGAGTCAGGCAGCTCCAAGTGCAAATGTCTGCCCTTCCACTTAGCAGCTATGTGATTCTGTCCAAGTCACATAATCTTCCTGGACCTCAGTTTTCTCATCTGTAAACTGGATAATAATCATAACTGTAACTCATAAATTCATTAGCAGGAGCAAAGTTAACAATATATACATACATATACATATACATATACATATACATATACATATGAAATATGTAGCAGCTTTGATGCACAGCAGGCCCTTAACAAAATAATTACCATGCTAAACAAATCTGTGGAGCACCCACTCTCTACCTAGTATGCTCTGGGACATACTGAAAGGAATTACATAGGTTCTTACCTTCAGGCAAGAATATGTGGCTTTCAAATCTGAAAAGAACAAAATAAAATAGAAAGCAGATCTGAACAAAGGTTATAATGAAATACAAACACACACTTGTGGAAGCCCAGACAAAGGAGTGAGTCACACAGGCTTCACAGAAGTGATATGTGAGCCAAGCCTTGAAGGATGAGTAGGATGTTATTACGTATGGGGGCGCGGAGAGGCAGATTGGCATCTAAAGCTGAAGGAAGCAGTCCCACAGCTGCACAAGTTCAAGGGCAGGACAGAAAAGGAAAGAATCAGTGGTCTGATGTAAGCTCCACAGGGCCAAGGACCAAGTTGGAATCTATCACTCCTGGGTCTATCTTGAACTTCTAGGACAGGGCTAGTCCCACAAAAGGCACCCAGTGGTTATTCTGTGAAAGTCTCAACCAGAAGAATGGAAGACAGAATGGGGCCTAGGAATGAAGAATTAGAAGGCCATGCTGAGAAGCCAAGTCTCCATCCTACATCTGGAAAGGCAATGAAAGAAGGCCAGAGAGCAGTAAAGACACTTCAGAGATTAAATAAACAGGGCTTGGCAACGGGAAGGATGTGGGAGGGGAATGGAGGAAAAGGGGGAGCTCTGATTAGGATTTAAGTCTGGAATTTTTTTTGAATTGAAATGGTTCTGTGTCTAAAACTATCACTGATAACATCCACAAATTTTGACCACTGAAAACCCTTTCAGACAACGGCCCTGTCTGAGCTGCCTCATGAGGGAGTATGACATTCAAAGGCTTCCAGGAGAAATTGGAAGAGCCCAGGCATTCAGCCCTGGCTTAAAGATACACCACTCTGTGACACTGTAGATGCTACCTCACCTCCCTGTGTCTTAGCTTTATTAACTGTAGAATGGGGCCCAGAGCAGTGTATTTTAATAAGGTTGTTAGGAGGACCAAAAAGAGAAGATATACATAAAGGATTCAGAATGGCTCCTGAAACACTCAAAGTGCTGCATAAATGTGACCTGCTAATATTCCTATTGTTCTTCTTATTATTATCTACCATATACACTAGGCCCATCTGATTCATCTCAGCAGACTGATGTGAGGAGAGAAAAATGTTTGGAGAGTAGTGATTTAGGCAGTGACAGTGATGAGCTGGTCACATCATTCAAGCTGCCAAGATACTGGAATTGTCCTGCTTCTTATCCTTTCCCAAACTTCCATGCATTCTGTGAAAGAGGGTGAAGAATGAGTCCCAGGGTCCCACATGACTAAATTCCCAATTCAAAAAAATGATCTTATGTTGAAAGAAAACTGAATCCTATGGCATCCACTAAAAGGTGTTGACTCTAGTCAATTGACAATTTTCTACGGATGGACTAGATGGTCCATGGACAACTTTTTGATAAAACAAAAATGCCTACAAATTAATAAAATATCTATATATGTGAAGGCATCTATCACAGAATCATGTGCTAATCAACAGACACTGTGAGAAGTACTTCACACAGTACTTGGAATAGGGGGTGGAGGGAGTCGGGTTGGAGGCTCAGGATGCACCCAAGTAGGTAGAGAAGGTGGAAGGCAAGGTGAAGAAGAAGCAACAAGGAACTATCTAGGAACACGTTCTAATGGTTATAGAAAGTAGAGAGGATGCAGAGAAGAAATTAGCACACCATGCTTTCTTGTGGTTTTAAGTAGAGTGCTCTGTTGGCTATGTTTAGTCCATAAATTTATTTGATGGTTCATTTTTCAACTACTATACATGTTTGTGTTTTGCAGTTTTATATAGTCTGTGGAGCATTCCTAAATACTATATGTAATTCTAACTTATTTTTGTTTCATATTTGGAACAATTTTTTAACCCACTATTTGGGGTAGAAATAAGATGAAAACTCAAAATAAAGTAAAAGAGAACAATTTCAGGGCAAAAATAATTATAATATGACAAGATTTGGGCATGGCCTGCATGGGGGGTTAGGATGAAATGACTCTCAAGAATCAAAATTACAATTCATTTGATTTCCTTAATTTCCATAGTGAAAATATAAACAAGGATGTGCTTTAAAGTAGAAACCTGACACTGAGTACCATTTCTGGGTAACTTTAAATTTGAAATGGAATTTGCCCCTCACCTATCAGAATGTGTCTCAGAGGAAGCCCCACTGGTGATGTGGCCCTCTCACCACTGTCAGGGCCTCCAACCTCCTAGAGGCAGGAAGGACCTTCAGAAGATCAAGTGTAATTAGCCTCCACCTTCCTATCTGTTAACCAACAGAGGAGAACAGAAATTATGGGTTACAGGCAAAATATGAATTAGAATTTAGGTATATCACCATCTGCCCTTCCGCTAAGCACACACTGCTAATAAATTTTGGAAATTCATAAATGATTAACAGCAAGCATTTCCTTCTTTTGGACATCCTTTAAAACTAAGCAGGAGCTTCCCAGCCATGTTAAGGTAAAACAGAAAAAGCCCCTGACAATAAATATAGATCAAGATAAGAGGGTAAGGTATTATACAACCTATCATTTATACCTTTTAAAGTAATGCAGGTCCCTTGCAAACCTGCCATATAGTCATGGTAATTATCTTAAGCACATTAAGTTTTAGTCTTATTCTACATTTAATAAGCCTATATGAATAATGTCACTTTCAGTAAATTATCACTGTTTGTAACACAATAGAAAATACATTAATAAAAAATCTTAGTTGTTTTTTAAACTGTAATTTCCAGTTCTGCAATCTGAAAGTAAGATCAATTCTTGTACTTTCACATATTAGGAAAACATAAAAATGAACAAAATGGTAAATCACATAAAAACACTTTTATTTAACAATTAGACCAAATATGATAACGGAATCTGCATTTCCTAAGATCTGAAGTAACGCTGTGATTAATATAGTATTCTTCCCCTTTATTGAACTCTGACATATACACATCCTCTATTAAACACAGAATAGCAAGACAGGTTACAGGCTCTGTAGATATTAAAGCTATGTTACTGAGAAGTAGTCTAAAATGAGTGTAAAAATATTCACAGACTTCAAGATGTCTTTACCTCTTGGAGGCTTGCTTTACTGTACAAGCAAGAAATACTAATGCTGTTATCAGGGGACACAGGCAGAAAGATTTTCCATCATGAACTACTTTAACTTGGATCATCACAAGTTCAAAATAAACCCCAAATGCACAGACTACAGAATATTTGTTTCTCAGTAAGAAGGTACACAAGTTATCTGGAGATACACTTTTGGATCTGCCCCTCGCCAAAGTCCTGATTATTATTATCATTTATTAACTCAGTTATCTACTGGCTCATTCAACAAATAGTATTTGTCAAATCCCTACTATATCACAGACATTGAATGCTAAGACTAAAAAAATGATATGACCCAGCCTGCACCATAACTTTGGGATAAGGAAAAGAGGGTTGGGATATACCTGCCACACCTAGAAATAAATAAGCTATATAATTTTTATACTCATGGTTTACTTACAACATCAAATTTATATAGAAAAGAAAGAGGCTGTCCTTTAAAAGAAAAAAAAGTCAGCAGATCAAAAGCATCATTAATCACTGTCTCTTTTAAATTAAAATGTTCGCAAAAAAGGTGGGCACAAAACCAATGTGGGAAACAAATCACTCCCCTTGCTGAGTAAGGGTCAGAGTCTAAATGGGAGAGTCCTCGGTATTTACCCAGCTCATCTCCTCTGTAATGGATTCAGAGAAGAGATTTCTGCTGGGGCTCTGATAATTTGAGGCTTGGCTTATGCTCTTTAAAAATGACACTTGGGTGGTTACTTTAGTATTGTGACTGGTTTGAGAAATAAACCTTCTATGTAATCTCTCAATAAGGTTCTAGCTTTCCTGATTTGACCTAGTAAATCTTGAGCTTCATTAATGACTTTTTGGGAGTCCTCAGGATTCCATTTGCAAAATGGCTAGCCCTTGCAAAGCAAATGCAAAACATGGCCATGCACCTGAGAAAGCATTTCTGACACAGTGTCTGAAAGAGTTAATGAAACTCCAAAAGAGACTCATTTAAAATCAGCAATATTCAGCAAGGAGCATTTGGGGTCAGTGTTTCTCACTCTCCTGTTCTTGAGAATACTTCTATCCACACCACAATTTAGAATAGGTCAGGGTACAGAGAAATAAAGCGCTGAGGTTTTCTGCTGTGTACACAGCATGGAGGGAACTCAGCCTTTGACAGAGTCAGAGTTTCCCTCATGTGAAATATCAGCCCGAAGAAATTTAAATATGTTTAAAAACTGAAATGAATCACCTAAACCTAATCTATGCTATGGCATGAAATCTAGGAATTTCAATAGCTGCTGAGAGGATGTAACCATAGTTAAGATTTGAAGAATTGGATTTTAATGGTTTTATTGCTGTTTACTACGAACTGTGCTGTCTAATCAGGCAAGGGCCTATTTTTAAAAGCTCACACTCCTGTGGAATGCCTATGACAACACTGAGACACTCCTGCACCAACCCTTCCTCATACTTTACATTACTCATAAAGCTTATATTTGTTATTCCTTTATTTTCTTGTTTTTTATATCTGTCTTAGAGCAAGTGAAGATAAAAACATAATTTGTATATTCATAGTAGTCATAATGATGACATGCAGCATTTATTGAGTGTTTGCCATGTGCTGCACCATGCCAAATGCCTCACTTACCTTCTCACATGCCTCTCTCAACTGCAGAGTAGGTACTACTCTAGTTTCCCATTTTAAAGTTGAGAAAACTGAGGTCAATGTCATAAAAACAGTGAGTAAAAGAGTTGAGATTTGAAACTGCCAAGCAGGCAATTAACCAGTACCTCTTGTTAATACAAAATTAACCCTAAATAGAAAGTAGTTAGTGAGAGGAGAGAAGGAAAACTTTAAAACTATAGCACAATACAGCTGATATACTCAATGGTGAAAAAGTGAAAGCTTTTCCTCTAACATCATGAACAAGACAAGGATGCACACCCTGACCATTTCTATTCAACATAGTACCAAAAGTCCTGGCCACAGCAATAAGATAAGAAAAAGAATTAAAATGCACCCAAATCAAAAAGGGGGAAGTAAAACTCCCATTTTTTGCAGGTGACATGAAATTATACATATAAAATCAAAAAACAAAAATCTACTAGAACTAATAAATGTTGTCAGATACAAATTCAGTATACAAAAATCCTTTGTGTTTGTATACACAAACAACAAATACTCAGGAGTATTAAGAAAACAGTCCCATTTACAATTACATCAAAAACATAAAATGCCTAGGAGTAAATTTAAGCAAGGAGGTGAAAAACCTCTACTCTAAGGGCTGTAAGACACTGAAGAAGGAAATAAAAGATACAAATAAACAGAGTAATGTACTATATCCATGGATTAGAAGAGTTAATATTGTTAAAATGCCTTTAGTACCTCAACCGATATACGAATTCAATACATCCCTATTAGAATACCAATGACACTCTTCTCAGAACTAGAACTAACCCTAGAATTTCTGTGGAACCACAAAATACCCCAAATAGCCAAAGAAGATTTGAGAAAGAACAAAGTGGGCAATATCAAACTATCCTGCAGAGCCATGCAATAAAAACAGTATGATACTAGCAAAAAACATATATGGAACAATGGAATAGAAGAGAGCCCAGGAATAAATCCCTGCTTTATAAGGTCAATTTATGTATGACAAGTGAGACAAGGGTACAAAATGGTATAAAGAAAGTCTCTTCAATTAATGGTATTGGGAAACTAGACAGATACATGCAACAAAATAAAATTGGACCAATTTCTTACACAATATACATAAATAAACTCAAAGTGGATTAAAGACAAATGTAAAACTTAAACTTTGAAACTCCTAGAAGAAAATATAGGCAGTATACAACTCTTTGATATTGGTCTTAGCAATATCTTTTTGGCTATGTCTCTTCAGACAAGGACAATACCAGAAAAAATTTTAATAGGACTCTATCAAACTAAAATGTGAAGGAAACCATCAGTAAAATGAAAAGGCAATCTATGGAATAGGAGAAGGTACTTGCCAATGATATATCTGATAAGTGATTAATATCTAAAATATATAAGAAACTCACACAACTTAATACCAAAGAGACACAAAAAATACAATGTAAAAATAGAGGATATGAATATACATTTCTCCAAACAGGACAGAGTTGGCCAACAGACATATGAAAAGATGCTCAACACCACAAATCATCAGGGAAATGCAAATTAAAACCATAAGAGGATATTATATCATACCTGTCAGAACACCTATCATCAAAAGAATCAATAAATAGTAAGTTCCGGTGAGGATGTGGAGAAAAGGGGACCCTCAGGCACTACTAGAAATGTAAACTGGTGCAGCTGCTATTAAAACCAGTATAAAGGGTCTTCAAAAAACTAAAAACAGAACTACAATATGACCCATGAATTCCACATCTGGGTATTCATCCAAAGAAAACAAAAACATTAATTTGAATGCATACATGCATCCTATATTCACTGCAGCATTATTTACCACAGCCAAGATATGGAGGCAACCTATATATCCATCGATAGATGAATGAATAAACAAGGACTGGAAAATGGAATATTGTATATACATACCATTATAAAAGAAAGAAAGAAAAAAGAAAGAAATCAGCCATTAAAAAGAAAGAAACCTTGCCATGTGTGACAACATGGATGGACCTGAAGGGTATTATGCTAAATCAAAAAAGTCAGACAGAGAAAGGCAAATACCGTAAGATTTTACTTATATGTGGGATTTAAAAAAAGAGGAAATGAATAAACAAAACACAACAGAAACATGCCCATAGATATACTGCATAAACTGATGGTTGCCAAAGGGGAAGAGAAGATGGGAAAAAATTAAAATTAAAAAAATGTTTAAACCTGCATCACATTACCCTCCCTCGCCCCCCTCCCCCAAAAGAAAACTGAAAACCTACATAACACAGTAGGCCAACTAGTCACTTATGCCATCTCTAGTCACTGTTCTTCCTCAACACCAGGATCTCAATTTTGTTTGCACAGCAATGTGCTCCATTAAAATATTTGCCATTTCAGGCTCTCTTGCCATTGCAAGTAGCCCTAAACAAAGTCCTGGCCAATGAGATGTAGATAGACATTCCTTCAAAGTAAGAAGACAAATAAGGAAGATATATTTCACTTTACAAAGAGGCACAATCTGGAGAGAACAAATCTCTTTGTACGTTACTCTTTTACCTTCTTCCTATAACTTTGATGTCTAATGCTTTGGGGCAATCTGTGACTATTAGTAAAAAAGCGTGTAACAAAGGTGGTCGACTGACAGGCAAGAAGAAGCCTCATCTTGGAGCAGCCCCTTGAGTAGCAGTGCCAGCCTTGGAGGGTCTACTTTTAGACCACTCCCCTCACAAGTAAGGCAGGGGACTACAGCTGTGACCTGTGGTCCACACCTGGAACCTGTTTTTATAGGCACATAGTCATGCCTGTTGATTTAAGCATTTTCTATGGTACACAGCAGAGCTGGGTACTTGTGACAGACTGTGTAGCCTGCACTACCATCAGGCTATTTACAAAAATGGTTTGCCAACCTCTGGAGTAAGTCACTATAGTCAGGTTTCTGTTCCATGCATCCAATTCCATCCTAACTGAAATACTGGGAGTTTTTTAAGAATGGCTGTAGTAAAAAAGTGAAAGTGCTCACACTTTCTACTCAGTCAGTATTCAATAAACATGTATACAAAGTCCTACTGTGTTCCAGATCCTTTGTGATCTGCTAGACACAGAGACGTGAACACTGTCCCTGACCCTCAAGAACTTGAAATCTTTGTATAGTAACATGCTTCAGAAATAATCACTTACAACTGCTAGGGAAAAATAAAGGATGCCTTATAGACATTATAAATCAGGGAGCCAGACAAACTGAAAGAGTAAGAGAAATTATCTCTGAAAAAAATAACAAATACCTATTTCAACAAAAATTGCTCCACCTACCTAGTTTCTAGTTACACATAAACCACTCCTTGGTGGATATTCAGTTGCTTTTCAAAGCACCACTACAGAACTATTTAATAATAACCAGCTTAAGCACACCCAAAGGAACCCAGATTCTAAGGAGGTATCTATCTAGAAAACTCTCATTCAGTGACTTTAACACTTCCATATGACTATGAGTTTATACATCCAGAAATAGTTTTCAAGAGGAAAAAACATTTGGGCCTCTATATCCAAAAGATAATTTAATTATCAATGTAATTTTTGCAGAAGTGCCCCCACAATCAAGCCACCCATGACTGTCACCTTCTCATGGACACCCAACAATCCTGGAGACTTTCCCTACAGTGACTTCTAGAGAGAAAAGACTACTATGTTCTGAAAGGAAAGTGAACAAAAGGATGTTTTCCAAAACACATGAATTCAAAAGCTCCACAAAATACTTATGGTAAGATCGAAATAAATATAAAATCCACAATGCCAAAACACAGTGAAATGAGGAGAAATGCAAGACCCATTAAGATCTTGACATTGGGATGGAGAGTCATGAATGGCCTTCTAGAGAAATGAGTTCAATCCTAAAAATTCTAAAAAGATAGTCACATAGAGGGGATCTGATCGAATTATCTCCAATTGCTTTCGCACCTGTCTCTCATTCCTCTTTGGCTGGTTTGCTGAACACTGTTCGGGAGGGGCAAGGAGGTTCCGAGTGTTCTCCTCATCAACCTTTCATTCTGGATTTCCAAACACAAAGTTGTCTATTAAACAGCAGTTTAAAGGCTGGATTTCCAAGCATAAATCTGTCCATTAAACATCACACAGATAGAGGTAAAGAATTAAGCAAATGTTCAGAGCACCTTATTAGGTGCTCTGAACAATATGAAAAATAACTAACATTTTATGCACCAGGCTCTTCGCTATTGCTTTTATATTTATTTATTATTGTATTTCATTTCCATAGTAACTTTTTAAAAATGGCTCCAATTTCCCCAATTTTAAAGATGAGGAAAGAAAAGCTCAGAGAGGTCAAATAGCTTGCCCAAGGCCACACAGAGAAACAGCTGGTGAGTTCGAGTGAAGACCTAGTTCATCTGATTCTAGATCCCTTACTCCTTACGACTTACGCATTCAGAAGCTCCCTCACTATGCTTCCTGGGAAGAGGGCTCTATTGTGAGGTCCCAGCTCCAACCTCAGGAATGTAGATGTGGCAGGCAAGACAACAGAGGAAGAGAAAACATCAGATTCTGCTTCATTATTTCTCTCAAGAAATTTCTGGACTGCTGCTCTTTGGTCTAACAACCACCACAACTTTGGCCCAAAACACCATCATAAGCCAAATTTATTGAGAAATGTACTAGTGCTGGTCTAGGTACCTGCCTCAATGGACCAATAACAAATCAGTTGGGAGACAGAGATAATTCTGCCTCCTTGAAATCAAAGAATATCCAAGAACTGAACAGAAAAATAACTTTTTGAGTTTCAGAATTCCCTTTTCAGGTAAGCCCTGAGGCTAATCCATTTTACACAGCAGCACCCACTGCTATATTCACTCATCCATTAGTTCACCTTCTGTCCTGGGGGACCAACTAGAAGGTGTTCCTCTAGGAAGAAACAGCTTCATGTGAGAAAAGACACCTAAGAAACCAGCTCCCTTGGCATAATCTGTTTGTCTCTTTTTCTCAAAGAGGCACAGAACAGAAAACAGGAACTCTGCAGAAAAGGCACAGACCTCTCAGGCTAGTTATTGCCCCAGTAACCTGTGAGTTTGTTAATGGCATAATGATGATTTACAGCAACAAGCATGAGCAATGAAGAGGACAACAACTCCAAAAGAGCTGATAAAGTACAAAAGAAACGTAGAACAAAGTGACGAACGCATGAAAATAAACCTCATCAGAATCGTGTAGGAGGAAGGGAGAGAAAACTCAAGGTTGCGTTTCAGGCATCAAAAGGCAGGAACTCATTTCACACCTCAGGAAACAGGTGAGGGCACCAAAAGTTAAGAACAAGTCTCCAAAGTGCAAGAGGTCATGTGAACAGAATGGCTGGAGCATTATCTGGACTAACAATGAGGCATAGAGCCTGGGCCTGGTTCTGAAACCCACCAAATGGTGGGCTCACTTTTTACAAGAGGAAAGAATCCCTCAAGGCTGTAAGTATGATGTGGAGCAGCAGCCAGAAAAACAAGCCAAGTGGGGGAGGTGCCTAGAAATGTGACAATCACGGGGAAAGTAAACAAGTTACTTAGCCCATGACATCAGCCACAAAGTCACAAATTTGGACTTTTAATGCCCCCTGCAAATCATATCTATCTTCCAGTCACAGAAATCCAATGACAGGATTTAAATTTCACTTGCAGCTCCATTCATGGATCATAGCATCAATATATATCAGAAGTAGTATTTTGAATAAAATCATGTGACTCATGCTATCATATCACTTTATATACTGTGTGTGAGTGAAAACATCAACTTATTTAAAGGAAATGTTAAGAAGATACCATAAATTGCATATATCTGTTTAGCGTTTGTATTATGTATTAGTACTTCATGAGCCTTGAAGTAGGGGAAGTGGCCCAGGTCTCTCGTGGCTTGTGAGAAGTCCTCCTTTCATAAATGTATGTGAAAGAGATTCTGTATTAGGCAATCCTAGAAAATTTAAAGACATTCACAACAGATCCATATGGAAAAGAATCCAAAATGAAAACCAAAAGAAAGAGACCGATGTCTAGATCCTCTGGGAGCATCAAAGCCAGGCCACAGAAAGGGACTAGTGTGGTGCCCAGAGGGCTGCAAGGTGAGTGAGCACAGGATGGAGATGTCACACAGGCAGGACTCACTCCCCTGATGTGTGTGAGGAAAACAGCAACTACCGTGTGAGGAAGGACAAGGCAGTGCAGCTGAAACCAGGAACAGAGATACACTTTGCAAAGGAGACAACAGGTAAGGACCAAAGGATGCTACTGTGTAAAACAAAAGCAGTCAAACCAGGCAAATATTACTGCTTCTAGTAGACAGGGATAACAAATTGTTTAAAAATGCCTGTAGTTTAATCATTTTGAAATTATTTAAGCTTCTAAATTGCCATCAGCTAGAAGGAGGCAGAAAATAATTCTAAAAGTCAGATACAGTCACATAAGACTAAGTATCTGAACTGCTTGAGAGCTGACAAATGCTATTTCAGGGACTGCAAGGGGAAGAACACACCCAACAAGATGAGGGAGGGAGGAGGGTAATGAAGCACCCCTCAAAAAATGATGAGCCAAGGAAGTCAAATGGATGTTCGTCCTTCCATACCACAGGAGTCAATGAGAGGAAATAATCTTTTTACCATCACTCTGAGAAGAACAAGTTACCAGGCAACAACCAATGTAGTTTTCTGGAGACATGTAGTGCCAGCCCCTCTGACCTAGTGACCAAGTCAGATAGATAAAGGGGAAACAAGAGATGTAATCTCACAAATTTCTGCTACTCTCCTAATTCTGTCCCTGTGATATTCTCAAAAGCAGGCAAGGAAAATGCCAGTTGGCATACCACACCCCTGAGGTGGTGTGATGTCAACCTGGAGATGCCTAACAACTGATGTACCACAGATGTCCACCTGCCCACCGGGATTATTTAATCTCTCTGTCCATGAGAACCAACAGAGCTTCCTATGCCCAGCCCATGAGCCTGCAGTCTAACCCCAGGGAATCCCTATTACCATCCTGTATCACTGCTTCTCTTCCTACCTAACATGAAGCCCTCAGTTTCATCTCTGCAGAGTGACGACAACAATCTGAAAAGGTAAGTGAACCAAGAGATGGAAACTCACTTGGCGGCAGCACTATCCATACAGACTCTCCTGGGTTCACCACAACTTGCAGCAGTTTTTGTTTTTCATTTGATGACACACGAAAGTGTACACTAACTTCAAGGATGCTGACACAAAACAGCCCGAGGAGGCCTCAAACTCAGAGTGGGCATCAGAGAGCCTAAGAAACTTTCAGTCTGGAATCCGCCTACAGGTCCAGAACTGCAAAGATCACATCCAAAAGATTAGCTTTTAGAGATCAAGTTCTGAATGTTATCTTCAAGACTGAGATTTCTGAAGAAGCAGCTGCCCTCAATCCAAAATTGCCAGGAAACAAACAAATTATCCCTCAAACACTCTAGGAAAGTCACAGTGAGATCACTTAGGCAGGAAAAAAGAAACTGGAAAACTAAACTTAACATGTGTTCATCGAGACCTGAATTAATAAAATTCCACCATAAAAAGGATTTTTCAGAATGTTAGGTCCAAGAATAGAGCCATATTGTTCCATCCTAGCAACCCAGTTGATTCAGTTTAATTACTACATTCCCCCTGCTTCTAAGTCCCTCACTATAAACATTCACAAATTTCATCTCAGCGTTAGTACTAAACAATATTCATTAAGAATCTCGCCACAGTGCAACATGTAAGTAAATCAAACCTTTGATGCTCTATTTTGCAAATTTCATGGGCCACTGGGGATAATTAAAAGGGCAATTATATAAAGTTGGTACCATTTTGAGAAACAAATGACATTTTCTGCTTTAAAGCACTTGATAATTTGATATTTTGCTATTAGGAACATCACGTGTACTTTTATAGACAGGCAGCCAAATAAACAATAAATGTTCCTTAACAGCCTCTAATGATTGCTTTTGCCCACTGATATCACTCACCATTCTAGTCCATAAATCATATGCTAAGAGATTAAGGTAAAGATAATGAAAAAGTATCAGAAGCCATTAAGCCAGAGGAAGAAAAAAATAAGGCTAAACGCGTTGATTTCTTCTGTGCTTTTTGCAAAGATACCCAGCAAAGTCTGAGATTTGAATGTTGCAATGTCTGTCCCTGTGTTCAACCACTACTCTGAAGCCAGCAAAGTACATTACAGCTCATGAAAAATACAGCGAAGAAACTGCTAGTGGCAGAAGCATTTAACTTCCTTGTTAGCAGCCTCCCCCAAGTGGCACTTTTTCACCGGCAAGTTGTTTATTATGTTCCGTGCCAGGCAAAACTGATTAAATGGGGCTCTTAAGAATCAAAGCGTTATAAATTCATGGAAATACAGCAAGCAATAAATTCCATGGAATTAAAAGCTTACTAGTGCTATTAGCATTTCAGGGTGTTTGAATTGTTAATACTGATGTGCAAAAATGATGTGCCTCTAAGACAAGGCAGACGGAGGCAACGCAGGCGAGCAGCTCAGAAAATTTTTTTATATTAAAGAGACACAGGGATTTGGCAGTTGTTATAGCCACAGGAATGGAGAAGGGGAGCAATTATCTTCAAAATTCTAATCAGCCCTAAAAAGTCAATTCAACCACAGAAGAGAGAAGGCACCAAATAAAGGTTTACATGCAGAGGAAAACAAGCGTAAAAACATTATGCAAAGGACTTATGCTTTGAATGAATGGAAATTTTGTCTTAACTAACAGGGATGAAAGTTTTATCCTCCTACCTGGTCTTAGCATGAATGGGGCCCTACTTGCTGTGACTTCACTGATTGAGGTTTCCCACAGGACAGATTACCTCAGATCAAGTCCCCAAAAAGTTATTAAGGAAGGCTGGGCACATGGTGAGGTGGCCAAAAACTTTCCCTGGATTGTCATGTTTCATCTTTGACTCTTTCTGGAGGTTTATCAAGTGTTACTCTAAAGTGACAAGGGGTGAAGAAATCAATGATTATGCCATTAGACAAGTGTAAGGCATGAAGTAGAAATTCTATTGCACTCATCTTCTTTCCAACAGAAATGCGTCTGAGGGTCTCTGCTAGACAGATACAAATGTATGAGAGAGATAGAGAGAGAAAATTAAGAAATGCTTCTTGAAGACTTAGATATTTTTGGGAAAAAAGTGTGAAAATATATTTCCTTCCTAAAAGAAATAATTACTGTCCACAAATACGCTGGGATCTGTTGAAAACACAGTTTAAGAGAAAGTGGACTCTTAAATCTAGAATTACCAAAACTCTGAAAAAAATGCAATCCAAAGCTGTCAGTCCAGACAGATATCCAAAACATGTATTCATCCATTCTAGAGTTGGCCAAAATGTACCATTTTCTAACAAATTAAAAAAACCTAGTTCCGCTGAAAAAAGAACCACATGTGTAATAGAATCTACTGATGGATCACTGGTACAGATGATTATCTCTGAGGCTATGTTCCACATGTGATAACATTTGTACCCACTGAAGCTGTCTGCTGCTTCCGCACAGAGAGACAGAGCCTGTTCATATACCAAAAAATACAAAGAAGACAAACAGGAAAAACCTTATAGAGAAAAACTCGTATCCATTAATATGCTTCTACAGGCTTAAGTCTAAAGTCATGTGTAGTTATTGGAGCAATGTTTCACCTGTAACAATGTCTGTATTGTTAACACCGCTGCTCAAAATGGTTCTCCATCTAAGACAAGACCTACTATGTGTAGAACACTGACAGGGGAGATGAATAAATATAAGACATTGTTCTTGCACTCAAAAAGCTTAAGAGCCTCACTGGGGAAATAATTGTAAAGCAACTATTACATATTCTAAATCAGGAATCAAAAAGTCTTAAAAGACAGGTTTTATATCCATTGGGATTTTTTAAAAAAGATTTTATTTATTTACTTTTAGAGAGAGGGGAAGGGAAGGAGAAAGGGAGGGGGAGAAACATCAATGTGTGGTTGCCTCTCACACACCCCCTTATTAGGGACTTGGCCCACAACCCAGGCATGTGCCCTGGACTGGGAATTGAACCAGTGACCCTTTGGTTTGCAGGCCTGTGCTCAATCCACTGAGCTACACTAGCCAGGGCTCCACTGGGATTTTGAAGTGACTTTAAGATAAGACATATGCCACAAAATAACCCCTAAACAAGGCAGTATTACATCTATCAACATTCTATACACATGTTTTTTTTTTTTCTGTACATGCAATAGTCCCCAATTTTAGGAGAGTAAAGAATAAAACCTGGACAGATAGATTGGGGAAACACTGCTTTATAGAACAGTGAAAATGAAAAATAGTATGTAGTTCCATTTGTTTTTTTTTTCCCTTTTTTATCCCTTGTATCAGAAAAAAAAAATGTTGCTATGAGAAATGTCCAAGATTGCACTACCTATGTTTTCTTCTAGGATTTTTATGGTTTCAAGTCTAACATTTAAGTCTTATCTATTTTGAGATTATTCTTGTATGTGGCGTAAGAAGGTAGTCTAGTCTCACTTTTTTGCACTTGTCTGTCCAATGTTCCCAACACTGTTTATTGAATAAACTATCTTTAGCCCATTGTATGTTTTTGCCTCCTTTGTCAAATATGAATTGACTGTAAAGGTGTGGGTTTATTTCTGGGCTCTCCATTCTGTTCCATTGGTCTATGTGTCTGTTTTTGTGCCAGTATCATGTTGTTTTGTTACTATGGCCTCGGAGTACAGTTTGATGTTAGGGAGCGTGATTCCTCCAACTTTGTACTTGTTTCTCAAGATTGCTGTTGCCATTCAGGGTCTTTATGGTTCCATATAAATTTTTGGAATGTTTTTCAAGTTCTGTGAAATACATCATTGGTATCTTGATAAAACTGCTCTGAATCTGTAGATTGCTTTGAGTAATACAGGCATGTTAATGATGTTAATTCTTCCTATCCACGAGGAGCATAGTGTATACTTCCACTTATTTGTGTCTTTTTCAAATTCTTTCTTCAGTGTCTTCTAATTTTCCAAGTACAGGTCTTTTACATTCTTGGTTGGGTTTATTCCTAGGTATTTTACTCTTTTGCCCTTTCTCTCAGGGATCTCCAGCTAAGATTCCTGAATAGAGATGAGCCCCTCCCTAGCAGTTCTCTCAGTCTAATATTTTACATCAAAAAGGATTTTCATATTAGCTTCACTCCCTTCTCTAACATGCTGTAAAGTCCCCAAGACCTTTCAAAACATTTTATTCATCTTACTGTTCTCAGGCCTATCTACAGAACCCAGAATATAGTAGAAGTTTGTGGCTTATCAATTTTAACTGAATTGCAAACAGAAAGAGAAGACAGAGATGAGTGAAAGCTGATCCTCAAGATCCCCTAAGAAGCACATGACCAAGGCCAGCCTGAAAGCAATCCCTGAGGGCCTGCACTTGAAGTGAGAGCCTCCCTGACGCCCTGGGAACTGAGAAGTGGCCAGGATGGAACTGCTGGAGCTACTCGCTACCAAGCAAGGTGTCTCATCAGGAATGAGGCCAGCAAAGAGAGCAGAGGGAAGAAACATGAGGATGGGCTTTAGGGCTTAGATTGTGTCCAGCCGGACCTACACCTGACCTATTCAGTCTCTTTTTGCTTAAGCCAGTATGGGCTGAGTCTTATATGACATACAACTAAAAACAAATATTCTAGAGGATACATAGATCATGGGAGTCTATCAAATAAATTATCATTATACAGGAGATAAGTCATACAGTGCTGGGAGTCCAAAGTAAGAAATGTGGTTGATCTGTGCTAAATCAACTCTTTCTCGTCACTAGGTTTTTTAATCAATCAGCAATTCCACCTGATTTCACACTTACTAAAAGCAAGGATTTGAAAAGAAAGATCATCAAAATCCACTATCTGATCTTAACTCACCATCTGATCATTTTTAGCAGGCTTGCTGGCCCTGAGGTAACGACTGTTCCCTCTTTGGTATCCTAGAACAACTATGTCCACATGGCTACTATGCCCATACATAATCCAACAGCACACATGGATAATTAGGGAAAATTAATTCCATCCCCCAACCACCAGTTTTCTTTCCCAAAGGCAACCACTGCTAGCAGTTTCTTGTCTCTTTTCCAAAAATCTTCTGTACATACAACCATGTTTTTTTGTATGCATGCTCCTTTCTCCCCACTGCTACCCAAAGAGTGGTGCATTTAAGCACTTGGCCACTCAATATATATCAGAGATGTTTCCATGTTAGCAAATATAGGGTCAATTTCCTTTTCAACAGCTGCATAGCAGTGTCCCTCACTCCATCCCAGGGATGGACCATAATTTAGCTATTCTGCCCTGACAAACACTTAGATAATATCATCATTTTTGCTCCCAGAAACAATGCTGCAAGTTATGTCCTTCTACACAGGTATTTTATCATCTGGGTGAGTTTACATCCCTGCAAGCAACAACTGATTATTGCTAGCATTTGTGAACTAAGAGTCAATAATCCTACAGTTGGAAAAATAAATCCCCATTACCTGTCAAATGCTCTATCCCTGAGTTTCCTTTTCATTGGCATCTTTCTGATAGGACCAGATGATCAGATGCCCTTGTGGGACATTGTAAACAAAACAAAGAGAGGCACAATTCTGGGGTACCAGCTGAGATCCACACAGCTGAACCCAAACAATCTGGTAAAATATTCCCACACCACCCTTTTTAAAAATACATTTTATACACCTATAAAGAAATCATTTGCGCCTACACCTGATGGAACACATGTGGCTACTGGGTACATCTCACATCCATGGGACTTGCATGTGGCATGCTAATCACAAGGCCCTGTCCCTGGAAGCTGGAGGAGTTCCCCTGCCTCTCATACTTATCATTTCTTCATTTTCCGTCTTTTCCCATTTTTAGCACGGCCTGGAGCTTTCTTTCCACCTGTGTTCCTCCACTCTATTCTTTAATTTTAAATAAAATAACTTACTTTTTCACTCATAGTTAAACCTTGCTCCTTTACACAAATGATGACTAGATAGCAAAAATTAACAAGTCTGAAAAATCATCAAAACAAACAAAAAAACCCCACAAAGATTAAAAAGAAGTAAAA
This sequence comes from Anoura caudifer, assembly GCA_004027475.1. NCBI lineage: Eukaryota > Metazoa > Chordata > Mammalia > Chiroptera > Phyllostomidae > Anoura > Anoura caudifer. Next base: position 57,442 of record PVKU01000822.1, on the reverse strand, counting down.
CTGCTGCATTAGAAAATACACATTTGTTCTTACAAGCAAATTCCACAGCCTTGTGAGGAGTGCAGAGCAGGAGACCTGGCTGCTCTCTAACATCCTCTCTTTCCTAATCTACAGTGTTACTTTCTCTACACAGTGTCCAGTGATGATGTTTTCTGAACAAAATACCAGAGCACATGGTAGACTAAGTCTTTCTGAGTAACTTCCAGGTTCAAAAGTCAGTCTATGAACTTGGTTTTGTTGCTGTAAGAATTTCTGGGCTCTGTTTACAGGGGAGAAAAATACATTGCCTTTGCATATTCAGGCCGCTTTAACATAACACCACACACTGGTGGCTTATAAACAACAGAGAGGTCTAAGGTCAAGGTGTGGATAGATTAGGTGTCTGATGACAGCCCACTTCCTGGTTTATTGATGGTCATCTTTTTTCTGTGTCCTCACATGGCAAAAAGCAGTGAGGAAGCTCTCTCGGGCCTCTTTTAAAGGACACTAATCCTAGCCAAGATGACTCCACCCTCCTGGTCCAATCACCAACCAAAGGCCCTGTCTCTAAACACCATGATATTGAGCTTTAACATATAAATTTGAAGTGGGGAGAATACAAACGTTCAGTCTACAGTATCTATGAAACAGGTTTCATCTTAAAAAAACAAAACAAAACAGGATGTGTCCAATCCAATCTCTTTATCTTCTTATTCCACACCAGGGCTCTCCCAATATTTCACTAACTCAGCTGAAGGCACATCCCTCAAATATATTCACACCAGAGATCAAGGTGTCATCTTTAACAAATCCCTTTCTCTCACATCATGTACTCCATCTATTAATGATTGCTGCCTAATTTTATCTCCTGCATATCTCTTAAAGTCTTTCTTTCCTTGCCCATCTACCATCAATATCACAGCCCAAATTATAGTCTCATCTAGCTGTGTCTTCTGCAGTAGCCTCTGGGCACATTCACCTATCCCACACACTCCTCCTTCTCTTGCTCACACCCCTGTCTCTCAGCACACCACATGCCCTCACACCCTGTGGACTTGGTGTGAGCTACTCCTACATGGAGTGCACTTCCCCTAACCCATGTCTGGCTCCTTCTTCTCATCTCAGCTTACTTCCTCAGGGACACTTTTCCTGACAATCTAAAGTGGACACTCACCTATTCATCCTCTCCATTACAGCACTATTTCAGTTTGCCTCCTAGCATGTGAAACCAAACACTGCCCTACTTTATTTGCTTCTTATCTCTCTTTGAAAGGTCGTAAGGGGGAGAATTTATTCTTTGCCCTCCATGCTCTATTCTCACTCCTTGAGCTGTGTCTGGCACATAGAAAGTTACAACGAGTTGCCTCCAAAGCTGGTTACCCATAATTCCTCCCTTTTGTATATTCACATGCCCGTCCAGAGAGCACAAATCTTTCTCCTGCCCTTGAGGACCGGCGGGCCACATGATGCACTTTGACTAATGGCAAGCCATGAAGATGTACTGCGCCAGTTCCTAAGAAATCTGATACCTCTTTCGCCTGAATCCATCATGCTGAAGAGACCAAGCAGGGAACCACGTGATGGCTGGCACCCACTCCAAATGTGGAACTGAAGCCACAGCTAAGCTCCCAGTTCATTGTATTCATGTAACCAACTTGCTGAGCCCCATACAAATGGGAGAAACTTTAATTGTTTAAAATATGACTTTTGAAGTTTCAGGGCAGTCTTGAAGCAGCAATAAATAAGCAATAAACATTGATGTTTATTACCTAAGAATCAATGACTGCCCTTCCTACTAGTTTTTCTGTATCTACTCCCACTGCCCCCAGTCATTCTTAACTTCACAGAGTGACCTTTCCAAAATGCAAATCTGATCAGGTTCTCCCACCCCATCCCACCCATCCCTCACTACAAAAAATAAAAATATAATAATAATAATAATAACAACAACAACTGTTTTACAAACACAGATCCAAGTCTGTGTACATTTTTTCCTGCAATTTGTATATTTCCTTGGTCTCAGGCTCATCCTGGCACCTTCTACATGTGTTAGGTTCCTTCAACATATCATAGACCATCCCAACACCAGGGGCATGCCACTCCTCTTTGGCTCCCCATTTACATTTTATCTCTCTTTCTTTAGATCCTCATTTTAATTATCATTTACTCTGGAAGCCCTCCCAGACTTCCCTGACTAGGGCAAATGCCTCTCTGTAGGCTCTCCAAACACCACAGATTTCAATTTTTCTAGTCCTCAGTAGATCAGCCTTTATTAGCCTCCATTAGTCTATGAGCTACATGAGGCCCCAATAATGTCTTTATGGACACACTACTGTAAACTCAGCAAAGAACACGGTGGCTGGCATACAGGAGAAGCCCAAATATTTCTTGGAGCAGTGAATAAATGATTAGAGTAGTCATATGAACTACATGCTTCTGGACATGTCACATACTAATGACGTAACCCAGGGCACATCTAACCTTAACCCAAATAGCCAACCCCCTGCACTCAAAGCACATTTGAGCAGTAGAAAAAAGCCTTCTGTGCTTTCTCCCATATGCATAGGAATTCCTGTTCCCCACCCTACATACTTCCCTCCCTTCTTCCTAGCCTCTATCTGTCTCTAGCAATGGACACAGCGAATACTGAATGTAGCTTCTACCTACGTTCCTCAAGTGCTGGGTACATTAGTTCTAATGCTAACACAGCCTCTGTGTGTAAGTTCTGTAATAAGATCACGGTAGAGCCAATGAATCTCATGCACAGCCCTGAAAAACCTTTCACACTACATTGGTCACATGGTTTAGCTTTTGAAAAGCTTGTTAGCCCCAGGTCTCCCTATCTGAACTCAGAAGCATGCAGGTGTCAACTGTCCAGCTTTGCACAATTTTAGCACCAAAATCTCAGCTCTGCATGGCTAAGAGACTGATTCAAATTCCTAAAAATGAGCCAAGTGGATCCCTACCTTCTGATGGCAAGTGGAGGATTAGAAGGAGAGGAAGGTGATTTAACAATACAATGTTATCCTTAAAAACTCAGAAGTCATTTCTTTCTACTTAGGACCTTAAAGGGGTTACCTGTCCCTTCCCTATTTGCACCAGAAGAAGGTACCAGGATGTCCATTACATTTGTTTCCACTGGGCTCTCCCTAATAAAAACAGCATTTAAAATAGTATCATTACATTAAAATTAATTAATAGTGAAAATTATGAATGTCCTTGCGAACTTACTACATTCCATGCACTGTGCTAATCATAAAAATAGCTAACATGACTGAGCCTCCATTACTGATGTTTGCTGTCTATGAAGCATTGCTTTAAGCATTTTTTACTGGAATAACTGCTGCAACTGCTCCAAAGGGGGATACTAATTTAATCACCATCATTTTAGCTGAGGAAAGAAGGCTTAAAAATCTGGTTATTTTCTCAAGATCACAAAGCTAAAAAAGCAGCAGAACTGGCCCTGCCATGCAGAACTTTAACCCTGAACTCTTCACTGAGCTGGTTCAATATAATCTCTACAGCACAGCTAGAGGCAGGCCCTTTCACTCTTCCCATTTCTTAGATGGGACAACCATCTGAGAGTGTCTCAAGAACTGGCATCTCCACACTTAGAGGAGGCTGACATCACCCAGCCTCTCAGAGGTGCATGCCAGCATGAAACACTGGGCTGTGCCAAGCACTGTCTGCAGAACCACAAAGCAAGGAGGTGGAGCCACCTCACTTACAGAAAAACCTTTCTTTTTTGTTTACTAATATATCTCTGGTAACTAAAATATCGCCTGGAATAGGTAAGCACTCAATACCACTTCACATGCGTCCGAATGGCCATCATTAAAAAATCAACAAACAAGTGCTGGTAAGGTAGTAGGGAAAAGAGATCCTGGTGCATTGTTGTTGGGAATGCAGACCAGCGAAGCTACTGTGGAAAATAGCATGGAGTTTCCTCAAAAAAATAAGGATGGAACTGCCTTTTAACCCAGTGATCTCATTGCTGGGATTATGCCCTAAGAATTCTGAAACCCTAATTCAAAAGAACCTATGCACCCCAGTGTTCATAGCAGCGTTATTTACAATAGCAAAGTGCTAGAAACAGCCTAAGTGCCCATCAGTAAATGAGTGGATCAAAAAACTGTGATACATTTGCACAATGGAATACTACTCAGCAGAAAGAAAGAAGGTACTCCTATACCTTTCACAACAGCATAGATGGAGCTAGACAGTATTACCCTAAATGAAATAAGCCAGGCGGAGAAAGACAAATACCATATGATCTCACCTATATGTGGAACCTAATCAACAATACTAACAAAAGGCAAAATACAAACAGAGACATAGAAATAAGTAACAAATTGACAGTGACCAGTCTGGCTGGTGTAGCTCAGTGGATTGAGTGCGGGCCTGTGAACCAGAGAATCACGGTTCGATTCCCAGTTAGGGCACATGCCTGGGTTGCAGGCCAGTTTCCAGCAGGGGACGCTCGAGGGGCAACCACACATTGATATTTCTCTCCCTCTCTCCTTCCCTTCCCCTCTAAAGATAAAATAAATAAAATCTTTAAAAAAATAATAAAACAAATTGACAGTGACCAGAGGGGGATAACGGGAGAAAGAAGGGGAAGGGTCTAGTCAAGGGACATGTGTAAAGGACCCAGGGTAATAGACAATAGGGTCAGGATTGCCTGGGGGAGCAGGGAGCAGGCAGGGCAGGGCAGAGCAATGGTAGGAAAATTAGGATAACCATAAATAAACAACAATAAAAAAAGAAATGAATTTAAAGCTTCAAAGTTTTCGAAAATCTTGTGGACTCCAGATCGCTCCATCTCATTTCAGGAGTGTGTGGGTGCCAACTGGCCTGACCTTGTACAATTTTAGCAGATCTAAGCTGTTAACTGCAGCACTCCATGAATTCTCTCTGTTATTTCTGGCAAAAAAAGCCACTAGTCAAGTAACTTTACAAAGACAAATTCCTTCCCCAACCTCTCAGCACCTGGCTTCTCCCATCCCCCCTCCTTCAAACCCTGGCTGTTCCAAAATTTATGAACAATTAAAAGGGAAATACAAACTACCTAAATAAACAAAATTTCTGGACTTCATCTGTAATCAAAGAAATGAACAAGAAAAAATATAAGATATACTTTTTTCCCCTATGATTTGAGTGATAACAAAAAATGTTCAAAGTCACCACTGGTAAAGTTGCTGTGAATCAACACTCTCATTCAGTATTGGTAGAAGCATAAATTGGTGCATTTTTGAAAAGTGAAACGACAAAGATGTATTAAAAAATCTATAAGAATCCCCTTATGTTTTTCCAGTTATTTCTCCTCCAGAATATACTAAAGAAACTGAAACTCATAAACAAACATTTGTGCACAGATATGCCCTCTGCAATGTATTAAAAAAAAGAAAGAAAATAGCCTCCATACACAACATGAAAGTTAAATTTTATTATATCTGAAAGGATAACATAGTATGTAGTCATTTAAGATGTTTTTAACAATACTTCATGACATAAGAAAATGCCCACCATATAATGTGAAATTTTTAAAAAGGACACACAATTCTACATACCGTGTGACAGCAGTTTTGTTAAGGATGTGCACATTCCATGAAAAAAGATGGATAGAAAACATACTATTCTCAGTGTCGGATTTCTGGATTATTTTTACTTTTTATACTTGATCTACTTTTCTACAATTTCAAATTCCCTATGATGAGTTTTACATTTGTAATCAGAAAATAATGTTGTTCATGAGAATTTCCTACTCTGTGTTCTATTACTAACAATATAATGAAACCATAGGTAATGGAATTACATGACACTTGCTGATGACAATTCTATACTGGTCTTTAAGTAATTTTTTTCCCACAGAAGGAAATAAAGAGAATGTCAGCTCTATTCCAGAACTAGACGAAGCAAGACCCTAGAGCACAAGCAATTCAAGTCAGATAGTGTAGAGAGAGAAAAGAAAAAAAAAACAAACAAACACAGAAACACATGTCACTGTCCTTTCTTGTGTCCCAGCCCTTGAAAAAACACAGGTCCCAAGGAGGAGCTCAGGGGTATGAATCAGTCAGAAAGAACAGGACCACCACCTAAATTCTCAACTATTTACAAAACACACAGTTGTTATCAACCAGCAGGAGCATATGAACTTGGCACACATCTTCATCAAGGAGCCTTGTTAAAAAGACAAAAAGATCAGGCAGGGAGTAACAGAAAGGAAGAGGGGTGGGTAGGAAGAGAAGCAGCAGTGTTTGAAGCTTCAGAAGCTCAGGGAGGAGGGAAAGAGAAAGTGAGGAAAATGGGAGAGAGAGATAAGTGGGCATTTTCTGAGATTAACATTTTTAGATGACACTTTTCACATTTTGTATTTTGAAACACTTGTAAATGGTGTAATTCCCCCTCACATAGCTGGAAGGAGAGTACTGGAAATGAAATCCAGGAAAGAGCCATGTACACAAAAGAAGAACATTTTGGTTTTCATCAGATATTTCTAATAGTCAAGTTATTAATAGTCAAATTGTAGTATTTCCACTTGTTTTGGGCATTATAGCCTCCAAGGAAGGAATGGGTGTAAGAGAACAGACAGGGAGTCCCCATACAGAAGGCAATGATTACCTGTGGTCATTTTCCTTTTCTAGATCTCAGTTTCACCTTCAGTAAATTACTAGGAATGAATAGAAGTCTAACTTTCCTTAGTTAGTCCTCTCAGAAGCTACAAATCTAAGAATGTGTCACTGGGTGGCCATTTGGGAATTTTAGAACTAGACATTGTAAGGGCCACAAAGGAAGAGTGGGATGAAGCTCAATTTTAAACACAGAACGAACCTTGTAGGAACTCAATAAATTGGCAGACAAGAGAGCTTAAATTTTACAGTCTAAAAGCTGTAAGTATATTTCAATATTCCAGGGCAAACCGACCGAAAACCAATCAAAGCAAATTTTTGAGATGCAGATGCAATCAAATTAAATGAATGGTTTGCTCTGGGACAAGAGGAGGACTGATGTTAGGGATAATAAAATAATGAAAGGATGAATGGCTGTCCCTGGAAAGGACGTAAAGTTCCTAGCTGATACGCTGAAAATCAAGTAGAAGTGGGAAAACATCAAGAGACAATTCAGATCAAAAAAGAAAAATGCCTAGCAACTGAAAGTCTAGAAATTTTGCAAAGCTAATGCAAACTGTAGCTCACATAATCGTGGACAACACTCAAATCAATGCCAGGGCACCAGGGTGATATTATGTGCCCCAAATTAGTTTTCATATTACTTCAAAGTTGAGGGAGTTGGGTGACAATCTAAAATCACAGCATCATTTATAAAACTAATTCAAGAGATTGAGCTATGTTGAGATGCCCAACTGAGACATACTGACAATCATGTGTATCTGGAAGGAATCTAAAGATGCACTATTGCAGGAATAAGTAACACAACAATATAAGTCACCAAGGTATACTAAAAATAAGATTTGCATAAACTATGTAATAACTTGGAAAAATACTTAGGATATTTTTAATGGTAGGGCAGGAAACAAAATAATACATACAGTACAAGTATATACATACAAAACTCTGGCAAGACACAGATAAAATGCTGAAATGTTTAGGTGAGGCTGTCAGTGAAATTATTCTTCATACATTCTCTTTCTATATTTTCATACTTTCCTAATTTCTTCTAATAACAATTTATAATGAAAAATTCATGCACATGTTTTTTCACAAAGAGAACGTATTTTTCCTTCATCCAATATTTCCTTAATGGTATTTATTATCCAAACAGAGACCATGCGTGTTTTTTGTCATTTTTACTTACTATTTCCTAGAAGCTTGAAGATTTGGGACCAGCCTTAGAAATCTCAAAAATGTTCAACTGCGTTTCAGAATTGTTGAACAAGCTAGAGTCTTTGATGCTCTTAGTTAATTTGAAAGACGGATGAACCCATCAAAGACTACCTATATTAGTATAAGGCAAAGGTGAGAGACTGACATGTGGCTTATGCACAAACTAGTACTTTACTAATCTAGAGACTATGTTAACCACACCAAGCTGTGGTGTACTTTAGATGATTAAAAATAATGTATTTTAAGTTATAAATGCAAGTATATCCCCCCTTTTCCTGTCTTTGATTTAAACTTAATATCTAAACCATCAGATTAGAGATTGAGTCAAAAGGGGCAATATGCACAGGATTCCTTTGTATAGAGTTGAGTTTTCCTCTGATTACCTTCCACAGGCTGTACTATAACACAATGATTACAGTTAGCCCCCTGACCGTGGGCTGCAAGGGGTAGAGGCACATGTGATGATGTTCATAAAAAAGAGTGCTGAACAGGCACTATTCCTGGGAAAATCATTCAAAATGCCTAATTTTCATAAGCAGACTGATGATAATTGTACACAGCCAGTATATAAGAGTGAGATTCAAATATTTTTGACACTTATTATGGTTAGCTATGACTTCCATGTTGACAAACGCAAAGGTCAGTACTTTGTCACCATTGCTCTTGACGTCTTGGCAGCATTTCAAAGGCTGCCAATGCTCTCCTCCTTTAAACAGTGGGCTTCTGGTACACTACAACAATCCCTAGGCTGTCCTTCCATCTTTGACCTCTCTGTCTTGCTCTCCTCTGATCAAACCTCTTAATGGTGTTGGCTTCAGAACCTACATCTGGGAGACCTTCTTTATCTGCACCATTGCTTCCTTAGTGAACTCATTCAATTTCATGCCATTACATATCACGTGCTTATAAATCCTCAATTTACAGCACTAGCTAGGACATTTCTAGAGCACATATCCAAACATTCACCTGAAATGTGAACCTGGATGAATAATTAACAATTCAAACCTCACACGTCTACAGCTGTACCCTTGGTCTCCCCTGCTTCCCTCACCCACCCTTGACAAAGTGTCTTGGCTTATTGAAGCTTTACTCACACTCCTAAACCCCACCCTCATATCTGGTCACCCTCTATCTGATTGGGTTGCTTATCCTCTACCATCCCCCTGTGATGCCTATTTACCCTGGACTGTCTTAATCAAGAACCCCATTGGATCTATTTAGCCAGGACACTCCCCTTACCCCTGATAAGTTCCTCTTAACAATTTTTCATCCACTGACTCCCACTCTGCCCATTGGCTATGAATTCCCATGTACACGTGCTGTATTCAGAGTTGAACTCAATGTGTCTCTTATATAGAAAATCCCACTACAGTGTTCCCTATATCTATTGTAATAATCCTGAATAGAGTCTGCTTTATCATCTTTAACAAGTGAATTTTTTAACACCCTCAAACCTGGCCCCCCACAGGCTTCCCTATTCCAGTTGAATAAAAAAACCTATGTTCTATCTAACTCCTTTATTTCTACTCACAAGTAATCAACCTATCAGGACAAAAATCCTGGGAGCAATCTTTTAATACAACTCTTTCAAACTCCACATCTATTCCACCAAGGAATCTTTTGGCTCCACCTTCAAATAAATTCCAAATTTAAGCACTTCTCGCCACTTTCCACCACCTTCCTGACCCTGGCCTTCATCATATATCCCTGGATTATCCCACTGGCTTTTGACAGGTCTTCCTGCCTACTGGCTCACCGACCCAAAGTCTATTTGCAAAACAGCTTCCAGAAGTGATCCATTTAAAGCATGAGGCAGATCTTGTTCTACCTCAAAGCCCACATGCCTGCATATTTCACTAAAAGACTAAGACTCCAATCAGCCTCAATGCTTGACTCAGTCTGGCCCTGTTACTTCTTTCATCTCCTGCTACTCTCCCACTTGATGACTCTGCTTTGGCCATACTGGCCAACTTGCTCTGTTTACAATGTGACAAGTCTTTGTTCAAATGCTTGTGTGTCACTGATTATTTGCAGTTGCAACTCATTCCCTCTGGCAATCTAACCTCCTGTGCCCTCTTCCATTTTGTCCATAGCACCCATCACTTCATATTTATTTATTATGTTTTCTTACCAGCCCCCACCCCACAGAGCCATCAGCACCATGCTTGTAGCTGTCATTCACTGCTATATTACCCATCACCTGAGCAAATTATGTAATAGAAATACAATGCTTGCCACATACGTAATTTTAACCACACTGAAAAAAGTAAACAAAATAGTTGACACTAATTTTAACAATTTATTTTATTTAACCCAAGATATCCAACTTATAATCATTTCAACGTATAATTAATAAAAAACAATTACTCAAATATCTTACATTCTTTTTCCTTATAAAGTCTTTGAAACACTGTGGGTTTTACACTCACAGCACATATAAAGTTTTAGCAGCTATATGTTAAGTGCTCATAGCCACAATGTGTCTAGTAGTTTCCATATTGACAGTGTAGGTCTATTCTACTCTATCGTGTGTTTATTCAGTTGTTTAAAAAATTACTGGGAAGAAGTACAGAAACAAGACTTACAGACAACCATTCAAGATGGAGACATAGGTAAACATAGGTAACCATGCTTCACCTCCTCAACAACTACAGAAAAAATTACAACCAGACCTCAAAACAAGTAACACCAAGAACCATCAGATAATTGAGCTGTATGGAAGTCTAACAACCAAGGATTTAAAGAAGCCACTTTCATCCAGGCAGGTCAGAGGGGAGGAGATGTGGAGATGGGAAGAGAGGTGTGGAGACCCAACATGGCACAAACAGCTGGCAGAACAGGTGGTCCCACATTTATGTGTGGTTGATAGAAATTGGGAGGGATACCTCAGGAGTGAAGGATCCCAACCCCAGGCCAGACCACACAGCCCAAAGTTCTAGCACCAGGGTGACAAATTCCCATACTTCTAGCTGTAAAAATCAGTAGGGATTGGGGTGGTAGAAGAAACTGCTGGACTTTCAGGATACTCTGCTTAAAGAGCCAAAAAGGACTTAAAACTTACACAGATCCATCCCCTCCAGAATTTATCACCAGGGCAATAGCTGGAAGGGTACCAGTTGCATACAGGGAGTTAGTGAAGTGACTGGAAACAATGTGAGTGCAGGGCAAAACTCCAGAAGCCAGGCAATGGCATTGTCCCCACCCTGGGCCCTCCTGCTACATAAAGCCACAAAGTGGTGAAGCAGGTTGCCCTGCCCTGGTGAATATCTAAGTCTCCACCCCACACAATTTACAGATACCTTTTCTACAATAGGCCATGTTACTAAGACAGGGAGTCAAAGCAGCTCTACCTAATACGCAGAAACAAACACTAGAAGGCTGCAAAATTGAGGAGACAAAGAAATAGGGCCCAAATGAAAGAACAGAACAAAACTTCAGAAAAAGAAATAAAGGAAAAACAGATAACCAACCTATCAGATGCCGAGTTCAAGACACTGGTTATCAGGATGCTCAAACAACTCATTGAGTTTGGCAACAGTATAAAAAAAAATCCCAGGAAGAAAGGGAAAGTTACATGAAGTGCAATAAAGAAAAATCTACAGGAAACCAACAATGCAGGAGATAATGCCAAGACTCAAATCAATGATTTGGAACATAAGGAAAAAATAAGCAACCAACCAGAACAGCAAGAAGAAAAAAGAATTTAAAAAATTGAGGATAGTATAAAGAGCCTACTGAATCATAGGGGTACCAGAAGAAGAGCAAGAAATTGAAAACTTATTTGAAAAAAATAATCAAAGAATACTTCCTTAATTTGGCAAAGGAAAGAGGCATACAAGTCCAGGAAGAACAGAGAAACCCAAACAAGTTGGACTCAAAGACGAACACACTAAAACACATCATAATGAAAATGCCAAAGCTTAAAAATAGAGAATCTTAAAAGCAGAAATAGAATAGCAGAGACTTACCTAACAAGGAGTTCCCCTAAGAATGTCAGCTGATTTCTCAAAAGAAACTTCACAGGCTAGAAGGGACAGGCAAGAAGTATCCAAAATGATAAAAAGCAAGGACCTACAACCAAGATTACTCTATCCAACAAAGCTATTATTTAGAATGGAAGGGCAGATAAAGTGCTGCCCAGACAAGGTAAAGCTAAAAGGAGTTCATCATCACCATGCCATTAAAGAGACTTATTTAAGAAAAAGATCAAAACTATGAACATTAAAAGGGTAACACATTCACAACTATCAACAAGTGAATCTAAAAAACAAGGCAAACAAATAACCAGAACAAGAACAGAATCATAGATATGGAGATCCTCTGGAGGGTTACCAGCTGGAAGAGGGAAAGGGGAGAATGGGGAAAAGGTACAGGGATTAAGAAGCATAATCGGCAGGTACAAAATAGACAGGGGGGTGTTGATAATACTATAGGATATGGAAAAGGCAAAGAGCTTACATGCATGACCCATGGACATGAACTAAGACTGGGGACTGCTGGAGGGAAAGGGGGTATCAGGCAGAGGGAGGCAAAGCAGGAAAAATTGGGACAACTGTAATAGCATAACAAAAAATATATATTTAAAAAATTCTTGGGCACAACCCACTAAATTGAGTTCCCAATCCACAAATGGGTTCCCATGCCCACTTTGAAAATCATTGTTCTAAATAAACTTTAAGTATGTAATCTGTAATGCATCGATTTTAGAACACTTCCTCTGGCCTCCAAGAACTGCTCAGGACCCTTAAAGGGAGACAGATTTCCCAAGGAAGGAGGCCTGGAGGGCAGGGCGAGGAATTCAACGTCCCCGACAATCCACTGACTGAAATCATAACAGTCCACTCAATGATGCAAGACTTCTTTTAATTAAAAGGTACTTTTAAATAACCCACTGCACTCTCAGATAATTAACAAAACCTCTAATTACTTATAATTATATACTACATACATGCTAATATAAAAAAATCCAAGAGAAAATCTGCGCAATTTTACACTTCAGAAAGAGTGCATTTGAATTGAGTGGAAAGACATCAAGTTTTTCATTTTTCTCTCCCCACCCCAAGCAAAGGCCATAGAATGACAAGAGTTTAGAGCAAGGAGAGAGAGGTACAAGCAATTAATCTTCATTTTCCAGTTTTACAAATCCCACTCACCAAGTCTTTTAAAAAGATACCATAAATTTCAAATCCAAACTCATCTCTGGCCATAAAGTGTCAACTTTTCATGTGGCCTCAAAATAAGAATTCTGCCATTAATATACCATTTGCTCTTGTAAGGCTCGGGATGTTACTCGATACAGGGGGGTATGCAGTCAAGGCTACATAGATATGCTGCCCTAAAAAGGTATGGTTGTTAGACAGTTAAACTTCAAATTTCTTCCTGAGGTTTTTGAATCACCAGAAAAGGGTCATACCTCCTGCATCTCTATTACCGTGTTAAATTGTCACCTAAACTGAGAACTTCATGGTAAGGTGCTCAAGGTGAATCTTACACGGTTGGGACATTTGTGCCCTTATAAGAGCGCAAATATTACTTTGAAGAGCAAAAACATTACTTTGAAAAAAATGAAAACAGCCATTTGTTATTTGGCTTCATATTTTTGATTGTTCACTATGCAAAATATGGCTACTTGATAATTGCTGCAAATATTGTCTTTACTAGTAAATATGCCTTCATGTACATTTCAACAAGTGACTTCTGCTTGAAAAAGAACTCTATTGAGCATATTTCTCTGGAAATCAGTATTTAAATTATTTTTCTTTGAAACTAACATGCAGGAGAGACAGCTCTTGTTTACAGAGCAACTAAGTTTAGCATTATGGTTAACAATGTTTAAATAAAGCTAACTTAAAATGCAAACATTTAAATTCTGAAGTTTAACTGTTGTGAGGACAAGTCAGATCTATGGAAATATAAACATGAAAACAGTAATTTTCCCCCAATTCCATCCCTTGTGACAATATTTCAGGCCACCATTTTTTTTTTTTTTTTTTTTTTGATTTAGGAGTAAGAACTCATACAACTCCAAGGTTGCAAAACGGTTACAAATTGAAACGCTTTGGATGAATCTTAAAACCATTATGCTAAGTGAAAGAAGTGAGTCACAAAAGACCACCTAATGCATGATTCAGCTTATGTGAAATATCCAGAAAAGGTAAATCTATACAGACAAAAAGTACACTGGTAGTTGCCAGGGGAGTTGGGGTAGTGACTGCTAATGGGTATAGATAGGGTTTCTTTCTGGCATACTAAAATGTTTTAAAGCTAGATTGTGATGATGGTTACAAACTATGAATATACCAAAAAAACACTGAACTGTACACTTCAACTGGGTGAATTGTATTTTGTGTGAATTGTATCTCAATAAAGCTATTATAAAAAATTAACATGCCTGATAACATTCACAACATTGGCATGAAAGATACAAAAAAATCAAGTTAATTCAACATAGCTTCCACTTAATGCTAAAATACATAAAACTTGACACCACTATCTCCCTGTTATAGATCACATTTTCATAGCAACCAATATCTGCACTTCCTTACACTTGTCATCATCATTCATATATCTGTCTTCCTCTCTACAATATAAACCCTATGAGGACCGAGGACAGAGACAGGGTCTTTCCCGCATTGTGCTATGATCCCAGCACCTAGAACACATATTCAGTAAGCATCTGCAATAAAAACTAATGTATGTATGTATGTATGTATGTGTAGCATGTACATTCATATGAATGAATGAATGAATGAATAAAATTATTGGATTGGGACAATTCAATCAATCAAGTTGATGTGTTCTGTCCCCTTAAATCTGTTCTCCAATTCTCCCACACTTGTGGCCACCCAGGTAGACATTTTCCCCACAGCCATTGCAGCTTCTTGTGACTATGTGACTGTATTCTTATACACTGACAATTAAATGTCAATGGATATAATGTGTACAATTTTTAATTCATTTACTTCATTCGACTTCACTGTGCTTCAACCATGTAGATAACAACAAACCACAAAGTAGGAGAGCACAAGAGGGAGAAAAACTGCTCAGTCAAGCTACACTGGCCACACTGTTATATACAAGAGAAGTAAACTTATATTTTACTTAAGCCATTGTATGTTGGAGTCTGCATGCTATACCAGCCTAGTCTCTATTCTATTACAACCCATGCCTAAATGCATGTGTGCCATGGAGGGGTCAGGAGAAGCAGAAGGATTTCAATTCTTAACTAAATTGACTATGGATTTCTGCCAATGGCAACTCAATAAAGATATTCTCTTATAGTGTCTTCATAACTTCATGAATTAATAGTCACATAATTCAAATGCTGAATATTATAAAGAGGTCATTTTGAATGAATTTAACTCAGAATATTTTCATTACGTAAGTATTTACATCACATATGTAACACACTTTCCAAAGAACCAACAAATATATTTTAAGTGGCTGGTTAGGGAATTCTAGCTTTTTTGTAACCAAGAAATAATTTATAATATGTAAGACACAATGAGTAGAGCCTATAAGGCTGCATTACATAACTCCTTGATCTAACAAAAAATATAGCTCAAATTGCAGGTGGGAGAAAAATTGCAATGATTACACATTCTTTTAGATTGTTAACTTTCAGGTAAGTTAACTATTAAAAAATGAACAGATAAAATATGAGGATTGAGCATTCCTAATATTTAAAATTAACCATTTAGTTGTAATCTGTAGGATCCTTGACTATTATCAACTCTTCATGCCATTCCAAAATGAATAAAAGATGGTGAAATTTACTATTTGAATTTCAATTTGAAGCAAAAATGCATGTGAGTTAATTGTCAATGGTGGGGAAAGCGGGGAGAAATTGATACACAAAACATTATTAAATAACCAAATCAGGGCCCTCATGATCGAATAACATCAATGCAGTTGTGACCAGAGAAAGTTGCCTTTTTATCTCCAGTCTTGACATTCTAGATGGCCTTGGGTAAGTTATTAATCATCTATGGGACCACTTTCCCAGTTTGTAAAGTGGGGATTATAATAATTGCCAGCTACCTCTCAGAATGCTGGCAACCAGACCTGTTTTATTAAATGCTCACATCTACTTGGAAGAAAATTGTTATACCACTAGTAAGTATGATGACTATTATTTATGATTATTTGCAACTAAATTTTAAAAATGGCTTCATCTGGTTTTCTGAATTTGCCTGACCACTTTTATGCATATAACCAGTTGTTCCCATAATGCCAATGAAAGCATATTTATTTGCATCTATGCTGACTGTTAATGATTCCCAGATTCTAAAGTTACTGAAAAGCTAGCTCCTGGCATATGAAATCTATACCTTCTTGCAGTGTGGAAGATAGTGCTGGTTTTTTGACCATCACTGGGTAATACGATCTTGTTTTTTATTTAAGGTTTATTCACTGGGAAGAAACACTAACCATTCTATCTAGTTTATATGTCTTTTTTTAGATTTTTATATATATATAATCTAAATATGTATATTTATATATATATTTGTATGTATATAATATATATATATTAATCTTTACCCAAGAACATGTTTATTGATTTTTGGAGAGAGAGAAACATCAATGTGAGAGAGAAACATCCACTAGTTACCTCTCACACACACTCTGATGTGGGATCAAATCCACAACCTTTCGGTGCACAGGACGGTGCTCCAGACAACTGAGGCACCAGCCAGGGCTCAATCTTATATGTTTAACAAACATTCTTTTCCTTTACATATAATATATTAAGATATACAGGAATTAGTTTTTAAAGGATCACTGAGCTTGTTAAAAGATAAAAAATTTACATGTAATTTATTATTTAGTCTATATACCTTACTTCTAAAAATAAAACTTAAACGAGAGTCAAAACACAGATGAAACTTGATACTGTAGAAGAAAAAAGTAATGAAATGATAACTATGGGTAGAAAAAATTAAGTTTATTTTAAAATATATCAACAACAAAAAGTTGAGTTTGAAAAAACTAGAGAGATTGAGCACAAACTCTTACTCTGAGCTTCCTAGCAGTTAAATCAAAATAAAGATTATGTGAATTTGTTGCTCAGCTTGCTTTTTGCCAGAAAAAGGAGCATCAGAACGACAAAATTTTTCTAAATTCTGTTCCTAAATTATGATCATTTCTAAATTATGTTCCTAAAATTTGAAAAGGGAGTTCTTATTTTCAAGATATTATATAACACACTATGTTTTTGCCAATAATTGTAAAGGAGGCATTTTGGTAACATAGTATGGAATGTCAATTGTAAATTAAAAATATTTTTTTAAAAAGAGATCATTTTTTCTCTTACTCAACACTAATGACAAATTTAAAAACTTTTTAAACCAAATGTGCCCTTGACAAGTGATATTTTTAACTTTGAAAAATATTACAGAATTGGGAAAAATCACACTGCACAATTCATCTGTGTCCACTTTCAGGTCATGGGTGTAAGCATGGACATCACAAAGACATCAAGTCAGAGGAAAATCATTCACACTTACATGGTGATTCCAAAGAAAACAATGAAAATCCACTGATGAAGCCCTATTTGAGGCAGTAGAGATAATGTAGCTCTCAGGCTGAGCGTTCATCTGTTCCACCACTTTTTCAGCTTTGTTTAATCATAATTTGTATCTGCACCAGAAATAAACCTTTGCTAACAGCAAGAGATGAGATAAACACCCTGCACGTGTCTTTGCAGAGGAACACCTTCAGGTAAGATCCACAGGGATCACAGAGACCAGGAAATGCAACTTACAGCTGAGCTGAGGAGTTGTGGCAGAGACTGAATGGCCCACAAAACAAGAAAAGATTTACTGTACAGCCCTTTACAGACAAAATTTGCAGATCCCAGGAATAGACTAAGCCTTCATTTTTAAGATTAGAAAACTATGTCTCAGCAAAGGGAAGTGCTTTGCCAAAAGTCACGCTATGACTTGATAACCCCACTGCTGGCTAGAATCACCTCTTTCCAGGCGGGATGATCAAGTGCTTCCCACGAAGGTTTAATTTAAACTACAAAGATGGAAAGATGAGGCAAGCTAGATTTTTTGGCACAAATTAAATGTGCCAAAACGCGAGTATAAAAACAAACCATTACATTTATAATGCATTCTAGAACCCAAAACACTGAGTGAGGTTTAAAATAAACTGATGTAAGAATCTTCACATTATGAAAGTTCCACAATAAACCTATTCAACTAAAGAGTAAGGAAACTGCATCTTTCAAGTTCACTAACTTTAACGTAGTAACATTATGAGCAAAGGCTTTGTGCAACCAGGCCAGCTAATAATCTGTTTGAAAACAGACAAATGGAACTATTATTAGTTAAAATTCAAAAATAAAATGAAGATGCTACTTGAGAAATATAAGATGTTAAAGTGACCTGCAAGACTGACTTGTATAACATGAGCACTGCTGTCACTGAGATACTTTAGGAATCAAGAAAATATGTAGCATCTGTAACCACTTTAACCAGAGTGCTGTATGTTCCCTCTCCCAAGTGTGAACTTGAGAAAATTCATTTAGCTTTAATTCATCAAGCAACACCAGTCTTTCGGAAAACTTCTGATTTTAAAATCAAGTACTCATTTGATTTTCAAGCAAGGTCAAGAGAACAAGGCAGCCTATTGCTGACATCACAGGGGTCTGCCCCACGCTGCTCAACAGTTACATCAATGCAGCATGTTGCTATGGTGCCTGACTATTAATTTCTGAAAGAAGGTGATTATAAAGCCACCATATGAACATCAATTGGATGACACCACTTCAGCTCAGAACACTGACATGCATAACTCTTCTTAGCAGCAAGTTCATTTTATGAAATCACCACTTTTATGATATGAAGGTTCCTCTATAACTTTAAACCTAACAATTCAACACCCCCTACCCCAACCCTCAAAAAAAGTTTAGCTTCAACAAAGGGGAAAAGTTTGATATTTAGGAAAAATGTGACTCTGTGGACCTTTTCTTAAGGGCAATCTTTTTTTTTTTAAAGACCTCCCAAAATATGCTGCATACATACTTACATGCAAATAAATACACATATATTTGATAAATATGAAGATTAGAAGAGAACTGAATTAAATGCCTAAAAGGTGACAGCTGCTACCCTACATATAATCCCACTAATCATATTTGCATTTACCTTTTTTGGCTTCTGTAAAGCAATCTTCAGTTACAGTCACCTCTCAAAAGGTCACTTCTTACCCTGAAAACAAAAGAGAACATCAAAATCTGAATGTCAAGAGAAAGTAGCAACCACCTCTTTTGCCTGAGAGAGATTCAAGAAAAACAACAAAGGGACTCAACTATATTTATTGGCGAAGTGACTTTCAGAGTTGATAAAAACAAGTCCCAAGATCTCCATTTATCTGGGCCACATGTGTTTGAGATCTTCAAGAAAACAAAAGTAACTTGGATGGAAAAAGTAGAGGTGAAACATTTCAAATTTTGTGTAATAACTTTTTCTCATTTGCTGTCTATCAATTTATTTTCACATGGAATAATGCATGACTCATAGGCCTTTGCTTTTGGAAACCAGACTGCTATTTGAATGTGTCTGTTTGGTTAACATCCTCAACCTCTCTACTTTCATTAAAGCAGAGGCTTATTTTTTCCCCCTTCGGAAGAGAGTTAGTTCTTGTAGGCAAGATGCTTTATGCCATTCTGGACCTTTCAAAATGAATAAAAACACCACAACTTTCAGGTTGGGGAGGGGTTGATGAAAGCTGTTCTCAGAATGTTTTCCACTTAGCATATATCTACAAGATTAATTAAGTTACATAAAAATGGTCCATGTCAGATGAAATAAACAATTGAAATCAAGCTTCCTAAAACACTTTCTCCCTCATCCACTCCTGCCTGTGCATCCTTCCTTATGCTGAACAGTGTGTGATCCTTTAAGAAACACCACAAGCTGCCTCTTTCTGCCCATGGAACTGGGATCCACATATGGCACAAGTGAAAAGAAAAACACTTGTTTATTAATTTAGATCAAGTTAGCAACAGGGTACAGGATTCATTCCACATCCATTGACCACATGCTCATCTAATTTTTTAAGATGGTGAAATTATATAATATTATTTTACTGAAATGTTAATATCCATTCACTCACTCTTCAGAACAATATGTAATGAAGTGGTTTTAATTTTATACAGACTATGTCCCTGCTTATCCCTCTGCTGCGGGCCCTTGATGTGGAAAGGCAAACATCACTGAGAAGAGTTAAATCTCATTTCATGAGGGCTAAAAATTTGAGAGTGGCACTTTGGTGTGTACTATCTTTAAGGAATTGATCCAAGGCCAATTTATGACATTTCCACAAGCAAGTGTATGCAGATTCTTGCCATTAAGATTGGAAAGAAATGCAGGCTCTGAGTGAAATCATAATTTTCATGTTTACTCTAAGAGGAAATTGGAGGTTTTCACCATAAATGTTCACCATTTGGGTGGGGGAAAACCCTAGCTCTGGGGCTTAAAATTACTATTTTGCAACCTGCCCCAAACCTTTTTGTTTTTACACAAAACAATTCAAATTGAAGATGACAATTGTGTGCTTTACTGCTGATGCGTGTCCCCAGGAGTGGTTTCTCAGGTGGTGAGAACGGTCAGAGGGAAACGGCGGTATGGAAACAGAGCAGTGACAGTCAGGCCCTGCAGGGAAAGTGCAGGTCAGCAGAGCAACCCTGCTCCACACAAATCAGAAGAACTCGTTAGACAGGAGGCACAGTGACAACTGCACACGAGAAATTTCCATCTCCACCCCGCATCGAATTAAATGGAAAGGAAGCGAATTCTGGCAAACCTTACTCATTTCAAGGCAAGACCCCCTTTTCCCTCCTTTTACTTGAAATATCTTCTACTAAGTGTACTCTAAAGTAATTTTCATGTTCATCTATTGAGTAGCATCTATTTTTGCATGTTTGGCAGTCAAATCTATAACATTAGACTTTGCAATGCAGATGAGATTGCTATCATATAGGCCTGGCAAACAACTGGACCTTATTAAAATTTAATTTTTAAAAACTGCTGAAAATGCCTACTTTGAACAAAGTTATTTCTAGCATTGTGCTCAAACCTGTAGAACATTTTCAGGTAGGTACTGAGTCTGCTTCTCTACTCCTTTCTAAACAATATGGTATAAGCGGACAGCAAGAAACATAAGCTGGTTCACCTCACAGATATTACAAGTGTAATTTTTCCCTGGGGGGATTCATAACAAAGTTATACATTTGACCCTCCAACTTATATTACTAAAGAAGTACAAAACTGGTTACATTTAATTTTTACTTACATATAAAAAACTGGCAGTGGTATACAAACCATCTTTTCTTCCATTTTGAAGTTTCATAAACTTTAATACATACACATATTTGACCACTTATTAACTTATTTTTGTTGATTTTAGTGTTCAGTATATATTAGCAAAATAATCTAAAAGATATTTTTCTAGCCCTGACCAGTATGTCTCAGTTGGTTGTACGCTGTATCACAAAGCAAAGGGTCACTGGTTCAATTCCCTATCAGGACACATGCCTGGGTTCTATCGCTGGTTGGGGTGCGCATACGAGAGGCAACCAATAGATGTTTCTCTCACATATCGATATTTCTCTTCCTCTCTTTCTCCCCACCTTCCCCTCTCTCTAAAAATAAAAAAATAAAATATTTGAAGAGATATTTTTCTAGCTTTGCTGAGAAAAGATTAATAGTTCAACAGCTGTTCACCATTATGCTAAATTAAGTGAAATGAGTCAATATAGTAGACAAGACAATTAGGGAGAAGAAGAATCAGAAATCAACAATCAGGAGAAAAATCTACATTTCATTTTTCCCAAAGTATAACACTACTGTTTCCAAAACTGTATTTGCTGTTTTTTAAACAATTAAGTTTTTCTTATCAAATCTACCAACTATTTACCTGAATACTTACTGCCAGTGTGATTGCTAAAACTCAAACTAAATGATTATGTGAAGCTTTTAAGGAATAAAAATAAACAAAAATAAAAGAAAGAAAGAAAAATATTCACCTCCAGACCATTTGTCTTCTTAAAAAAATTCTGTCAGCATACGGATTGCATTTTTTTCTTTTCCTATCTTTCTTAAGTTTCCTGTTGGTTTTAGGTTTTAAAAGTGAACCAGGGGCATGGTTAATAGAAATTACTTATTTTCCTTTATGTTATTCCCTATACTTAAGACACTGTGAACACAAGACTTGCTCAGTGTGTGGCCCCTTCACTATTGCTTGTGACAGTGTTACTGACCTGAAGCTATTTGATGACCATAAGGACCCTGACCTAAACATCAATGCAGAGCTGTGGCCCCTAGGTTAAGAAAGTTAATGTGCCTTCCAACTCTTCTACCTTCTTAACCCCTCCCACATTTAGGAACTGGACTCTATGAGCCTCTCAGGTTACTACAGTGCTTCAGTGTTACACTTTCTACAAGCACATTGGTCTCTAATTTAATTTCTGTGATAAATAATACATAGTACTAATAGTATGGCCAACATGGAACCAAGTTACAGATAAATGTGGAGGTGTGATTTCATCTCACAAGGGGGCAAATGAACAATATATACTTTATTTTCCCATTAAATGTATCCCCTCCCTTTCTTTCATGGTAGCTCAAGGGAATGATTCTACATCAAAATTTCTGCATTATATTTCATTTTACACAACTGTACAAAAGTGACTGAAGAATGGCCAACATATGTCATCTCAACCTTCGGCCCGACAAATGTTGGAGAACCCACTGTGTGTCGTGTCACTGGGGATGCAGGGATGGTCACAGCCACTTCCTGGCCCAGGAAGAGATGGCAGTTTAGTAGTTACTCTTATGCTGGATGGTCCCTTCTCCTGAAGTCTAGAAACATAGTTCAAACTTCCCATACTTCCAAATACTCCAATCAAATGGCATAACCTTCATTAGAGAAAGCAGATCTTAATGGGCCAATTTCCAAGAGACTGCTGGCTCTTTAGTGAATCTTAACTCATGTGGGTTTTTATGCATTGTTTATCAAAGATTTCTTGGAAAAAAAAAGAAGCATATCAACACAAATTGGACAAGCTGAAAATTATAATACAAGGGTCACTTCATTTTCTGCACTCAAGAAAATCCACTCAGAAATCAAGTTCAAAGTGTTTTTGCTCTGCTTCTAAAAACTTTGAAATTGGCTACATTTTGAGTCAGGTTTACAAAAAAGGGAGAAGAAACTGGGAGAGCAAAACAGGACAAAAAGGAGAAAGAAGGAAGGAGACTGGAAAGAAAAGAAATGGAAAGGAAACCATGCAGGTCTGGCCTCTGGGACCAGAGCCCCGCTGTAGACACCGCTGGCTTGTGGGTTTAAAGTTATGACACTTTCCGATTTGTTGCTAACAAGGAAATCTACCACTTTGGATCCATCATTCCCCAAGGTCCTCTCCCATTGTTGCAAGGATATCTGACTTCCTTCTCCTCCCCTTCTGGGACCCTCACCGAATCATAGGACCTAGCTTTGGGGTCCGTCTTGTAAGAACAATATAAAATCCTAAAAACGAAGTAAACCATGTGGTAAAGGCAGTCACGGGGAGGATAGCCAGGGAATCCCTCAGGCTGGCAGCCCCCATCAAGTCCACACTGGCCCACACTTCATTCAGAAAAAAACACCCTCCTACCTTACAGAATATAAAACCCTGGGCATGGTCACGTGAAAATATTTTATGGTATCCTTTAACAGCCTTTAAATGTTGAAACCTAAAAACAATATTTGCTGTTTTCTCTTTGAAGCACTAACAAAGCCTTTGTTTTAAATTTACCTTTAGTGTGCAATAAGAGTTAATAATCAAATCCATCCCAACCCCCACAGATGTTAAACAAAAAGATAAAAGAAATGCAAATAGCTATTGTCATGGAAAGTTAAAGTACCTGTCTGTATTTTTAAATGAAAACTATTATCTCTATCAATCAAAATTTAAGAATACAATAGCGCTAATCACAGAAGGTGCTCTGACGGAGTTACTTTTCCTCACAAAAAAAGTATTTTTCCCCTTCAAAACCAAGTATAAAAGTCATATAGTTACAATTAGATAGGGTATTTGTAATTTTGTTATTAAAAACCTCAGCAGCCTCACTGTTCATAAGTGCTTCTAAGTCTCTAAACTGATTTGTACTCAAGAAGACCCAAGTCCCTACATATTTTAATAAGGTTGATAAAATTTTATTTAAATTCTTACAGTTTCCAACCTGTGGAGGAACAGCACACTCTTCTGTTGAAAAGAGTAACTCAAACTGAGGCATCAGTTAACTGGTAATAAAAACTCCTTCTTTTAGACTCTGGACTCAATTCCTAGCCCTGAAATAGCTTTGCAGAGGACATAGCTTCCTTGCACGGCTTGTCTTTCTTTATTGTGGCAATTCATTTTTGAAATTATAACACTTTCTAAAAAGCAGAATTCCACCTTCATACCGCAGCATGATTTAAGTGCACCATGCATCAATTTCTGAGTCTTTTTTCAAATAGTCGTTTTTTAAAAACACTGGATTAGCCCCTGGATATGGTGATTCCTAAAGAAAGCACTGAAACACCCCCCCCCCCCAAAAAAAAGGAAGACCCAGAAAACAAACAGCTCAAGATTAAAATTCCTAGAGCAAACAGTTAAATCGGGATGCCATTTAGCTGGCTGAGCCTGGATGGATGTCTCCTCGACCATTGGGCCAAGAGGCTGTCATGCTCCACATGACCCCCCTCCCCAACGCAAGATCGGATTTCCTTCCCTCCAGACCGCCTCTCTCAGCTTCAGGGCCCACATCTCCAGTGTGCTATTAATACCAACGAACAGTCGATTCCATTTGCACTGAAGAAAACCCTTGCTCCCCAGCACAGACCTGCCCTGCCAGGAGGAGCGGCCGGGTGTGGACAATCCAGTGGCAGAGTTGCCCTGCTTCCTTACAGTTCACTCTTGCACGCTGCTTGATGCCTTTTAGCACACAATGGCAGCATTATCTCCAGGGTAGTTACAAAACAGGATTTGTTAGGACAAAGAATAATAAAGCCGTTCTCTCTCTTTTTTCTTTTTCTCCACCCTCCAAGTTCCTGGGAGCCCCTCCCTGCCAGTCCAGAACTCAGTCACATCTCCTAAAGGCACCTGTACTTGTCAATTTCAAGGAGCCAGCAAGTGACAACTGAGGAACCCACGGGACCACTGTCAGGAGGCGCCCAGAAGAGCAGCAGAGTATACTTTTAATGTTTTAAAACGAAACAAAAGTCTCAGCCTTGGCTTCCCACATACACTTACCGGTTCATGGTGAGGAAGGAAAGCTTTGGGGCCCCAGAGGGAATTGTCACACAAGGGAAGAAAGTTGAGAGTTTGTAAGGGCCGTGGGCTTTCAGGGCTCCTAGGCTGGGCCGGCAGCAGAGTGAGGCAGGACTGGAGGTATGTGGGCTAAACACAACAAAAGCCACTGCTTTACTCTAGATTCAATATGCAGGAAGAGGCCCCTTTGCATAAATACAAACACTCAGCAAATGAATAACTGGCTCAATCAGACTCCCGCTGTGCCTTCTACCTGTCCTCTCCCGGACAGGAGACACTGCCTCTTCCAGGGGACAAGGACTACACAGGAGACAGTTAAGTGTTATGTTGCTATAATAACAATTAAAATGAATTGCATTCATAAGTAGTTAAGAATTGACTCCTAGGGAAAGGAGCAGAGGGGGGATATGGTGCTACTGTTGTATCTGCAGCTACTCCCCAAAAAACTGGGCACACCCGTACCGGCGGTGGGGGGCGGGGGCCTTTACTGCAGCTGCACTGGGATCTCTAATGTTCAGTGACAGTTTTAAACAATCACATTTTTCAGCAACAATTTCAGTCAAATATATAACTGTTGTTTCTCTGCTTTGACACATTATAAAGTCATCCTTGTGAGTCTATAGAAAGATCTATTTTATGTATGTATAACTATAGAAAGATCTATTTTATATATGTATAAAAGTGTGCATACATAAAGTAGACATACAGGCACATTTATGTACATGCATACACATGTGTATATATACTAACATTTATAATATTGCACACATATCTAATTAAAGAGAATAAAGCAAAAAAAATGCCATTTACACTCCTTACTTCACTGATTATTTAAGGAAAATAATATGAGTTGTTCAAAACTACATCCCAAATGTCTGCCTTTCAAGTGTCATCAACCCATAACCACTCATTTTACTCATATATTAGAAAAGATGCTTTTAACTGAATGGCTTAACCACTTATAATTTCAATTAAATAACATAATTACAGTCAACAGTCTCCATTTCAGCAGAAAATATGCCATATCTCAACATAATCTATCCTTAGAACTGAGAAATTTAAGCACGAGGAAACATGCAGGTACTAGAAACTCACTACTACCTTTTCTCAGTGTATGTAGTCAACACACTCACCCTAACCCTCTACGATGTGTTCTGGCTACATGTTGGTCCTAGTAACATACTTGCCCGTATTTTTCGAACCATAAGATGCCTGTAGGTTTTAGAGGAGGAAAACAGGAAAAACAAATATTGAAGCAAAAATGTGGTAAAATATTTAATAACATAAATAACATAATATTTCACCAATGTAAATGTAAACAGAATTCAACAGCAGTATTAACAACCATTATTCCTCCCAAATTTGGGGGGGGTACATCTTATAGTCTGAAAAATACAGTATTTCAATAACTTTCAGTAGTTTGAATGATTTCATTTGAAACAGATATAAGGCTATTTTCAAAGAGTTCCATCTGATGCCATACAGTCCTTGGGGGGCAAATCCAGCACTGAGGTTCCATAGGGTGTTTCTACACTATTGCTTGGGTTAAAAAGGGTAGGATCCTCCAGAGCCTCAGAGAATGTATGATTCTTCTGCTATACAGGGAAAATAACGTGGCTTTCCAGTACAAAATCGGGTTTTATTGTATTAATACAACACTGTTTTTTTGGCTATATCGATCTGCCACAAAAGCAAAAGAATATTACTGAAAAGTTAAAAAAAACAAACAGACAAAAAGCCCATTTCAAACATATATTGTGGCATAATATGAAGAGAAACAAAATTAAAAGATTCTTAAAGTCCCAAAGAATACAACCCAGGTTCTCTAACAGGGATTCCCACAAAAACTAAGGATACCTAGTCGTTTCCAGACAACTATGTTTTCTGGAACTATGTTGTCTGGAAACGACCTTCCAAATAAGGTGTTAGATAACCCACTTTCATAGATGATAGTGATCTAACCTTGATGCAAATAAACCATAGAACCAAATTTAATCAGCAGATCACTGTGAAAGAGCCTCTCTCCATCCCAATGGAGCTTCTAATAACTGTTTTGGCAGATCTGGTGGGTAGTTATGCTTTCTTGCTCATCTATATCTCACACTGGTTGAGCAAGCTAATGGAAGCGCTGTTAGTGGAATCCAATATTAATGCTCTGCATTGTGCAAACTTGAATGCAACCTAATATACCAGGTAGTATCTAATTATAGGTAGTATCTAATTCCATAGGTATTAGATACTATACTCTGAATTAATATTTTAATGAGGACATTAAAATAGATGACAATCTAGGTAAGGCATCCAAGCATTGTGGTCCAGATAAGCTCCTTGCTACAAGCGTGCTGGATGCTGCAACAAACAACACAGACACAAGGACTGTGACAAAAATTCATATGCAACCTTTAGACACTGAGTGACACATGCTGATGCACAGAGTCAAAGATGCATCCTCACACAATCATCACTCACTGTAAACTTGAGAGTATGAAGAGGGAGTTGTTGCAGTGAGACCTCCAAAAAATAAACAGGGTGTACAGTTTCAAAGGCTGTAGACATAGACATTTCATTGTTCAAGCCAATTATCAGTGGAAAATAATAACAACAGATGGATTCAGAGTCACTGACTTTTCAGATGCACTTCATCTCAGCAGAACAGATGATGAAACGTGAGAGCTATCTCAAAAAGGCAAAACATCTTTCAGTAAAAGAACTCTACAGTCCAGATGGGGACCTTCTAAGTCTGCTGATTATCTTCGTATAATGTTGTGAGATAGACTTATTAAAACATTTCAAGAGCTGATCAGAGATGATGCACACAATGGCTACATTATTGGAAGGAGTTGCCTCAGACTTGTGACTAAACCAGCCGAGATCTCAATAAGGTTACGGCTGTAAGCTTCCTGTTTTCTCATCAGGGACTACAGGTTCCAACGAGAACTGGAAATCTGTGCATAGCGGGAGAATAAACCATTGCCCAACGACCCTACAGTTGTGCTCTCCTCTTGTTTGAGCTAGAGCTAGAGGAAGAGCAAAACTGAGACTGTGAAAAGACCATTAAATTATTCTGAAACAGTCCATCAACAGGAAAAATAAAACAGCTCCAAAGCAATTCCTTATTAAAAGCATTCAGTGATAATATATCACCCCTCATAAGCAGTTAGAACATCTTAAATATCCCTTGCCATGCTGATCAGAAAATGTAATTTGCTCTTAGTAGGAAATAAATATAAATTTCAATGGTGGTGTGATAAGCAGTTCAAGTAAGTGCCAACCAAACCCAGAGGTGAAACCCACCAACCTACCCCAAAGCACTCTCACTTAACTTAAATATCACCAAGTCAGACATGATGATAAAACACAAACAGGGAAACCACAACATGAGAACTTGCTATAAGTAATAGAAAAAGTTAAAATCTCTCATCAGATAAACTTCATTATATTGGAATAACAATGCATCTATTCTATCTACCTCTATCCATCCATCCATCCATCATCAATCCCGCATTCATAATATTGCAAAAATCTTTCTGTGAACTGACGTAAAATATGGTCAAAATTGCTGTACTAAGAAAAGCTGATCCCACGGCCGTTACTAACGTACTTAACATTTTAAAATATTTTTATGAATACACTGTTGACTTCACAAGTTTATAACTTAAGTACAAAAAAATTTTTTAGAGAAAGGCTTTTCTTTCAAAGTACTCCGACAAAAGTAAATTCGTAGCAGAACATACAAGCTTGAAGAAAATATCGCCAAGGGCAAAATTCTGCAACTGCTTTAAGAAGCAAACAAGAACACAAAAGATGTGTGCTGCAGCCATCTGGCTGTCCTCAGACTGTGTTACTGCCTCCTCTTTATCCCACCCCCTGGCCAGCCCACACCAATGCCACAAAACTTATGTCTGCTGCACAGCAAATGGACACAATGCACTTAGAATGCAAAAGCTGATTTTTACACATAAACTGGTATCTTAATTTTTTTTTCTCCACTTCAACAATTTTGTTGTTGCTGTTACTTTAAAAAATCTCCAAGGGCTTCACTGTGATAAGATGTCCCCACATGGATATACCTGTTTAGGTTCAAGATGAAATCACTTTGAAACCTTCATCTCTACTGTTCTGCATTTTCTGTTATAGCCAGGCACTAGCTGTGGACATTTAAGAATCCTAAGAGTATTTCATTTAAACCTTTATTCTGTTTTTGCTCTAAATTGTGTATCGTTTTCCCCACTTACTATTCAAAATAACTGCACTTACTTTTAATCACTGTCTTTGAAGAAAGTGAGCATGCTCACAGGAATTTTTCCTTCCTTGGCTCATTCCATGAATATTTAGTGAGCAACTACTGTGGTGTCAAGAGCTTGCTGGACAATGGATGAGCAAAATCATTATTTTCCCACATGCTAGCAGAGACTGCCTGCTACATTGAACCAGAAACTCTGCAGTTTATAAAGAATCTTCTACAAGCAGGTAGGCATTTTGCTTATTTATATACTTATTTGGGGAGGCAGAGAGATATGTCTGTAGGTATACAATTGCTTTCAAAAATGGGAATTGAGGCTTTTAATGGAAATCTGTCTGGATATAACAGGCCTCTGCACTCTGTTTTTCTGAAGGAGCTTGCGAGAGGCAGGTGCCCTGTGTCAGGCACGTGCCCTCACTGGGAATTCAGGTTTGCCTGGCAGTTGGTGATGGAGCGGGGTGATGACACACGTCTGGTATACTTCTGCTTTCTTGCAGTCAATGGTTTCCCACCTCCCCTGCATCCCTCTCCATGTTCCAGGATAAGAAGGACTTGCCTAGATTCTCAAGGGGCTCATTTTTGGTTTCCTTTCGGGTGTTTCTGCCCAGGACCACTGAGGCTTCTGGTCTGGACAACCGTGGTAACCCTGGGACACACACAGCAAATCCAGCCATTGGGTTAGGGATCTGCTAATTGTTTAAACTGGCACCAGTGTCTGGTCACCAGTTGGCAACACAGCACATGGCTGCCTCCCAGGCCTAGGTTAGTACAGCTGAAGCCAGACGACAGCTCTGAGATATTCTTCCTGTGGCCACATCTGGCTCCTGGCTGCTCCAATCTAAAGCTAAACTGATTTTGTTGGTTTTTCTGGGAAAGTTTAGGCAACAGGTGAGATCAGTCATATTAATTTGACTGTATGCAATTCAGTTTGGGACAAGATATCAGAATATAAACTCAATGAAGGCAAGAACTTCATCTGCTTTGCATGCTGTACCTTGTACAGAACAGTTGCTACACCCAGTAGTTGTTCAATAAATATATACTGAAAGAGTAACACTAACCAGCATGAATCTCATTCCAGCTCCTCTAGTCCCACTGCAAACATGTACACTGGCTAACCCTCCAGATGCACAGAGAAGAGACTCCAGGTGGCTCCATGTTAAATTTCACTCTGGGCACACTGACTCAGGAAGAAAGACAGTTGAAAATGAAACAATTCACATAGTCAGCAAAGTGGGGCAGACCTCCTGGCAGTCCTTCCCTAAAAATAACGGTCTTCCAGTATTCACTACATCCCAACTTCATTAGTCCTTAAACTGCAAAACTTGGTAGCTATGGGCCCACAGTGGTTGCAAGTGACCTGAAACTAGAAACTTACCTTTGGGCTACCAGAGAAGAGACAAATGATGATGCAACTTTTCCTGGTACCTTTTCACCCCATTTCCTTTCCCATGCCTCTCTTGCTAAATTCCCTGCCATTTGCAAATCCCAGCTCCCTTCTACAATCAACTCTGACCCATCTCTAGGATTTCCCAAAGCTCACCCCTCCTTCCCTCCCACTAGAAACACCAATGTAATTTAGAAAGAGGTGGAACCCACCTTTCTCAGCTCCTTGGCTAAACAGGTTTCTGATACTATGCTAATATGATGCTAGAGAACCTCTAATCATCATGACAACAAAGCTCTACTGAAAGCCCAGGAACAAGATAAAGGAGGAGGGCTATCAACAGAAGCCTGGCATGGTGGTTCCCAGAAGATACCACCTCCTTACTTCAGCAGGTTAAACTTCCTAAGACAAGAATGGTTGAAATGGCAGGTGTCTTGGATAAGCTCAGTGTATGGTCTTCAAGGAACAAAGTTACTCAAAAGTTCCCTAGATGAAACTGTGCCTGAACTCCTCCCTTTTCTGTCATAGAAAGCTGCTGGTGTGAAGCTTGGGGTGGGGGCAATTCTCTTCAGTGAAGTGTAAATTTCTGAATGGCAGACAACTGAAGCTTCCAGATCCCCTTGGAAGGAACCACTTGCCCAAGGAAGGGTAGTCCAGGACAACCCACCCTGGAAATACCTCCCTCCTTGTTTTTGTTTTTGTTTTTTTTGCTTTTGTAATTACTTTAAAAGTGGAAAATGCCTCTCGACAATCACAATGAAAGTTTAGGCTAATCAAGGAAGAAGTAGTGTAACAGGATGCAAATGGCTGACACCCAGTGCTTAGCTGGAACAGACTACAATGTAAAAACAATCAACACAGAAAAATGTTTTTAAATGGGGTAGATGGGGAGAAGAAGGCAAGGCTGATGGTGTACAGGATGAATATCTTCATTTCTTAATGCTTTCTTCAGCTACCCCAAATTAAAACTAAATATTATATCACATAGTACTGCACAGTACAGTTTAGTCTAGGATAGTTCATATCCTACAAGCATAGAATCAACAACCTGATTAGAAAAGTCAGCTCTGCTCCCTACTAGGCTTGGGAACTTTGGCAAGTTACTTACATTCTCTGTCCCCAGTATGCAGATCCGTAAAGTGAGTTTAGTAGTCCAAAATGTGCTTTTGAGGAATAAATGCATTATCTCAATAAAAGTGCTTAGAAAAACACCTGGCACATGGTGAGTGCTAAAGAAATGACAGCGCCATTGTTATAACCAGGGATACAGGAACTTAAATATAACTAAAGCTTCTTAAACTTTATTCCTGCCACCTCCATAGCTGTTACTACTATCTAGTCAAGCGCACATCAGACTTTAAACTTCTTATGAACGTAGTACAAAAAAAATCAAAATACTGATTTTTCCCTCAGTATTAGCTGGAGAATCCTAGGTTTAAGATTAGGATCTCACCTAGCTCAGGGGAGGGAAAGTCATTAGCTACAATACAAAAGATCTGCAACCCAAACTTAGTGTCAGCTTCTTGATCCACCAATGACCAAAAAGGACTTTGGAAAAATGTTCAAAAAAGGCAAGAGGAGCATCCGGCCTGGAACCCCATGGTATTCAGACATATTTCCTTGCACGTTTCAAGTTTGTGCATATAGATTCTGTTACTGATTTAGGATCTTAAACAGCTTGTTTATTTTTTTTTTAGTGGCTTTCAGCTCACCTTTAATAACACGTTTCTTTGACTTGGCTGAACTACGCCTCAGAAGAATTACAAGCGGGAATACGGCTGGGTGAAAGGTTCAGTGAACTAATCCACACCTGGTCCATGTAAGAAAAAAGGCTCATATTTTCCATATAGAAACAAGTCTCTTTATATGAACCAGGCTTCTATTTAACTGCTATGGCACTTTCCATGCCATACAATCTTTTATGAGCTTCTTTATGGGGTGGGGAGAAGAACTACCACCTAGTCATAGCTGTAGCTATCTCAGTGACAGAAATAATAATAATCACCATAATAATAGGAAAATGCAAACCTCAGTCAGAATAGGAAATGGTAGACTTCTATTAGCAAAAATTCCTTGACCAAGTTTTAACAATGACAAAAGACAAACAGGTCCCTCAAGAAACAGACTGGGGATCAAGTGAGAATTACTGTGTCTTCATGACCAAAATTCAGATTTCTACTGCACAACTTGTGTGGCCCAAACTTTTTTTTAATCCTCACCCAAGAACATGCTTATAGATTTTTCTTTTTGAGAGAGAGAGGTGGGGGAAGAGAGGGAAAGAGTGAGGGAGAAAAACATCAGTGCCAGCGCTAGAGAGAAGCACTGATTGGTCGCCTCTAGTATGCATCCCAAACAGGCACCAAACCCACAACCCAGGCATGTGCCCTGACTGAGAATCAAACCCATGACCTTCTGGTTGACAGAATGACACTCTAACCAACTGAGCCACATCTGCCAGGGCAAATGACACAGACTTTTAAGTGGAAAAAGTAAGGCTTAAATTGGAAACATCTCAGATGAGAGAGAAGAATATATATTTTAGAACTGAAAGGTACCTCTGAGGGGGTCTAGTCCAGCCACTGCCTCCTGGGGAGTGGATCAGCGGTGTGACAGGGCACACAGTGGGTGTGGATAAAAGCAGGGACATGAGCCTCTGACTCCAATAAATGTGGAAAAGCAATGGCTGGAAAATGTGGTGGCTGGGAATATCAATCGTATCATCTCAGGCTAGAATTCAAATAAGCCACCTTTCAGCTCTAGAGTCAACCACATCAGTATTTCAGGTATCTTGTTTTTTCCTCTCAGTTTTATTTTTAAGAAAATTCTTTTAATAAACTCTGGTTTGAAGTAAGTGGACAAGGAGATATTTCTATACCTTAATTAAAAAGGAGCAAAGTGACTGGAGAGAACATTTCCCTGGAAGGTAGGAGAGTGTCTCTATTCCGAGAGCCACCACTAAGTCAGTTAGGATTTGGTAAGCTCCTTCCCTTCTGCAGACCTCAGTCTCCTTGTGGGGACAAGGAGTGGCACTCGGGGACAATGTCCCACTGGTACACAGCAGTCACCTAACTGAGTTGTTAAAATACTGACATACTTGAGTACTGGTTGGAAAATGCCTTTGCCTCCAAGCTATCTGAGTACAGGCTTGGCCACTACCCTAACCTTCCAAGAATCCTCAAAGGTACAGTAGGATTGCCCAGTGCCCTGCTCCAGTGCAATGCCTAGTGTCCATCCTGGATGGCCGATGCCTATGCTATACCCATTAGCTATAATGGCCATTACCCCAGATGCTTTGAGAGGTCGTTTTCCAAGGCTACGATGCAAAGACCACTGGGCCAGGTTATGCCCTGGTGGAAGCCACAACCTGGAATACAGACAAAGACAGGAGAGTTGTGACAAACAGAATAACAACCCATGAGGGGCCCACGTTCCACCTCAAGTCACTTCCCTCATTTGGGGCATCTATATGTAGGCTATGCTTATGAGGCAAATCAGTGGAATCTTAGGGCAAATTCCAGGGGTCACCTTTGTTTTCAAAACCTGGAAAGAAATACATCATTGTGAACCAACTCTTAAAGTGAAATCCTGAGCTCAGAGGGAAATTACCAACACATGTAATCAAATTATATTTACCATGGAAATTTCTAAGAGCTCCTGCTTTCTACTCTGTTTTTACAACTCTTTAGGAAAAGGAATATTTCTCTATTCAATGTTTCAAATTTCCACAGCAACG
Source organism: Anoura caudifer (assembly GCA_004027475.1). NCBI lineage: Eukaryota > Metazoa > Chordata > Mammalia > Chiroptera > Phyllostomidae > Anoura > Anoura caudifer. The sequence goes on along the minus strand of PVKU01000822.1, from coordinate 22,957 downwards.
CTGAGGCATTATACATGCTGAAATATATAGAAAAGGAAAAAAGTTTCCCATTATTATTGTTTCCTCCATCCTCCATCCCTTCTATGCCACCATTATTCAAAAGTCACTCAAAAATTTTGCTGGCTGACATGACGCCATGCAGTCACTTGATCAGGTGTGGGGTACCACATGGTATGAATAAATACTTATCCACAACCGCATATTAAATGGGAATTTGCAAAGGCAAGCTCTGGAGACAAAGACGTTTCTATATAGAAATATTAACTAAGAATTTAAGTAAATGGCCCCACTGGAACAAAAACCATTCTAAAGTAGCAATATAAACTATATTTAATAGCAACAAAAAATATTTTCCTTTTGGGAAAGCAATTTGGGTTTCTAAAAGTTACTGCCTTTCACATGACTTAATACAGTATGCCTAAATTATTTCATTTCCTAAAACACAGATGCTGAGCCCCCAACTTCTACTTTGTGAGAGTTAACTTTTTAAATTACTCTTCTCCCAAATATAATATTCAGAAAAAAAACTACTTTGGTACCTTTTCCCCGTACAATTGTTATTTTCTTATAAGCTTGAATATCACACATCCCCAAAAACGTATGTTCCCAAGGAAGGAAAAGAGCCAGGCTCTATAACTAATACACAATGAAAAATGAATTTAAAGCAGCCTTCTGGTCTGACATAAGAATATAAAAATGATATGAGCAAGAACAGCTTAGTTTACATACTTTTCAGTCACAGCTGCTGCTCCGAAACCACAATACCTTTAAAATGACATTTCAAGGAAACAGATACGGCATGGCTTTAGCCATAGCTTGATGCAGCTCACATTGATTTAAAGGGGCTTCTCTTTTCATGCACAGACTTTATATAACCGTGTACACTGGCACAATTAAAGAAAAGAGTGATTCATTTTAAATAGTGTAGTGATAAAAAGAGTGGATTACAAATAATTCTACCCAGCAAGATTTTTTTCTTTCTCCATTAAAATCATAAGACTCACACATGAAAACAGAGTTTTGGGGAGAGAAGAAACAAGTCTACTTTTCCTGCTTAATATTTAATTGGGTGCTAAAGACTTTTTGAAGAGACCTCTGCACCTCCAGTGACAGGCACATGAGAGGCTCCTTTCTCTGCAAGAGACTCAGGCACTTCCATGAATAAATGAAAATAACATACAATTAAAACAGACTATTCAATTAATAAATTACTTTGGTGGACCTTGCAGGCCAAGTCCTATTTAATTACATAATTTCAAAAATATTTGTACATTGCAATCACCAAAATTGGCTTTGAGGTTTCATAATACACACTTAACACTTGAGTAGAACAAATTTATTTCATAAATGCAGCCCTAAGTGCTAGAAGGCCATACCACTGAAACTGCAAAATCACTTAGCACATCCTCAGAAAAAGCAAATAAACTTTCCCACTATTTAGACGTAGGCTGCTGTTGAATGTCAGGAGAGGCAGGCAAATTTTTTGCTTTTCTCTGTCATGTGTTGCCTGTAAATCTGGCCACTTGGAGAGGTAATTAGAATGAAGCTAATGGACAAAATGGTTCCAGTTAGAGATAAATTAAAGATAAACTAAGGTGGAGGATGTCAAGTAGTAAAAGCCTCAACAGGTAAAACAGAGAGGCAGTATTCTCTCCCCACTTCCCACTTCTTAGGACAACAAAATGCACCAGAAATTAACTTCCTTACCAAGCATAAAGATGTGTTCCATTAGGAAAGCACACACAAATTCAAGGGTGAGAAGTCTTTCATAAAAAGGATAGAATTACACTGAACCCAAAAAGAGGGCAAGAGGCCTCTTCCAGGGCCTGCACTGCTTACATTTGTCCTGGGGTCAAGGTACTGCCTGGAAGTGAAGGGTTTGGAAGCCACTAGAGCACTTGGGCACTACTACCTCGCCTTCATATTTCGATGGAAATCTTTGTCAAGCACATTTATTTCCAATAATCACTGCATGCTTTCCATTCACAATGGTCTCAGCTTTTTGAGTGGTGTGGAGCTGATTCACTTTACATCAAAAGTACCCAGACCACCATGACGAGGTGATTGTTTGGGGCTCTTTCCCTTACGGATTTCTGACCCATACAATTCAACCTGCTGCTTCCTCTTGCCTATTTTTTTTTAACATTCAAAGAGCCTCCACCTTGCTGTTAGAAAGGTATCTAACAAACTTTGTAAAATTTTTCAGTAAAGTTTAAGTAAAAGATTCTGGTGAGACTTTCAGATCTCTATTATCAAATGAAACAAGCACATTTGCCTTAGTCTCATGTCCCTTTCACAAACTTCTGGAAAGAGTTGCCTATACTCTTGACCTGCCTTCTTCATTTCTCACACCTCCTCAGTCCTCACCATGCACTGAACCTCTACTGCCAAAGTCACTCAGTATTCAGTCTCTCCTGATTCAGTCCGTTGGCTGTACTCAGGAGGGTGATGCTGTCTTCTCCTGGGCAGGGTTCCACCTGGGACTCTGGCTCTCCATTGTCACCAAGACCTTTCCTCCACCTGCTTCTCCCCACATGCTCTCCCCTCAGTGATGTTACACTGTCCACCAGTAGATGAGGCAAATGCTGTGGAGGCAGATTTGGCATCTCCTCCACCACAGCCAACCACCATGCCAGCTCCACTGTCTTTTCTGCATCCCAGTCGAGACTCACTAGCCCACATGAGAGCCTTGCATGGACTCCTGTCATGGCCTCCTCAAAGCTCTTTCCTGCCTTTGCTCTCCTTAAACATGCCCACACAGAAGACAAACTCCTCTCGCAAAACGTAAGTTTACTAAGTTTTCTCAATTTCTGGATAGCTTCCTTACCATGTGTTAATATTTTTTATATTGAATGCATCTCAAATTGATGTGAAATCTTAATGCCACTGCCTCCCAGACACAGGTCCCACCTCCGCTTAAAATGTTTTTAGCTTCTGAAGTCCCAAAAAACCAAGCTGAAATGTCCAAAGGTACTGATGTGGGTTCTTTCTGATGTTCACCACTGCCTGTTCCCTCACTTCCATTCTTCCATCAACAGATATGACTGCACACTCCACACACTCGTTTCCAAGCCTTCACACAGAGCCAACCTTCCACTACCCATCACTCTGCCCCATCTTCCCCTAGAGAAATTACCTGTCCTACATATTTCAGGCACAAACACCATGTTCTTTTAGAACCATTCTCTAATCTCCCTTGAGATCTATGCTCTGATATTTGTTCCACTGGTATATAGTGTTTGTCCTACTATAGCAATGATTCAATCTCATTGTAATGCTCTAATCACTAGTTTAATTGAGATATAATTGACATACAATATATTAGTTTTAGGTGTAAGATTAATATATCTACTTGAATAAGTGAAGTGGATGGATTCTAATAAAGGTAATGATAACAATTCTTTGGTTCCTTCATAAAACCAACTCTTCTCAGTAAATAATCTTTTTTAAAATTTTTTCTCTTTTTTATTGTTGTTCAAGTACAACTGTCTCCATTTTCCCCCACCGCTCCCACCCAACCCAGCCATTAGTAAATAATCTTAGTTCCTCTTGCCACTAAAATCACTCAGCAAGGTGAAGTCAAGCAGACCAACCGCATCTGCATAGTATTTCTTCACAACTCTGAAGATATAAAAAATGTTATCATGCTTGATATTAACGTGCATGACTGAGATATAATTTGAAGAACATCTTATGTTCCCTTCAAGTAAAATCACCTTATTGTTCATAATACAGAGCGAAGAAAACAGAATGAGCAAGAAAGCTATAAGGATTTAATCAAATAGACTTCTTATAAATAAGAATTGAGATTCACTATCCACCAAAAATGCAATTATCCCCCCCTACTAACAGTATCCTAATTTAAACTGCACACGAAAAAAAGCTTTCAAGTTATAAGACGATTTTATATTAAGGTCTCAGATGAACCTTAATGCCACTCCCTTTCCTGGCCCTGTGGTCTGCTAAACTTCAGCTTTAATAATCTCATCACGTGTCCCACTTCCAGCATCTCCAACTTTGCAGCCAGCCCCCAAAACAGCTGAAAAGAAAGAGTTGTCATGTGTCACACCTGTGGCCTCCCATCTTTGGTATATTTGGTAATGGTGTTAAAACAAGAAACCTGGTACCAGCCAACATCAGCCCCAGGCTCAAGAAATGATGTAACTTAAGTGACCAAAGAATAAAAGCCAACCTCTGGAAATGTGACATGACAAGGCCAGAGAATATTCTTTCTGGGTTTCATATTTTCAGAAACCCAGAACTAAAAATATCACAAGTGTGTTGTTTATAATGTAATTAAAGATAACTGGTAGAAAAAATCAAATTTTCTTTTTCATAATTATGACTTGGCTGAGTCATTTAACTTCTCAGATCCTCAATCATTTCTTCATCTATAAAATGAGGTGAGGAGATCTCTATGAGAGTCGAATGTGATCATATGTTCTGATCCAAGGTAGGACTTTCAACTCTGTGCGTGTAAAGATGTGTGAACCAGAAATGGGAGCTACTTTTGACACAGCTCCTATGTTATTCATTCAGGTGTTCGGCAAATAATGCTAGTGAAGCCCACACTGCGCCCCGTGGAACATAAAGAAAAATCAAACTTGGTCCCTTCCCTCAGGAGCTCACAGTCAAGTTCTGTGGTATCCAAAATAGTAGTTGTTAGGGATATTTTAATTAAATCACATGTGGCTATATTAATTAAAATTAAGTAAAAACTAAAAATCCAGTTCCTTAGTTGACACAATTCTAGTGCTAAAGAGCCACACATGGCAACTAGCTACCCACAGGCTAACTTGTTGGACAGTGTAAAGTATTTTATTACTGCATAAAGTTTTACTGAACAGCTCTGATCTAGAGAGGCAAGGTAGTCAAGTATGCAGGCGAACATTAAAATATCGTGCCATAGAAGTGATGACAAATAGGTAAGTTTTGTTTCTGTGGAGCAGAAAGGGGGGACCAGGTGGAGTAGACAACAGAAAGGGGGAGCCAGGTGGAGTGGACCACATGTGCAAAGGCATGGAATAATCAAGAGGCACTGTGAGTCCCAGGAGGGTGTGCAAGCAATTCTTTGCACCAGGTAGCAGTGGCCAGAAATGAGCCTGGAGGAGTGGCTGGGAGACAAGAAAGGCCTCACAAGCCAAAGAAGGAGTGAGGACTTAATTCAGAACATAGTAATGAAGCAGTATGGAGACACATCAGAAGTGTTTGATAGAAAACTAACCATGCAGTGGTTGTCAACTCTGGAGGTGCACATGAGAACTCTACAAAGCTTCTGGAAATGCTGATGCCTTGCCCTGATGGAATTAAATCCATTTCTGAACTTGGAACCTGGACCTCAGTAAGTGTTATAGCCCTAAAGTGACAAGTGCACAGGGTTGAAAACCAATGAAGATGACAAGGAACCGGAATTGTGGATAAGCTGGAATAAAGAAGTACAAGAAAGAGTCTACTGCAGCTGTCCTACAAGAGGTGACGGTGACCTCACCTAACACAGGAACAGGGGGGATGAAGAGGAAAGGCTGATTTTTGGTAGAAGTTTCTAAGACATAATTAATACAACTAGAAATGAATATGAGCAATCAGGGAAGAAAAAAACAGAATACAGTATGAAAACTCTGTCCCACGGCAATAATGATGAATGAGAAGAACAGTGGCAACAGCCCATAGAGGCAAGGCTACTCCTCAGAGCATCTGGTAGAAGGTCCAGGAGCCAGAGACAAGATTTGCCTAGATCCTGCTGACGAATGAAGCAAGAGAGTGAGCACAAATGATGAGTGCTCACAGAATCCGTACAGAGTGAAATATTTTCCTTTAAACTGCAACCTATCAGAATATCAAAAAGACATACACTTTTAAAGTTCGGCTCCCTCCTCAACTACTCCACACTGCACACCAGTGCCCCCATCAGCCTGGCAGCACAAACAGGCCACAGACATTCTGTCCCAGCAGTACCACTGATTGCCTGTATGGACTTTAACAAATCATCTGACTCTGGCTCTGGGCTTCAATGTCGTAACAGTAAAGGGGGAGAGCTGGACCAAAACAAGGTGCTGCCAGAGATCCCTCCAGTGTGGAACATTCTATGACGCACTGTAGTCTAAAGAACGGAAAGTCACATAAGTTTGTAATAACTTTTAGCACTTACCTACACACTAATTTATATAAAATTATATTTATTTATATTCCAGAAATATATATTCCTGAGATTATACATATACATTTCTTAAATTATATACAGATTCCAAATATACGCACACACACTCATTTCTTCTTGTCTCAAGAAGACATACTCAACATATTGTTTAGTCTTCGTATAACAATTACCATGTTTTTCCCTTGCCATGCTAAGGTAAGGAGTGGCAAACGCAATGCCTGTCAGCACAGGGGGCCGGCCATATGAATGAGTAAAGCAGTCCACTGGGAAAGGACAAACTCCATGCCATGAACCAGCTGAAGGGGACAGCCACTGTCTGGCTCCGAGCCCCAGCTGCCATATGGGAATGCGAACCCTGGTTAGTTGCACTTTTCTTTCAAAACTCAGAAATTGTTTTAGGTGTAATCTCTTTATATTTAAATGCTGGCAACCAACACAAATAATTTTAAAATGTTGTGCACACCCAACACAACAGGCCTGAGGCTACTGGTATGTGCTCTGCCCTGAAGTATGCTATCCTTCTGTGGCTTTTAAACCTGAAAAACATAAAACAAGAAAGAAGCCCTCTCAAGTTCCTATGACAGAGTTCTGACCTCTGGTTTCTAAGTTAAGTTTGACCAGCAACACTAGTCAGAGACTTATAGCTACCATTCCACAAAGTGCCTATAAAGAAACCTACAAAATGCATTTGTACGGGGTTTGAATGGAGACTAGAACACCTGAAAAATAAATTCTTTGTGTACCAAATGTCAGGTGGATTTTAACACTTAAAGATAAAACATGACAATTTATATTCTGTTAATAGTAACCACATATCCTTCAGTGAATTCAAAATAGAAAAACAGTTTTTTGGACAGCAATATCACTGTATTTTTTGCTTTCAAAAGAAAAAAAGTCCTTCTCTTTTCATTATACCTTTTTTTAACATGGAGTGCTTGCTAAGCCATCTGGCACTCATTAGCAGGAGGAGACCAGTGCACATGGAGTATTCCATACCAGAGGCCAGTGTGTCAACCAGCGTGCTGTAGTAACATGATCTTCTGCTGCTCGATCACCCTTACACCATTGTCACAGTGGAAGGAGAGCCAGTGTTAATGAAAAGGAGTTTACATCCAGAAGGGTTGTCCTGTACATAGCCAATGGTTGAGAAATCCATGTGAAAAGCATAAAGAGAAAACCAGATGAAAAACAACAATCTGATAGTATTTATGATAAAACTCCCATGATGCCTCCCAAAAATGCCTGGTAGCAACCTGGGTTCCAAGTGTACTTTATAATGACTGCGATGGCAGAGTTGATAGTGTTCTAGTACTCAACATAAAACCTATAAAGTTCTTCAAAAGAGAAGAATGTATTTTTAAAGAATGGAAGGAAGTAAGAGAGTATGAAGCTAGGTATTTGGGCACATGATTCCAGTTTATCTCACTAAAATGCAACAAAAACAAGAAAGGACTTATTGTCATGCTCACTTAGGTGCACGCCTCAGGTGGTAAATAGTAGGATAAGTTTTAAACAAATCCCTAAACCTCACTAGTACTTGGGGGAAAGGAAGAAAACAGAGGCTGTAGGTGCTGGGAAAGATGGGCTGTACTAGGCTGTCTAGTATAGAAGGGTCTGAATGAATTCTAAATCCGGAAAGGCGTGGAAAGAGATGATAATAGCAGCACTAGGAAGAGAAGGGATAATTAGATAGCAATACCTTAAGTGTTCCAGGCACCACACTACACTGTTCTTATTCCCATTTAACAAGTGAGAAAAGTAAAATCCAGCATGGTAATTTGATCCAAGTCTTACAGCTAATAAATGGAATAGGATGGATTTGAATCCTACTCTCATCCTAGAAGCCAATGTAATGTCTCAACCACCACCCTATACTGCCTCCCAAAGTTGGAGATAAAATTGAATAAAAGCAAGTAAAGACAAAACCAGAGATGAGAAAACAAAGGATGCCTTCAGAAATGCTTGTGGAGGGATAACTTTGAAAAATTAATGCAGGGACAGTCACTCCAAAGAGAGAAGTGAGGTTGACTCACTATATTGAAATGGGTCTCCCTGCTGCTAATTGAGAGGCCACTGGTTTTCCTTTTCACTTGGCCACCTGTAACAGAATTAACTATGCTTAAATATGTACCCACAAATTATGAAATTTGACCACCAATCAATTTCTCAGACAGTTATAAAGAGACCAAATGATCTCTTCTTGTAAAGGATAGTTCAATTCTATGATATATAAGTATGCATACATGAGTGTTCACTGATGACAAATTATATCTGAATCTCAAAGTCCCTCTAATCTCTCACTCTTTTGTTAATTATATAGCTCTTTCAAAATCAGCTGAACATATATGTTTATCCTTTATTACTAACACGCAGAAAAATTTTTCTGAATAAGAAATGTTCTCTCAGGACCTTCTTCCATCCTTTTATACATTAAGGAGGCCATACAAGCTATAGCCTTAAATATTGTTATTTAAAACTACATCAGAAAGTACATTCTTTAGCACTAGAGATGTTTAAAATTATTGTTCATTGGTGAAATAAGTAGTATTCAAGACACACAATTAGCTGAAAAGATTGTGTGTCAAAACCTAAGAACCTCATAGCTTCAGAACTACATAAGGGGTCTAGATCTAATTTGGGACTATGAAAGAACACTGATACCTTTCATCTAGAAAGATGGCTAATTCTGCCATTAAAATAGTATCATTTGCTCCTCAGAGTAAATATTTTATATGAAATACCTGCTGCAGTATGTGAGTGTAGCAAAGAGAGACTTCAGGCCTCAAAGAAACAAGCTGTATGACTTTTCTGGTCTTGCTTTCTAATACATCTCAATCCATATGGCAGAATTCTGGATAAAACTTGCATTAAATACAACATACCATAGGGCAGTGAAGGTATGAGAGGAGGAAATGCATACCTCTGTCTACTGCTAACCGCTACTATTTTGGCCAAGAGACTCTGACAGTTTTGGAATGGCCAAATTGGCTCAGTTCAGTTCTTGACACCCTTACCCTTGGCTGACTGACTTTCTAGCACCTGAGCATTAGCACAGTGCTGACTAATCAGAGAGAGTGTGACTGCATCAATCTGCTTGGCTGCAGTTGGAAACAGTTGGAATAAATGATCCAGTCAAACACCAAGATCTCCTTTCACAAAGTCTGAACCCATTAAATATCACAAAACAGGACTGCCCAAGGGTATCAGAGATCACTAACTATAAAAAGAGCCAGAAAACAATGAACAAAATGGCAATAAGTACATAACTATCAATAATTACTTTAAATGTAAGTGGATTAAATTCCCCTACCAAAAGACACAGAATGGCTGAACGGGAAGAAAGACAAAACCCATCTATATGCTGCCTACAAGAGACTCAATTAAGACATAAAGACCCAAAAAGACTGAAAGCGAAGGGATGGAAAAAGACATTCCAGGCAAACGGAAACCAAAATAAAGCCAGAGTAGCTGTACTTATATCAGAAAAATAAACTATAAAACAAAGACTGTAGTAAGAGACAAAATTTTTATGTAATAATTAAAGTGTCAATCAAAAAAGAAGATGCACCCAACACAGGAGCACCAAAGTATGTAAAGCAAATATTAACAGACCTAACAGGAGAAACAGGCAGCATTACAAAAATAATATGGAACTTTAATACCCAACTTACATCAATGGATAGGTCATCCAGGCAGAAACTCAATAAGGAAATGATGACTTAAAATGACATGTCAGGTCAGAAGAACTTAACAGATATTTATAGACTATTCTATTCAAGAGCAACAAAGTACACATTCATCTCAAGTGCACATAGAACATTTTCCAAAATATACCATAAGATAGGCCATACAATAAGTCTAACTAAATTTATAAAAATTGAAATCGTATTTAGCAAATTTTCAGTGCACAATGGTATAAAACTAGAAATTAATTACATAAAGAAAACTGGGAGCTACAGGGCCCAAAAACCATGCTTGAATTACTGGGTGCACCAACCTGTCCCATGGTTCCAGCACTGGTTGTGACAGCCACATTACCATTTTTCACCTGAGGTCTGGCTCTACCAATTAGAATGTTTTTAAGTATATTAACCAGGTGGCCTTACATAAGCATCTGTCAAAGGGAAAGACTGTTCAGCAATTGTCACACAGAAGAAACTCCCTGACAAATTACCAGGTTCCAGCATAGTGACTCACTTATTCAAGATAACTGAAAACATTGGCTTTGTTTTCACATTCCATCATAGGAATGACATCAGACAGCAGGTCCCAGGTACAGAGGGCATGCTATAAAGCAGCTATTTGGAAATACAGGTATGGCTTTGAGATTCCTGTAGAGATGCTGTGTAAAAGAACTGCTGATATTTTTCAGGTTAAACACAGAATGCTGAAATGAAGCCTCTTGGTAACTGTATAATTTTAATTGGTAGAGATGTAGAACTAGCCCTCAGATGCACATGTGTGATCCTACAGGTTACTACTATGGGTTTAAAGTCACTGCAGCAGGAGTTAAACCTAGTCAACCAGTTTTCTTTAAAAAAAAGTGCAGAAAAATTATACGTTTGAACAGACAGTGGAAACTGTGATTATATACCTGGCAAGTGTTCTGTCAACTGATTTCAAACCTTCAGAAATACAACTTGGAGTAGTTACAGTTGAAAATCCTAAATTCAGGATTCTTACAGATGCAGAGATTGATGTTCACCTTGTTGCTCTAGCAGAGGATCTAAGTATTGTAGTTACTTTATCAAATCCATGATGCCACCTGCCTGTACATTTGTCATAACAGACCAACTTTGCAGAGGCCCTTAGATTGAAAAAGGAACCTCTCTCCCACTCCTCCTGCCACTGAAGTGATCAGAACTCTACAGAAATAAAAAGTGTTTTGGGAGGGGAAAAAAGAAAGAATACTGAAAAATTCACAAATAAGTGAAGGTTAAGCAACATATTACTCAACAACTAATGAGTAAGAAAAGAAATCCAAAGAGAAATAAAAAATGTCTTGAGACAAATAAGAAAACATAATATACACAAATTTATGGATGCAGCAAAGGCAGTTGGAAGAGGGAAGTTCATAGCAATAAATGCCTATCTAAGAAACAAGAAAATTTTAAATATACAACTTAACTTTATACCTGGTAACTAGAAAAAGAACAAAAGACCCTAAAGTTGGTAGAAGGAAGAGAGGCAAAGATTATGACAGAAATAATAAAAGAGATTAAAAAGACAATAGAAAATATCAATGAAACTAAGAGCTGGTTCTTTGAAAAGATAAACAAAATTGACAAATTTATAGCTAGACTCACCAAGAAAAAAAGGGAACTCAAATAAATAAAATAAGCAACGAAAAGAGAAATTACAACTGATACCACAGAAACATAAAGGATCATAGGAGACTACTCTGAACAATTATATGTTAACAAATTGGACAATTGAGAAAAAATGAATAAATTCCTAGAAACAGAATTTACCAAGGCTGAACCATTATGAAATAGAGTATCTGTACAGAGCTATTACTTGTAAGGAGATTGAATCAGTAATCAAAAACTTCTCAACAAAAAAAGTGCAGAACCAGATAGCTTTACTGATGAATTCTTCTCAATACTTCTCAAAATCTTCCAAAAACAGAAGAGGAGGATACTCTTTCAAACTTATTTGATGAGACCAGTATTATCCTGACACCAAAAGCAGACAAGTATTCCAAAAGAAAACAAAATTATATGCCAATATCCTTAGTGAATAGAGATGCAAAAATCCTCAACAAAATACTAGCAAACCAAATTCAACAGTACATTAAAAGAATGATACATCACTATTGAGTAAAATTACCAAGTAGTGATGGTTCAATACCCAAAAATCAGTCTACAAACTACACCACAGTAACATCATGTGACAGGAACAACATGAAGGATGAAAATCACACAATCACTTCAATAGATACAGAAAATGCAGTTTATAACCTCAACATAATAGAGATCACATATATGACAAGATAAGACCACAGCTAAGATCATACTAAACAGTGAAAAGCTGGAAGTTTTTCCAATAAAATGAGGAACAAAACAATAATGCCCACTCACCACTTTTATTCAATGAAGTATTTGAAGTCCTAGCCAAAACAATTAGGCAAGATAAAGAAAGAATATGCATCCAAATTGGAAAGTAAAACTGTCACTATTTGCAAATGACATGATATTATATGTAGAAAATCCTAAAGAGTCCATTCAAAAACTGTTAAAACAAATAAAGAAATTCAATGAAGTTGCAGGATACATATCAATACACCAAAATCTGTTAATTTATATATAATAATAATGAACTATCAGAGAGAGAAATTAAGGAAAACAATCTCACAGCTGCATCAAAAAGAATTAAATACCTAGGGAATAAATTTTCCAGGAAGAGAGAAATAATGGAACAATATTCCATGTTCATGGACTGGAAAAGTATTGTTAAAACATCCATACCACCCAAAACAATATACAGATTCAGTCTAATCTTTATCCAGATTCCAAGGGCATTTTTCAGCAAAATTAAACAAAGAAACCTAAAATTTGTATGGAAACATAGAAGGCCCCAAATAGCCAAAACTAAAGACATCACACTCCCTGATTTCCAACTATATTACACGGCTATGGTAATTAAAACACTATGGTACAGGCATAAAAACTGGTACCTAGATCAAAGTAACAGCAAAGATAGCCCAGAAATAAATAAAAACATATATGGTCAATTTATTTATGACAAAAGGCCCAAGGATATACAATGAGGAAAGGACAACCTCTTCAGTAAGTGGTGTTAAATAAACTGGACAGCCACGTACAAAGGAAAGAAAATGGTCTGCTATCTTAAACCATACATAAAATAATAACTAAAAATTGAACTTAAACATAAGGCCTAAAACCATAAAACTCCTAGGAAGGAAATATAGGTGGTAAGCTCCCTGACATAGGTCTTGGTGATTGGTTTTTGAACCTGGCACCAAAAGCAAAGTCAACAAAAGCAAAAATTTGATTAAAAATGGGCAGAAAATCTAAATAGACATTTTTCCAAAGAAGACATACAGATGACCAAAGGCACATAAAATTATGTTCTACATCTTTAATCACTAGGGAAATGCAAATTAAAACCACAATGAGGTATCATCTCACACATGTTAGAATGGATAATACTAAAAAACAACAACAACAACAAGAAATCACTAGTGTTGCTGAGGATGTGGATATAAAGGAACTCTTGTGCATTCTTGGTGGGAGTGGAAAGTGGTGTGGTGTGCTATGTTCACTATGAAAAACAATATGGAGATTCTCAAAAAGTAAACATAAAACTACTATATGATCCACAAATTCCACTTCTAGTTACTTAGCTTAAAAATGAAAACACTCATTGAAAACACATATGATGTATTGTAGGTGACCATTCTGCATGGCCCAGTTCCCACTCAGAGATGCACAGGCCCCACGCCCACAGATGGGTTCTCCGGTGGGGAATCAGACCTGTATTTGTACCTAAGCCACTTTGAGTCTTGCTTTTGCTAAAACTCCATCACCCTGAATTGAGATAGCAAGTGCTTACTGTAACTTCCTAAAATCCATGCTAACCCTTCCTAGGTTAAGTGTAACCAGTTTGACCACTTTTTCCTTTTTTGTTTGCAAATATCCTTCTGTGATGTGATTAGCGCACTGGCTCCTTTGTTGTCTGTAAAAGGTAACCCCCTAAAGCAAACCTGTGCATAGTAAGTGAGGACCATGATGTAATGTGTGGGGAAACTCAATAAAGGTTGTTATTGGCAGAGGCCGTGGGCTTTTGCTCCCCTTGAGAGAAAAGCCAGGTCGTCCTTTTTCCTCCACTGGACTCAGTAGTCCATGTGAATGTCTCATTTCATCCACAATGACGAGGACACTGAGGGCCGGTTTCTGCATCACTGTATTATTTACAATAGCCAAGACTAGGAAACAACCAACTATCCATCTATGAATGAATGGACAAAGAAACTGCAGGACATATATACAATGGAATATTATTCAGCCATAAAAATAAAATCTTGCCATTTGCAACAACACAAATGGAACTCAAAGTAAAATATGTCAGACTGAGAAACACAAATATTGTATGGTCTCTCTTACATGTGGAATTTGAAACAACAACAATGACAAAAATAAAAAAAGCTCATAGACAGAATACACTGATGATTGCCAGAGCAAGGGGGTGAATGGAAGCTGGGTGAAGTGTTCAATTTTTAATTTAAATGAATAAATGTTTAAAAATTAGATATAGAGGTAAAAGCATAGTTTTTGAATCTTCCCAATGCCCCATATAAAAACATACAGAAAAACCTGAGAGTAAAACCAAAACCCATGGACAAATTTAGAACAGAAGTAGATGACAAGCATTACCTCAAACAACAAAGTACAAGCTAGTGTGGGAAAGGAAACACTGACCACAAGTCCTACAGAACAGCAGCCTCCATATGCAAAGAAGCAGAGGAAAACACCAGGGACCCCCCAAACTGTAAAAGTACTAAATAAAAAGTATGGTGAGCAAATTTAAAACAGCAGCTGAACCTGGGGAAAATCTTCCTGTTCTAATAAAGAGTCAGAGGCCTCAAAATAAGAAATTCTGAAAAGCCCTGGCTGGGTGGCTCCGTTGGTTGGAGTGTCATTCTGTACACCAAAAGGTTGCCAGGTTCGAACCCCAGTCAGTACACGTACCTAGTTTGAAGGTTGGATTGCTGGTCAGGGTGCATACAGGAGGCAACTGATCCATATCTCTCCCTCACATCAATGTTTCTCTCTCTCTCTCTTTCCCTTCCTCTCTCTCTAAAATCAATAAGCATATCATTGTGTGAAGATCTCTTTTTAAAAGAAATTCTGAAGAGTATGCAGTAGTCAATTGCATATGACCTCTCAAAACTGAACTTCTGTGACTCCATTCTAGGACAGAATCTTACATCCAGAAAAACATCTGGAAATAGACACAAAATTGAAAAAGGCAGAGAAAATCAGAAGGACAGAACAAGAAAGTCCAAAACTGGGCAAAAGAAGACAGTCAAGGTATTTTGAAATACCAAGACAGTAGTAGAACAGTAGTAGAAAGGATACCAGAATATGGAACTCTGTGAAGTCAAAAGACCTTTCTAAATCAAACCTTCCTATTAAAAGTTAAAAAAATTACTTACATATACAAAGAGGCAATAGAAAAAAATTTTAAATATATTTTATTGATTGTGCTACTATACTTATCCTACTTTTTTCTCTGCTTTATCAGCCTCTTCCATGTACCCCCTTCCCTCCAGCATTCCTCCCCTTCCCTTAGTTCATGTCCATGGGTCGTACATGAAAGTTTTTTGCCTTCTCCATTTCCCATACTATGTTTAACCTCTCGCTCTCTATTCTGCACCTACCAATTATGCTTCTTATTTCCTATATCTTTTCTCCCATTCTCCCCTCTCCCCCTCTGTGCTAACCCTCCATGTGATCACCATTTCTGTGATTCCATTCCTGTTCTAATTGTTTGCTTAGTTTTTGTTTTGTATTTGTTTTCTTTTTAGGTTCAGTTGTTGGTAGTTGTGAGCTTGTTGTCATTTTATTGTTCATAGTGTTAATCATCTTCTTTTTCTTACATAAGTCATTTTATCATTTCATATAACAAAAGCTTCATGATGATGAACCCTTTACCTTTATGTTATCTGGGAAGCACTTTATTTGCCCTTCCATTCTAAATGATAGCTTTGCTGGATAGAGTAACCTTAAATGTAGGTCCTTGCTTTTCATCATCTCAAATACTTTTTTCCAGTTCCTTCTTGCCTGTAAGATTTCTTTTGAGAAATCAGCTGACAGTCTTATGGGAACTCCTTTGTAGGTAACTCTCTCCTTTTCTCTTGCTGCTTTTAAGAGTCTCTCCTTATCCTTAATCTTGGGTAATGTAATTATGATGTGCCTTGGTGTGTGCTTCCTTTGGTCCAACTTCTCTGAGACTACCTGAGCTTCCTGGACTTGTATGTCTATTTCCTTTGCCAGATTGAGAAACTTTTCATTATTTTTTTCAAGTAAGTTTTCAATTTCTTGCTCGTCTTTTTCTCCTCTGGCACCCCTTTAATTTGAATGTTGGAATGTTTAAAGTTGTCCCAGAAGTTCTTAAGCCTCTCTTCACTTTTTTAAATTATTGTTTCTTCATTCTGTTCAGTTGAATGTCTATTTGTTCCTTTTGTTCTAAAGTGTTGATTTCAGTCCAGATTCCTTCCCTTCCCTGTTGGTTTCCTATATGTTTTTCTTTACTTCACTTTGTATAGCCTTCACTTCATCCTTTATTTTGCATCTGTACTCAGTCATTTCTGTGAGCATCCTAATTACCAGTGTTTTGTATTTTGCACCTGATAGATTGCCTATCTCCTCATCACTTAGCTCTTTTTCTGGAGTTTTGATCTGTTCTTTCATTTAGTACATATTTCTTGATCTCAGCACAACTGTTACACTGTAAGCCTTAGATATTCTCCAGGGTGGGGCAACTTGTATTGCTGTGTTGTGGTGCTGTATGTGGGTGAGGGGTCTGAGAGGGAACAATGCTGTTTGCTCAGTCCTCAGCTAGCTTTTGTTCACTTCCTCTGCTGCCCACAAGCCAACTGTACCCTTCTGGTACTGATTCCGGGGCTTGTGTACATTCTATGACCCTGTAGGCCCCTCCAACAGACACTCCTGTGAGACTGGCAGTTTCTCCTGCCACCACAACCCCCACAGATCTTTACAGCCAGGGGTTTTGAAACTTTCTTCTCTCAGTGCTGGAATCCTGGGTTGCACAATCTCTCTCCTACCCCATTTGTTCCTCTCTGTTTATCCACACATGAATGTGGAACATTCTGGTCTGCCAGCCACTGCCTCACCTGCCTGGTCTATCGGCTGTCACCTTGCCCCATGTCCTCTCCAACCTGGCTTTCTGTCTCAACCCTTCCTACCAGTTTGGATGAATGTTTCTTCTTTAACTCCTTGGTTTTCACCTTCCATACAATTAGATTTTCTGGCTGTTCTGGATGTTTTTTTGTTTTTAAATTGGCTGTTATCCTTCTTTTGGTTATGCATGGAATTAAAGAATTCATACACCAAAAATATACTACATAGCAGATAAAAACTGTATTAAAAGAATTAAAAAGACAGTAGAAATATAATATAAAGAATTAGAAAAATAGGGAAGATGGAGGCATGGTAGGAGGGAGCAGATTCCAATTTACCCTACACACAACAGAAAAACCTAGCTGATCTACGGAAGAACAGAGCAAACAGTCAACAGTACCACAGCATATATGAAAACCGGAGATCAAAAATTGTAGCAAATGTTGAAAAACCAGATGATAAAGAGAGTACTGCAGGACAGTAAGAGCCCAGGGATCAGCACAGAGACCAGGGCGGCTGAAGCCCCAACCCGGTGCTTGCTGGGTCTGCCACAGGACTCTAGGGAGGGAGCCAAGTCAACTGCTCCCTCCCCTGCAAAATAAGGTTTGAGCAGCAATGGGAGAGACCTAGTTTCTTGAAGTCACAGAGAGGGGAGTTAAGGTCTGAGTGGCAAACATGCTGGGGCTGTGAGCATCCATGCACAACTCTGAGAGGAGTCCACACTGGAGCTCCATCAACCAGAAGCGCATGCGCAACTAGAGGCACCTGCGCAGTGCGACCTTAGGTGCCTGCAACCAAAGAAGGGGGATTTGTGGAAGACCCGGAGCCCATGCTGGAAACCAGGACTACGAGCAATCAGTGGGAAACCTGGAGTGCACTCCTGTGAACTTAGAGCGAGTGCGTGCAAAGCAGGAAACCCGGAACTCACACCCATAAACTGGGGTCAGCACATGCCCCATAGGAGACCCGAGCTCACACCCATAAACTTGTGAAAGTGCATGCTCCCCAGGAGGTTCAGAACCCATGCCAGAAGCCCTATGCGCAGAGGCACTGGACTAGCTCTGGGGAGAGTGCATAGCTAGCCCTGGGGAGAGTAGCCCAAAGCTGACTACTGAACAGGAAGAAAAGTGATACCAGTCACCCCTCAGCCCCTTGCAGCCAGCAAGACCAAAAAAACTGGCTTGCCTGGTTTGAAGCCAGCAAGAGGGTGTCTTTTTTAATATATATTTTTAATTTTTGTATATTTTTTATTCCTCAATTCCTTTTGCTTCTCTTTCCCTCTTTCTTGTTTTATTCCTTCTTGCTTTCTTCCCAATTTTATCTCTTCTTCCTCTTTTTATTCATTTTTCTTTTTTTCCTCTCTTTAAATACTCATGAGTGAGACAAAAAAAACCCTGAAACTGTGAAAAAAACAGAGTTGGACCCAAAGAGGGGGCCTCTCAACACCTGAGATGGTGGAATCTGTGAACACTAGGATACCTGAAGGAGATAGAACCACTGAATCTCACAGGTATTCTACCAAAGAAGTTCACATCACACCATAAACTCAGGGAGCCAGAACAGATCAATTTAAGAAGCTGAGGCTAAGAAGAAGAGTCTCACAAACAATGGGAAGACAAAGAAACAATCCGCAAATGAAAGGAAAGGAGGACACCCCAGAAAGAATGCTAAATGAAACAGAGGCAACTCAACTATCAGATATTGAGTTCAAAGCAATGCTTATCTAGAAGATCACTGAGCTCACAATGAGCTACCAGAAACTACAGGGAAGCTACAATGAACTCACTGCAAACTATATCAACATGAAAAAGGAAATAGAAACTATCAACAAGGACCAAGAGGAAATGAAGAATACAAGTTCTGAACTGAAGACCACAGTAGAAGGAATCAAAAGCAGAACAGATGAAGCAGAAGATCGGATCAGCAAGCTGGAGGATAAAATAGAAAAAAATACCCAGAAAGAGAAAGAAAATGAAAACAGGTTCAGAAAGAATGAAGAGAGATTAAGAGAAATGCAAGACAATATAAAATGTAATAATATCCTTATAATAGGGATACCAGAAGGAGAAGAAGAAGAACAAGGGATAGAAAACCTATTTGAAAAAGTAATGATGGGAAACTTCCTTAATTTGATGAAAGAAAAAGTCACACAAATCCAGGAAACAGCAAGACTCCTAATCAAGAGGAACCCAAAGAGGGCCACTTCAAGACACATCATAATTAAAATGGCAAAATTCCAAGACAAAGAGAGAATCTTAAAGGCAGCAAGGGAGAAAAAGGAAGTAACATACAAGGGAGCCCTGATAAGGTTAGCAGCTGACTTCTCAATGGAAATCTTCCAAGCCAGAAACGAATGGCAACAAATATTCCAAGTAAGGAGAACCAAAGGCCTGTAACCAAGACTACTTTACCCAGCAAGGTTTTCAATCAAGATAGAAGGCCAAATAAGGAGCTTCCCAGACAAAAGAAGTCTAAAAGAATACACCTCTACCAAACCAGTTCTGCAAGGGATGCTAAAGGGACTGCTTTAAGGAAAGCAATAAAGGAACGAAGAGAGAGAGAGAGAGGAACAGAGGTACAAAAAAGGCAATGAATAAGTACCTATCAACAATAACCTTAAACCTAAATGCATTAAATGCTCCAAACAAAAGACATAGAATAGCTGAATGGATAAAAAAGCATGACCTACACATATGCTGCCTACAAGAGACCCACCTCAGGACAAAAGACCTACACAGACTCAAAGTGAAGGGCTGGAAACAAATTTTCCAAGAAAATAAACAGGATAAAAAAGCCAGGGTAGCAAGACTCATATCAGACAAAATGGACTTCAAAAGAAGGGCCATAAAGAGAGACCCAGAAGGTCACTTCATAATACTCAAGGGAAGAATCCAGCAAGAAGACATACACATTGTAAATATATGTGCACCCAACATAGGAGCACCTAAATACATCAAGAAAATCTTAGAAGACTTCAAGAAAGATATTGACAGCAGCACAATTACATTAGGGGATTTTAACACCCCACTGTCAAAATTGGAGAGATCTTCCAAACAAAATACCAACGAAGATATTGTGCCATTGAACAAGACTCTAGATGAAATGGACTTAACTGACATATATATAGAGCCCTTCATCCCAAAGAAACTACATACACATTCTTTTCAAATGCACTTGGAACATTTTCAAAGATAGACCACATGATAGGACACAAAACAAGCCTCAACAAATTCAAGAAAACTGAAATCATGCCAAGCATTTTCTCTGACCACAAGGGACTGAAACTAGAAACCAACCCAAGGGGAAAACCCGAAAACACTCAAAATCATGGAGATTGAATAGCATGCTATTAAACAATGAATGGGTCAAGAATGAAATTAGGGAAGAAATCAAAAAGTTTCTGAAAACAAATGAAAATGAACTTACAACAATCCAAAACTTATGGGGACACAGCTAGGGCAGCCCTGAGAGGGAAGTTCATAGTAATACAGGCCTACCTAAAAAAGATAGAGACATTTCAAACAAACAACTTAATCCTACTCCTACAAGAACTTGAGGAACAACAACAAAGACAGCCCAGAGCAAGTAGAAGGAAGGAAATAACCAAGATCAGAGCAGAATTAAATGACATACAGACTAAAAGCACAACTCTAAGGATCAATGAATCCAGGAGCTGATTCTTTGAAAAGATAAACAAAATAGACAAGCCTTGAAGCCGGCTCATCAAGGGAAAAAGAGAGAGGAACCAAATAAACACAAACAGAAATGAAACAGGAGAGATTACAACTGACACCACAGAAATACAAAAGATTTTAAGAAATTACTGTGAAGAACTGTATGCCAAGAAATTTGAAAGCCTAGGTGAAATGGAAAAGTTTCTAGAAAAATATAGTTTTCCAAAACTCAGTGAAGAAGAAGCAGAAAGCCTGAACAGACCAATAACAGCAGATGAAATTGAAGCACTAATCAAAAAACTTCCAACACACAAAAGCCCTGGAACAGATGGCTTCACAGGAGAATTCTACAAAGCATTTAAGGAAGAGCTAACCCCTATCCTTCACAGACTATTCCAAAAAATCCAAAATGATGGAAGACTCCCAAACTCGTTTTATGAAACCAGCATCATCCTAATCCCCAAACCAGGTAAAGACACAACAAAGAAAGAAAACATCAGGCCCATATCACTGATTAACATAGATGCTAAAATCCTCAACAAAATATTGGCAAACTGCATCCAACAATACATTAAAAAGATCAATCATACACCATGACCAAGTGGGACTAATTCATCCCAGGGATGTAAGGATGGTTTAATATTCACAAATCAATAAATGTAATACATCACATAAACAAAAGCAAAGACAAAAATCACATGATCATATCAATAGATGAGAAAAAAGCATATGATAAGGTACAACACCCATTTATGATATAAACACTCAGCAAAGTGGGAATAGAGGCAGCATTACTCAACATAATAAAGGCTGTATATGAGAGACCTACAGCAAATATCATATTCAATGGGCAAAAACTGAAATCTTTTCCAGTAAGATCAGGAACAAGACAATGTGGTCCAATTTCACCACCTCTATCCAATATAGTATTGGAAGTCTTAGCCACAGAAATTAGACAAGGAAATAAAAGGCATCCAAATCAGAAAGGAGGAAACAAAACTATCATTGTTTGCAGATGACATGATAGTGTACATAGAAAATCCTATAGACTCAGCCAAATAGCTGCTCGACCTAATAAATGAATTTGGCCAAACAGCCAGATACAAAGGCAATATCCAGAAATCAAAGGCATTTTTGGATACCAACAATCAAACAGCAGAAGCAGAAATGAAGAAAAAAATCCTATTCATTATAGCAAAAAGAAAAATAAAATACCTAGGAATAAACCTAACCAAGCAGGCAAAAGACCTGTATGCAGAAAACTACACAACACTCAAGAAAGAAATCAAGGAAGACACAAACCAATGGAAACATATACCATGTTCATGGATTGGAAGAATCAACATCATCAAAATGTCCATACTACCCAAAGCAATTTACAAATTCAGTGCAATACCTATTAAAGTATCAATGGCATATTTCACAGACATAGAACAAACACTTCAAAAATTTATATGGAACCATAAATGACCCCGAATAGCTGCAGCAATTTTGAGAAAGAAGAGCAAAGTAGGGATCACAATACCTGATATCAAACTGTATTACAAGGCCACTGTCATCAAAACAGCCTGATATTGGCATAAAAACAGGCACATGGATCAGTGGAACAGAACAGAGAACCCAGGAATAAACCCAAGTCTCTGTGGTAATTAATATTCAACAAAGGGGGTACCAACATAAAATGGAGTAAAAATAGCCTCTTCAGGAAGTGGTGTTGTGAGAACTGGACAGCTATGTGCAAAAAAAAAAATGAAACACAAGCACCAACTTACACCATACACAAAAATAAATTCAAGGTGGATAAAAGATTTAAATATAAGCCATGACACCACTAAAGTCCTAGAGGAGAACATAGGCAGGAAAATCTCAGATATTTCACGCAGCAACATTTTTACTGATATGTCCCCTAAAGCAAGGGACATAAAGGAAAGAGTAAACAAATGGGATCTCATCAAAATAAAAAGCTTCTGCATGGCTTAAGGAAACAGTATTTAAGTAAAAAGAGAACCAACTGTATGGGAAAACATATTTGCCAATGATACCTCAGACAAGGGTTTAATCTCCAAAATACATAAAGAACTTACATGACTCCACTCTAAGAAGACAAGCAACCTGATTAAAAAATGGGCAAAGGATTTGAACAGATACTTCTCCAAGGATGACATACAGAGGATCCAGAGACCCATGAAAAGATGCTCAATATCTCTAGCTATCAGAGAGATGCAAATTAAAACCACAAT